>OZ010794.1:35976752-36302260 GCA_963932465.1 Maratus speciosus | reverse complement strand
GCCTTTTGATGAAATTCGCTTTTTTTCTGCGGCCTTTTGAAGAAATTCGCGTTTTTTCCAGATCCTTTGTCGAAATTTGCTTTTTTCCGCGGGGTTTTGACGAAATTAGTGGTTTTTCCGCAGCCTTTTGACGAAATTCACGTTTTTCTGTGGCCCTTCTTTGTGACCCTGCTTTTTCTTTTTTTTTTGCGACCCTTTAACGAAATTCGCGTTGTTTCAGCTTCCATTTGACGAAATGCGTTATTTTAGCGATCCTTTGCCGAAATTCGTGTTTTTTTTCTGTGGTCATTTGCCGAAATTTGTGTTTTTTAATGCAATCCTTCTTCGAAATTTGCGTTTTTTCCGCGGCTCTGACGAAATTTGCGTTTTTTTTTCGTCTTTTTTGATGAAATTTGCGTTTTTCTGCGGCCTTTTGACGAAATTCACATTTTTCTGTGTCCCTTTGACGAAATTCGTGTTTTTTCAGCTTCCCTTTGACGGAATGAGTTTTTTTTAGCGATGCTTTGTCGAAATTTGCAGTTTTCTGTGGTCCTTTGACGAAATTCGCGTTTTTTCTGTGGTCATTTGACAAAATTCACGTTTTTGCGCAATCCTTCCTCGAAATTTGCGTTTTTTCGCGGCTTTTTGTCAAAATTCGCGTTTTTTCTCGTCTTTTTGATGAAATTTGCACAATGCAACGTGTTTCGTAAGATTTAGAACATTATAAAAATTTAAGTCAGCCCCCCCCGAAATAAAATCCTGCGTACGCCACTGTCTCTGGTATTACTGGCACCAACATAAAATGCCGAAACAGAGTTGAAAAAGAATGTCTCGAAAAATGTTGAAATAGAGACTGTCACTAACAATTTACCAACATTAACTTTGAAATCGGTTGGTATTTCCTAATATTCCATAGAAAACGGAATTTAGATGTTTTTAAAGGCTTTCTTGTTGTTCCTGTACACCAGGTGGTAGTGACACAGAAATAAAATATAGACCGTATGGGATAAGGGACTATCACTCTTGATTCGCAACCAATAACTTCTGTAATCGGTTTATTATTTCCTGAGATTCCATAGAAATCGTAATTTAGTACTCCATTAAAATGCTTTTCGCTCCTTCCCTTTCACCCCTTTTTAATTTCGAATTTATTTTCGAGTGGTCTTAGAGGACATTTATATTCTATAAGTAACTACCGTGCTACATTTAAAGTTTCTAGCTTCTTCAGTATCGCAGAAATCGCAATTTAGAAAGTTTTTTGCTCCTGCAACCTTCGACATGAAATATAGCTTATGTTTGAGCAGGTTCTATCACCATCAATTTGTAACCATTACGTTTTAAATCGGTTTCGTATTTCATACGATTGCATAAAAATCATGATTTAGAACGCTTTTCGCTCACTTCATCCTTTTAAAGTTGGAATTTTCTTTCGACAATTCTTAGAAAGCATTTTCATTTTTGAAGTAATTACCTTTCCAAATTTAAAATGTTAGACCACACTCAGTAACACAAAAAACCATCTTTACAACATTTTTTGCTCCTGTAACCCGCAGGTTGAAATGACAACAACGTAAAATATAGGCTATTGCGGGGAATGTGACCATCAATTTAAAACCATTACTTCTCAAATCGGTTTACATTTCCTGAGATTGCGTAGAAATCGCTATTTAGAATGTTATTAGAATGCTTTTCGTTCATTTTCACCCCTTTTAAATTTCAAATTTTTAAGGAACTCTTCCAGGGTCGTACTGGCTTAACTGAGAGGGCGGTGGCAAAATGGATAAAAAAGGGCGTCGATTGCCTTACAAAAGAGCGCAAATGCTTATATATATATCCATACACATACACACGTACACACTATATAAATTATGTATAAAAAATCACTTTAAAAATATATACGAGTATATTGCTATAGCGAAAACTTTATTCCTAAAATAATTATGACACCCAAATTAGTATTTTACACTATAGAAATGTAATATGCACAAAAATAGTTACCCGCAAGACATTGCACTTAAAAAAAAAATCTGATGTTAGATCAGTGTTGCCAATTTAGAGGTATTTTTTTCCACCACACTTTTCTAAGAAAGCTATCTCTATTTTCGAATTTCGCTCACCTTATCTAATGAGTTAATTCAAACTTTACCCCGAATATCCGAATAACAATCTCCATACAATTATCTCCAAATGAAAAATAAAATATTAAAATAGAACAAACCAAAACAATTTCGTTGGGTCAAAACTCAAAAGTGCAAAACATTATTTAATACAATTCAATAATATTTTATATAATACAATCTCTAGAATACAAATACTAATTATGGTGTATAAAATTTCAGGAAAGTTATTTTTGTTCAGGGCAAGAATGACGTATATTTTACGTGAATTATTTTAAAAATATGTTTTATTTCTTTATTTTTTCAACATTCAAAAGATATCATAGAGAAGACCCCCCCCCCTTTCCACAAAGTATATTTACAAAGAGAATTTTAACCGAGTTATTTTCTTCTGATGGACTGGTAGCTTCCATTATTATGAAACAGCCGTTATAAATGAAGTGTTAGGTGAAAATGAAAGAGCAGTCGTAAAAAGTTAGAACTCTGATTTTCTGATCAGAATGAGAAGAAAAAAAAATGGGCATTTTTTAAAAAATTATGGCCATTTTTTTCCCATTCTAATCAGAAAGAAAATTATGGCCATTTTTTTTTTCATCCTGACCAGAAAAAAAAAATTATGGCCATTTTTTTCCTTTTCTGACCAGAAAATCAGAGTTCTAACTTTTTACGACAGCTCTTTCATCTTCACCTAACATTTCATTTATAACGGTTGTTTCATAATAATGGATGACACCAGTCCATCAGAAGAAAACGATCCATTCCAAAAGTATAAGTTCGATTGAAAAAAACTATTTAATACTTTGAGCAGAAAGAAGAGGCTACACCTGCAATTTTTATGACACTAATAGAATCCCATAGCTGCCAATGTGTACGGTTTAGTTTCCTCTAAAATTTAACACAAATTTTTGCCATATTTAATCGTTGACAATTGTTAGACTTTTTAAACTGAAATTCCGGAAGTGACAGTCAATTGTTCCCTTGCGACGACATTTCTGTGGCTTCAACTAGTAAAACGTGGCTAAAAGTGCTATTTTTGACAACATTTTCTGAATGAATCTTTGCCTTTATAAGAAAATGGGAAACTCTTTAATTTCCTGGTATCTGAACAAAATCGGCAAATTTTATATTTTTACGAATATTAATGCAAATTTTTTGTATTTACGAATGAAAATGACTTCGCGAAAGTATCAGAAAAGTAGTTAGTTTGGATTTGGGAATAGCTTTCAATATAAATAAACAGTCAAGTGCGAGTATTACTCGCGTACAGAAAGTTCCGTAGAATAAACATATGAATTTGTAATTGTTGTTAAAAGAAGACTTTGTAAAAAACTATACAACGTAGTGTTGGGTATAACTGTATATACTAGTACCATGAAAGTTCAAAGAGATATGGAACCTAAATAATATCGAATATAACTATTTTGTGCAACTCATTTTTTAATATTATCCTAATCTGTTTATGATGAGCTTAATTTGGCACTGACAATAAAAGCAGCGCATATTTAAACTTCATTTGGCATTTCATAAAACTGAATTCAGCGTAGTAATAACTTTTCTTTCTACAATGTAGCTAAAACAAAATCTTTGATCAAAGTTTAAATTTAGCATTGTGCTAAGCGCGCTTCAAAAGGAGGTCGCAAAGTTTCAAAGGATGCCTTGGCCCGTGCCGCGTTTTTCCAGATGGGTTTTTAATTAACTTTTAAAGTCACTTGAGACGTATTGAGAGATGCACTCAATGCAAACTAGTCGCGAATCCCATAGTACTTATGTGATTCATTCTAATTAAGTGGCCTCAGGACTCTTCAAAATATTTGAAAATTAAATTTTATTAGATGTTAAACTCCTATCTTTACTGAACATTTTTATATAATTGTTTCCTTGAAATTACCATTAGAACAGAAGTTATGGCCTTTAGAATTATACCCGCTCACTAGCTAAAGCGGCGTTTCCGAAACTTTGAAGTCATTTTTCTGCAAAACAAGTTTTTGGGCATAACGCCTTAATTAGACCCTATACATTTTTACTAAATATATTTATGAATGTTTAATGATCTGAAAATATGTGGCGCAATAGTCTTTATTACTTCCCCGAATTTGAAATTTCCACGTTCCATAGTATACGAGTAAAATACCTGGGACACACAGACGGACAGACAGACGGACAGACACAGGAGTGATCTTATAATGGTTCCGTTTTTACTTTCTAAGTACGGAACCCTAAAAATTCTCATAACGAGGATGTGATCGCCTCCCACCCCAAAAAAGGAAATCCATGACCCCCTCTAAATGATGAGCTGAATCCGCCCTTGGCTTTGTCGAATATTGATTGATTAAAATCTTGGAAACGGAATCGAAAAAAATTCCGCTTTATACAGGATCCTTATGCCATATCATCTTTAGATTCTTCTATGTTTCGTCATACGCCAGACAGGATGATTTTAACAATACCGTGCAAAACGCAGATGCGAGAAAAATCGACAAACAAAATCTTCATTTGGTGCCCGGTGCACATGCCCCCTCTGCCCCCCTTAATTTCGGCCCTGCTTTCAAATGAGCAAACTTACAAAGGCTGTATGCCCAATAATGGAGTTGTTTCTGTTTTTCAAAGATCTTGTTCTTTTTTACCGCGATTCATGCGTGTACGCAGGGTAGGGGGGGGGGCAGAAAATCTTTGGAAAAGTAATACGTTGAATGTATTATTTTCAAAAGTAGTATTACTTGAATTTTATTGCATGATAGTTTTGTTTTAAAGGTTTTCTTTATATTTCATTATAACTGCTGACTGCTTTACTTGGCTGAAAATACCAGCTATTTTTTATTGCCCACCAGAAACTTTTTATTCGAACTGTCTTTTATATTTTTTGAGAAAAGCAAAAGATCTTTCAGAAAAGGCTGTCAAATGTGGCGTTTTGAACCGAATTTCCGGACGCGACACTGGAGGAAGAGAAAGAAAACTGTTGTCACGAGACAACGATCAATTTTAACTCAAGATGTAATTAATTTAAAGAAAAGAATCTATTATATTACAAATCACTTCAATAACCAAGCCTGCAAGTCTCATTCTTTTATGTAGAGTTTGGCCTAATTTTCGGTTTCATTTTCGTTTTCAGCCCAAAATCCTAGTTTCGGCGAAAATACTGCCGTATATTCGGTATTACTATAACTGGCCCTCCCTAGCCTCCCCCAAACGGCACTCCCATCCAAAGAGCCGTACATACTATATATTTACATACAAGGGGATAAATCTAGAATGCATTACTAATATTGATTAAATTCGTTATTTTTAAATTAAATTATTTTTTAATATATTTTTTATGTTTATAGCACCTTATATTTAATTAATTTTATTTCAATCAACTTATTTTTAATTAATAATTATGTGCTGCCGTTTCTACGCAAAACATTATTCAGATAACATGCGTATATGTATGTTTAAGTTACTTACTTTGAATTTATTTTTAAAAGAGTTTCGCTTTCGTTTTCAGTCGATACTAGGATGGTAACCGAAATTCGGTTTCTTTCGAACACTATTTTTATGTTTGTAAATGAGCAGAAATTTTCGCATTATTGAACGTTAAAAAATATTTTTTTGAGAACCGCTTTAAGGATTTACACGTAATCATAACTTATAAATTTCAGAAAATCGAGTTTTTATTTTAGCGGCTTTATCAACGGAATTGAGACTTCTTTATGTGGCCAGAATCTGGAATAGACAATTCTATGTAAGTAAAATAAATTTAAAAAAATACAATAAGCATTCTATTATAATTATAATAGTAGGAGAGCTGTTGAACATTTTTGAGAAGGTATTTGAGGCACCTTGGAAATTTGTGCAACACTTCTTTTGTAATGCCTGAATACAAAATCGAATGTCGGGCACAGCTTTTGTGCCGACTAAAGTGTCTGTCATTTTCAAAATATTTTTTTCTAAGCATAAATATTATTCTGCCTCAATCTCAGCGGGCCTCAAATACCTTTTTTGGCTAGTCAAAAAATGGCACTTGACACGTGTCTGGCACAGTTTTTGGGCCGACTAAAGTGTCTGTCGTTTTCAAAATATTTTTTTCTAAGTATAAATATTATTCTGCCTCAAACTCAGCGTGCCTCAAATACCTTTTTTTTTTGGGGGGGGGGCGGTAGTCAAAAAATGGCACTTGACACGTGTCTGGCACAGTTTTTGGGCCACGATCCTTCAGCCAGACATTCGATTTTGTATTCAGCCATTACAAAAGAAGTATTGCACAAATTTTCAGGGTGCCTCAAATAACTTCCCTAAAATGTTTAACAGCTCTTGGACTATAACATAAAATTGAAACTAGTTTTTTCTCAAAATTGCATTTTTTAACAGCTGACCACTGCACGATTACTTTAATAATACTGAATTGTTTCACTTCTAATTTTGTCAGCGTTTTTTCTTATATAATTATGCAGTGCATTAAGGATTTTTTTTTTTTTCAATCATCAAAAATCAGCATTTTTCTACGATAAAAGTTGAAATACCCTCTTCAAATAATCAGCATTAAAAAAAAAAAAAGAGAGAGAGAGAGAGCTTTTTATAATTTAAACCCTTTGTCTCGTCTAGTCACTAAAATAAGTCATATTTAATTGAAAATTACTGTTTATTTTAATTTCAGATAAGCCAAATTTAAACTACAATGGTCATCGCAACTCACACGCACAAAAAACAAACAAGCAAACAAAAAAAAAAAATACCAACAGCGCGTCGTGTCCCGCATGTGTCGTGTGTTAATTAGTGTTTCATGGGAAAATACCTCCACTCCACATCCGATTTCTATTTTCTCCAGAAAGATAGAGAGCTCCAGAATACGGCATAAAAAAAAGTGTCACATCTGGTATTACTACAGAAACCACAGGATATCTATAGAACCGATTTGAAACCCCGCCGAAATGGTAATTTGTCTTCTTAGGAACTCCCTCGTTACTGAATAACAGCATTGAAAACTGAACACAAACACATCTGCACTTCTCTTTACTTATATTTATCCATTCTTTTGTAAAAGGACTTTTACAATTTTAGTGGTTTATCTATTTATTTTAATTACATATGTATTTTTCAATTTATAAATCGGGGTGGTGTTTGAAGTTAAAATTGGTTAAGCAGATCCGGTTTAAAAAAAAAATGTTTTTAGATATGGGCTTTTTCGGATGCTAAAATATTATCGAATTTTTAAATAGATATGAAAAATTATCGATTTCTTCTTTCAAAAGCAAAATTTACATGTTTCCATTGCAAAATCTTGTGAAGAATTAGTCTTGGCGCCCTTGGCGGTCTAACGCTTATATTATCATTAAGAAATTATGGAATGCTCCATTTTAGTAGAACTAAGGGCATCAATTTATGTGTGTATTTGTGGGGAGTGTGCGTGTGTGTGTGTGTGTTGGGGGGGGGGGAGACTTGCTATTACAAAAACACGATACTAGTTTTTTTCAAGTTATTTTTGCAGAGGCGCTGAAAAAAATCTGACCAAGTGACCAAGGGCGCCATGATTACAAAAACACGGTATTACTTTTTTTAAAACTTATTTTTACAGAGGCGCTAAAAAAATATGTCCAAGGGCGCCATGATTACAAAAACACGATGATAGTTTTTTGAAAGGGATTTTTACAGAGGCGCTGAAAAATATCTGACCATTGGCGCCATGAATATAAAAACATGATATTAGTTTTTTAAAACTTATTTTTACAGAGGCGCTGAAAAAATCTGACTAAGGGCGCCGTAATTAAAAAACACGATATTAAGTTTTTGAAATTTAATTTTACAGATGCAAAAAATGCAGAAATACAGATGCATACAAAAAAATCTCTCTAAGGGCGCCATGATTAAAAAAAAACACGATAATAGTTTTTTCAAAATTATTTTTACAGAGGCGCTGAAAAACTCTGACCAAGGGCGCCATGATTACAAAATCATGATATTAGTTTTCTGAAAGTTACTTTTACAGGACGCTGAAAAAATCTCACCAAGAGCGCATTGATTACGAAAACACGACATTAGTTTTTTGAAAGTTATTTTTACAGAGGCGCTGAAAATAAATCTGGCCAAGGGCGCCATGATTACAAAATTACGATATTAGTTTTTTAAAATTATTTTTTACGAAAACACGACATTAGTTTTTTGAAAGTTATTCTTACAGAGGCGCTGAAAATAAATCTGACCAAGGGCGCCATGATTACAATATTACGATATTAGTTTTTTGAAAGTTATTTTTATAGAGGCGCTGAAAAAAATCCCTCCAAGGGCGCCGTGATTACAAAAACACGATATTAGTTTTTTGAAATTTATTTTTACAGAGGCGCTGAAAAAATCTGATCAAGGCCGCCATTATTAAGAAAACACGATACTGGCTTTTTTAAACTTATTTTTACAGAGGCGCTAAAAAAATCTGTCCAAGGGCGCCATGATTAGAGAAACACGATGATAGGTTTTTGAAAGGGATTTTTACAGAGGCGCTGAAAAAAAAATCTGACTAATGGCGCCGTGATTAAAAAATACGATATTAAGTTTTTGAAATTTATTTTTTCAGGAGCGCTGAAAAAATTCTCTCCAAGGGCGCTATGATTAGAAAAACACGATAATAGTTTTTTGAAAAGCATTTTTACAGAGGCACTGAAAAAATCTGACCAAGGGCGCCATGATTACAAAAACACAATATTAGTTTTTTGAAATTTATTTTTACAGAGGCGTTGAAAAAATTTGACCAAGGGTGCTATTATTGCGAAAACACAATATTGGTTTTTTTAAACTTATTTTTACAGAGGCGCTAAAAAAATTGTCCAAGGGCGCCATGATTAGAGAAACACGATGATAGTTTTTTGAAAGGGATTTTTGCAGAGGCGCTGAAAAAAATCTGACTAAGGGTGCCGTGATTAAAAAACACGATATTAAGTTTTTGAAAATTATTTTTACAGAGGAAAAAAATCTGACCAAGAGCTCCATGATTACAAAAGCACGATATTAGTTTTTGAAAGTTATATTTAAAAAGCATTACTTTTTAATTTTCCAAATGAAAATCTTTGAAAATTTTATGCTTTTCAAAATACGTGCTTAAAAAAAAAGAAAAAAGAAAAAAAAGAAAAGAAAAAAGTGACGATAATCGCACCGGGCATTTGCCTTGTTGCCCGGTGGGCCAGTACGACCCTGAACTCTTCTCAGAGAGCATTTACATCTCATTTATCACCATGCCAAATTTCACGTTGCTAGCTCCTTCAGTATCACAAAAATCACAATTTAGAAGTTTTTTTTAAATGCAACCGCAAGGTGGACGACATGAAATAGATCATATATTGCAGCAAGGGCTGTCATCATCAATTTCCCGCCATTGCATCTGAAATTGGTTGGGTACTTTTTGAGAATGCGTAGAAATCGCAATTTAGAGCGTTTTTTAGAATGTTTTTCGTCCATTTTCACCTCTTTTAAATTTCGAATTATTTAGGAAATGTTTTTAGAGATCATTTATCTCTTATAAGTAACTACCATGCCAAGTTTCAAGTTGCTAGCTCCTGCAGTATTACAAAAAATGAAATTTAGATTGTATTTTGCTAATTAACCCCCCTTTTGTGCAGTGGCACCGACATGAAATACAGCGTATGTTGGAACGAGGGCTGTCACCATCGTTTTCACACCATTATTTTTTTTAATCGGTTCGGTACTTCCTGAGGTTGCGTAGAAATCGCAATTTAGAAAGTTTTTTAGAACGCTTTTCGCTCATTTTCACCCCTTTTAAATTCCAAATTTTCAGGAAATGTTCTTAGAGGTCATTTATAACTAATAAGTAACTACCATGCTAAATTCCATGTATCTGAACCCTTCAGTAACACAAAAATCGCAATTTCGAATGTTTTTTTTCTTCACCCCTTTTAGCGGTAGTGGCACCGACATAAAATGTAGCCTATGTTGGAGCAAGGGTTGTCACTAGAGTTGCAAAAAACCCGCAGCCCCTGAAGAACGGGAATAAACCCGGGAATTTTGGGGAATAAACCCGGAATTTTGGGGAATATTGGAAATTTTGAAGGAGTTTTGAAGATAAACAAAACCAGTTATTTTTCAATTTGAAACTTTTATTTTAAAGAAATTTCAGGAAAGAATGTTTCAAAAAGATAAAGTTTACATTATAAATTCACAAAACTTACGAGTCTTTATAATTTATTAACTTTACGACAATGGCGGCTGTAAATAGATGAGGATTCGAATGTTTCTTAAAAAAAATTTTTTTTTTTTAAGTTTCTGTTGGCTCGCATATCTCTTATTTAGGCATATTTTATATTAATTTTTAACGAGTTGCTTTGTATTTTTGCATTGATTTCTTTAATTTTGTTCATTTTCTTTTTTGTTAACATTCGTTGTTTCGAAGAACAGAGGTGAAGTTTATAGTCATGCCAGGGAAGATGAATCTCTCGTCTGCCTGTTTCACTTTTTACTTATCGACAATTAAAATACCAAATTACTTACGATATTTTAAATTCTCTTACTTAATATTTCTGCAGCTTAATCCTGTATTTCGTTAGTTTTTATGTAAACCGTTCAATGTTTTTTTATATTTTATGTTATTAGTTTTGTTTACATTGACAAAAATTGAAATCATTAAAAATAATTGAAAAAAATAAATTAAAAAATTTCATGCTTAAAACTTTCTGAAAATTCCCGGAAATTTTTAAAATTTCCTTCCCAAAAAACCGATTTTATTCCCGGGAATAAACCCGGTCATTTCCGCCCTTTGCAACTAGTTGTCACCATCATTTTGACACAATTATTTTTTAAATCGGTTTGGTACTTCCTGAAATTGCGTAAAATTCGCCATTTAGAATGATTTTAGAACACTTTTCACGCATTTTCACCCCTTTTTAATTTCGATTTTTTTTAAGAAATGTCCTTAGAGATTATTAGTAGCTTATCAGTAAATACGATTCCGATTTTCATGTTTCTAGGCCCTTCAGTAACACAAAACTTACATTTTTAGAACGTTTTTGGCTCCTGCATCTTCTTTTGGACAGTGGCACGGACATAAGATATAGCCTATATTCTAATTTGAACTAACAACATCAATTTGATACCATTATTTTTTAAATTGGTTCGGTAGTTCCAGAGTTTACTGCCTACAAGTTAACAATTTTTACCTCTTTATAATATGACTAGCAAACCCCGCGGCTTTGCTCACATAATAGTTGAAATATGCCAAGTGATATATTTGCATGACTATTTTTTATTAGAAAACTTTTTGAAATAATTCAAAAATTACAAATTAAGCCACAGTTTGACTAAACTTCATTATAAAAGTGCAACAGACAGAAATGCGATTTTAATTAATAAGAAGAATTAAAACAAATTCCAATTAAATGATAATTTAGAAACTATTTCGAGTCTTTTATGCTCATTTCAGTATTCATTTGAAGTTTTGAATTTTCTAGAAACCATCTTAACACATTTACATCTTAAAATTAACCGTCATGTCATATTCCAAGCTTCTTGTCTAACAGTCTACTACCACTCTGGTGTTATGGCACCAACATAAAATGCCGAAACAGTGTTGAAATAGTTTTATTTATCGTCATTATTATCGGTTTATTAAATAGAATGTCTCGAAAAATGTTGAAACGGAGACTGTCACCATTAATTTGCCTACATTAATCTTGAAATCGGTTGGTATTTCATTATATTCTATAGAAAACGGAAATTAGGTGTTTTTAAAGGCTTTCTTGTTGTTCATGCCAACCAGGTGGTAGTGACACCGGCATAAAATATAGCCCGTACAGGATCAGGGACTATCACTCTTCATTCGCAACCAATAACTTCTGTAATCGGTTTATTATTTCCTGAGATTCCATAGAAATCGTAATTTAGGACTCTTTTAGAATGATTTTCACCCCTTCCCTTCGCTTAAACCCTATTTAATTTCGAATTTATTTTCAACTGTTCTTAGACGACATTTATATTTTATAAGTAACTACCGTGCTATATTTAAAGTTTCCAGCCTCTTCAGTAATCGGTTTTGTATTTCATACAATTGCATAAAAATCGTAATTTAGAGCGCTTATCGAACGCTTTTCGCTCACTTCGTCCTTTTAAATTTGGAATTCTCCTTCGACAATTTTTAGAAAGCATTTGCTTCTTTGAAGTAATTACCATTCCAAATTTAAAATGTTAGACCACCTCAGCAACGCAAAAAACTCAATTTAGGACATTTTTTGCTCCTGTAACCCTCAGGTAGTAGTGACAACAACGTAAAATATAGGCTATGTTGGAGCGGGGACTGGGGACTGTCACCATCAGTTTTAAACCATTACTTCTGAAATCGGTTTACATTTCCTGAGATTGCGTAGAAATCGCTATTTAGAATGTTTTTAGAACGCTTTTCTTTCATTTTCACTCCTTTTAAATTTCAAATTTTTAAGGAACTCTTGTCAGAGTGTATTTACATCTCATAAGTAATTACCATGCCAAATTTCAAGTTGCTAGCCACTTCAGTATCACAAAAATCAGAATTTAGAACTCTTTTTAAAATGCAACCGCAAGGTAGTAGTGACGTCGACATGAAATAGATCCTATATTGGAGCAAGGGCTGTCATCATCAATTTCCAACCATTATTTTTTAAATCGGTTCGGTACTTTCTGAGATTGCGTAGAAATCGCAATTTAGAACGTTTTTCGTCCCTTTTCATCCCTTTTAAATTTCGAATTATTTAGGAAATGTTCTTAGAGATCATTTATGTCTTATTAGTAACTACCATGCAGAGTTTTTGAAGTGGTTAGCGCCTGCAATATTAGAAAAAACGCAATTTAGATCGTTTTTTGCTCCTTCACCCTCTTTGGGGTAGTGGCGCCGACATGAAATACAGCCTATGTTGGAGCGAGGGCTGTCACCATCGTTTTCACAAAATTATTTTTTAAATCGGTTTGGTACTTCCTGAGATTGCGTAGAAATCGCAATTTAGAAAGTTTTTAGAACGCTTTTCGCTCATTTTCACCCCTTTTAAATTTCGATTTTTTAGGAAATGTTCTTAGACATCATAGGGCATTTTGGTATGACGTCAAAAACATGGACACCAAAATCTCCTATCTGCGCAATCTACTGCCCATCTTGTGACGTCTTGTGAGCATCTTTTTAGTGTATTTCTGTTTACCATATTGGCTTCTTTATCTCACTTGATATCATTGCCAAGTGTGCTATAATTTATCCACATTTTTTTTTATATTGTCAGCGATTTTAGTAAATATCGCGTTTCTCGACTCCTTTCAAGGCAGATGTGGAAGACTATTCAAGAGTTATGAAATTCGAATAAGTATTCGGTTAGGCAATGGTAAGGTATTGTAAAGTTGTTGGGTGTAATAATAATGATAATACTGAAAATAATGGGTTTTTTTTGCTTTTCCTCGGATTAGAAAAAGTCACTATGAAATAACGTACAGCAGACATTCAAAGTGGTTGGCTGCCTTGAAAATAGATGCTTTAACAGAATCAAAAAGAAAAAATTTCTGGATATGCAAAAATCATTTTATTTCTGGTTTGTTTTAATCTTTTTTTTAGTATTTAATGTGTTATGAAGATACTAAATTGCTGTTGTGCTTAAATGACGACAATTGTCATTAATTTATCATGTGTTACACATTAAAGTGGAACACTTTTTTGAAGATCTCCATAAAAAAAAATTTGAACACTGGACCGTTTCGTATTATGATCGATAAATTTTCTCCGTATCTTCAAATTCCCGCATTGGTTTTAGTTTTATAAATAAATCTTGTGCTTTTTTGAATAATTGTTCGAGTTTTTTCCCTCTTAAATTTTTTTTATGATCTCTCACCAGCAAAATGGTGTGAAAAAACAACAACAACTCTTAATAGTTTGACCAGTTTTTTATTCTTGAAAAAATTTAATGTGTTCAATCCTTCTCTGTACACTGCACTATTATTTAGCTTTCGTGTTATGCTAACCTAAATAAAATATTAAGGCCAAAAATAAATAAAACAATTTTTTAATGTGTTTGATTTTATAATTTTTATTGCAATGTAAAATTGATGGAAAAATTCATTACTAAAACTCTCACTTTGGGAGTCATGTTAGGGAACTCAAATAATGTTTCATCTGTATAAAATAATAGTTTTGCTCTAAATTTGCTTTTAAATCTTTCTTCATCGGAAAAAAGTGAATATTAACTTTTATTTCTTACAGTCAAAGTTGATTTTATTGACGGGAAATGTATCAATTTGATGATTCTAAAATTAACCGTGAGTTATTTAATTAGAAATGCAGATGTTATTAAATAATGAGACATTAAATAAATAAATGTGTAATCCTCCCCCCCCCCCCCAAAAAAAAAAAAAAAAAAAAAATTAAGATAAATTTAACTTATGTTAAAATGAACAAACCTGTTTTTTAAATAAACAGTTTTTACTATTAGCTGTTATTAGGTACTATTAATAAACCCTTTATTCTTTTTAAAAATTTGAGATGCTATTTTTCTGAAATTTTCTTTAATAATCGTTCAGTAGTAGTATAATTAAAACTGTAAAATCTAGAATATGAATTTTTTTCACCCCTCCCCGCCTTTTTCCAGACCAAGGGTGGCTGAAATTGGAAAAATTCATATATATATATATATTTTTTTTTTCAGAATGAGTTTGAAAAACTTTCAAAATCCATAAAAGTTTCAATACAGAGTGTCTGGAGAATCCGCTGGTGTCAGGATAGATGCACATTTTACGATGTTTTTTGCTCTCAGGGGAACACAGGTGTGTAGTTCTGTATAATAAGAGACTACCATTTGTGGTCTTCTGCAAGAAAGTGAAATTTCTTCCAATGCCCTTCAATTATGTGCTGTTTTTTAAACTCGTCAATCAGGAACAGTCGTAAATGTTTACTCGACCAGTAAGTATTAACTTATTATGACTGACTGTAAGTATGTAATTTTTTAATACATTTTCTGTTCCCTAAGAAAAGGGAATTTTAAAATGCATTCTACATTATTTATGTTGTTTTAATCAGTTTATTATGATTCTTATAATTTATTTAAATTATAGAATGTTTTCAATGGGACTTTTTCAAGAATTATGCGTATGCTTGTTGATTATTACCTGTTGACTCCGCTTTCACTTTTGTAAATATCCTGTTAAGGGACTTTTTCATGCTTGTTTTTGATATGAGTTTTCAGTAATAGGTACTTGTAAGTATGATGATTGTAAGTAAGTTACTTTTCTAAACACTACATTGTATATTTATAAATGTTGTTTTACATAAAGTCATGTTGTTTTATATAAAGTCATTTTTCTCATAAAATGGATCTGCATCTTAGAGAATCGCTTAAAGCTATGTCAATTTGTAACACAATAATTATAATTTATTATAATTAATTTTTTAACCAAGGTTTCTTTTGCATTAGCTTTCAGATTTATAAAATTGTGTTAAATGATCATTTTTTTTTAAAGCGTGTTAGTTATATATAAGCAAGCTATAATTTATAAAAACATTAAATGTCAAGGTCAAAATTAGCACTAGCTACTGGCAACAGGGCCAGTGAATGAGAAAAAGTGGCTATTAAAAAATCGGCTGTCATCGGCCACCTTATGGCCACTTTCCTACAAGGAGAGAGTAATTTTTTTTTTTTGCATTTCATCATGCTATTCTATTTTTTCTGGTTACAGTATGTTTATATTAGCATATTTATTTGTGCTATTCAATTTTAGATTAATACTAATAAAAATTTTAACAAAAGTTTACTGTTTAGTATTTTTAAATAAAACAGTGGCCACTAGTTTAAAGAAAGTGGCCACTTATAAAACTGGTGCTACTGGCCACTGGCCATTAATGAAATTTCTCAGTTTTGACCTTTAATTAAGTGTATGAGTATCATATTAGAGAGGAGCAGTTAACCTCTTCTCTCCCCCCTCCCTCCCTATGCACACACTCAAAAAAAAATGTGTCACTCAAGCTATAAAAAAATATTCTGAAATTACACTAAAGCTAAAATAACTTATATCAGATTTGTTTAAAATAAGATCATAGCATTAAATAAGAAGTTTAAGGCTCATAAAATTATTTGATAAACCCATAACAATATTCTGAAAATCGGGTACTTTTATCATCTAATGACAGCTTTGGCTAGTTAAAAAAATATATTTGAATATACTTATGTAGATTGCTTCTTAGTTGTATACTATAACATTAAATTATAACTCTCCCCATTTCAATGAAATTTTTGAAATGGTGTCCCTGGATAATTATAAATTATAATTTAATATCAGCTTAGTAATTATCAGACTGCATATATATATAATCATTTAATATTACTAATAGTGAAATTTATTATGATTATATTAAGGTTATAATTTCATTTGCTTAATAATTATTAAGCTGCATATATTAGTCTATTTAATATGAAATAATCTAAAATGTATTATCTATATTATTAACATTATAACTTCATTTGCTTAATAATTATTAAGCAGCATATGTACCTAATAATGTATTCGATTTAATATTTACTAATGTTGAAATAATCTAAAATGTATTGCCATTATTATCAAGGTTATAATTTAGGTTGTTTATTTACAATTTTTTAAAGTGAGATGAATTATTTATTTAATTAGCATAAGTTATTGAAATTATCAGAAGCATATGTGTATTTTAGAATTCTGTTAAATTGCATTAATATCAATATAGTAATTAATTTTTAAAGATCTCTGAACTCGAAAATAAAATTTAGTGACATTGTTTGTTTTGCTCAGTCAATGTTTGTAATTTACTTTTCAATGTTTCCCCAAATTAGAATTAATATACATATCCAGCAGTGGCGCATCAAGGATTATGCTTTGGAGGGGGCTACGAATATTTTAGAGGCCTGTATGTGCCCAGATTTGGCCTGGCCTGCTGCCGAGCTCTTTCTTTTCATTTGATTTGATGAGCCGTGTCAGATGAGGTCCTGACTTAATTTTTTTTCTGCTGACTTGAGCAGAGTCAGTTAAAGCTCTGGAAAGTTTTGGTGGAGCTGATTCTAAATGCTTTTAACATATTACATAATGAAATAACTGTACTAAAATATATCTTAGTTTTTGTGATTTTTTGGTGTGTTTCTGCATCTGAATAGTTTTACATTGTGTTTGCAATCAAACAATTTAAAGTTTTATTATTAATTATCAAAATATTATGAAGGTTAATGATAGAAATAAGTTGCATGGGGTATTAAATTTGGTACTTCTTAATTATCCCGTCGACCAAATTACTGTCGCCAAATTGTAAGATTAAATGCCAATAATGGCCATTAAAACCATTAATTCGATGCTTTATTTGTATTTTTATTGATGTTTTACTAATTTATTTGTTCTTTCATTATTTAAAATAAAATTTATGTCAATGTGTATAATTTTGGCGAGTGGTTTGGCGATTTATATAATTTGGCGAAATTGGTCGACGGGATAATTAAGAAGTACATTAAATTTTTAAGTAAATTTTAAACATGCTAATATTTTGAATTTCATAATAAATAAAAGAGAAAAAAAATGTGTGACAAAATGAATATCTTTTAAAAAATTCTGATTTTTAAGGACATATTAAAAAATAATAGTAACTTTTTCATAATAAAAAAAAAAATTTAATGTCTAGTCTGGGAGGGGTTTCAGCTCTCTCGTGGGTGCACCAATGATATCCAGTGCCATAAAAGACTATAGTTTGAAAAGAGTCTTCTAAATTTTTGCATTACTGAATTCTTTAAAATTCGTTACAGAAAAATTCAATGAAATTGGAAGCCATGCTTTTAGATTTAGCTTACTGAATTTATATTTTCCCTATAATATATTTTGCAAGTAAAGGGTAACTTCATACTTTATTTTAAATATATGAATTAACTAAGAAATTTTAAGTATATCACGTGACATTTTTTTTAGATCAGAAGATTAATTTTGAAATGTTAATGCTAATAGCTATTGAATCAGAATTTAGTTCAAAAGTGTGTGGAAAAATTTAAGTGACCATAGTTGCCACAGATATCATTCATACAGTTTGGTTATTTTCTTAAGTTGTAATTAGTATACAGTTTATAAGCTAAGTTCAGCATAGAAAATAATGATTCTTATTTGTAAAACATATTGCACATCAGCTGTATTATCTCTTCCTACTCCTTTAAAAAAAAATAATAACCTTTATAAATAATTGCATTTTATTCAAGCCTTCCATTTGTGGAAAGCATATTCTCATAGTTTTTCAATTTAAATTATTCTACAATGACTATTATACTCATGCTGGCTAAACTATTTAATGCTTATTAACAACTTTTGAGTATTTTTGGTACTTTTATGTTAGTCATACACAAATCTTGCCAATAACAGCTTTTTTTTTTACTAAATTAGAAATAATATTTTGATGATAATTTTATGGTATTTCTTTTTCTCTGTATTTTAATTGAAATGGGTGAAAGGCATATATATTTTAAATGTATGCAACATGTATTTTAAAAGAAATGAGTGAATGACTTATATTTAAAATTAAATGGATGCAATGCGAATGATGCTAGTTATGCAACGATGCTTGCAAACTAATATTAAACCAATGGCAACTTTCTTTATAAATTTCTTGTTTACATTTCAATATTTTAAAATGATTTTTGTTTTTGTTTTGCATGGGATATTTGAGGTCAATGTCTAATTTGGTATCTTTTTACTCTTTATTTCAGGTACAGTTTTTCAGAGGGAAATTTCAGTTTCAGATCCTGTTCCAAAATTAAAAGTGCCCTCAGAGAAAAAAAACTGCACATAAAAAAAATAAAGATATTTGATTAGATATTAGCCTCAAGTAACCTAGGCCTAAAAATAAATAAATAAATAAAAAAATTCAAAGTATCGAAATGCAGATAAGAATTTTGAAAAGAACACTGCCATTGGTGTAACATTTAGTTTGTGTTCTCTCGTTACTACTATCATAGGCTCTTATTGTGAGGCGACTCATAGCCATTTTAACATGAAAACTAGTCTCACTTATGATTTTTCTTATTTGCATTACATTGTTTATTCAGATGTAGCCCTCTTTTTATTCATGATCTCCCCCCTGTCTGAAAAAAAAAGTAAGTTGTACCCGTTAATACTTTAAAATAATTTTTACTTTTTATTTGTACTTGTTTGTAATTTTTACTGTTTATTTGTACTTTATAATAATTTTCTGATTACAATAAATGAGAGTGTGTTCTTAATTTTGCTTTAAAAAGTTGCAACATGCATTTAAACAATGTTCTGGGGGCAAATGTAAGACATTTACTTCTATCTTTCTTCTTATTTTTTAAAAAATGTCTTCAGGTT
The DNA here is from genome assembly GCA_963932465.1 of Maratus speciosus. Taxonomy (NCBI): domain Eukaryota; kingdom Metazoa; phylum Arthropoda; class Arachnida; order Araneae; family Salticidae; genus Maratus; species Maratus speciosus. The sequence goes on along the minus strand of OZ010794.1, from coordinate 36,282,869 downwards.
ATATTACACTTTCAAATATATCATACTTTTTTGTTATCTCTTGGCATGTGACATAATGAGATCATCATCATCAACAACAACCATTTTCAATCCACTGCTGGATGTAGGTCTCCCCCATATTTTTCCAATGTTTCCTCTTTTCTGTGTAGTGCCTCAGTCACCCAATTTACACCAGCTACTTTTCTGATTTCATCACTCCATCTTACTTGAGTAAATACAGATACTGAATAATTTTAAGCTCTGTTTAGATGTGTTTCTAATTATATAAATATTTAGCACCAATAGTTCAAAAGCTATTTTGTCTTGCCTATATTCTGCCCACACAGTAAGTTTCTCTTATTTATGAGTAGTTAATACAGTATTATAAATGTATTATTGTAATGTTTTTAGAAATTTTGATGTGTAAACCATAAAGGTTTTCATTTTAATAGAACAGGGGTGTAAATAAATTGCATTTCTAATGTCTTCAAATCTGCTGATATTCTTTGCAGTTTGAATGAGGCTTATTTCATTTTGTCTCACTAAATATTATTTACCAATTATTGTTTATTTCAATTGATCAACTGAAATTTTCTTTCTTTCCTCTTTTTTTTTTTTTTTTTTTTTTTTTTTTTTGTTTAAGCATGTCAAGAAACATGCTTTTTAATTTTGATGTACTATTTATTACTTTTTAATTATTATACGAACTGAAAATTATTAATTGATTATCCCACTTCTTTATAAAATAAAACCTGTCTTAATAGTTCACAATTTCGCTAGTTATAGAGTCTATTTGGTACTTAATGCACCAATTATTTCTATCCTGATCTTTGATCAATGAAATGTTTACTGCAATGCTAAAAGATATTTTTTAATTTTATACCAGCAGTTTAATCTGAGTTTTATTTTATTAGTTTATTGTATAACAGTTATTTGTTCATTTATTTTAAGTATATATTGGTGATTTAATAAAATAGTTCTTAAAAGTCTGTAATTTTAAAATGTTATATTTTAAAAAAAGCTCACTTTACTATTGACAATGTTTTTTCTTTTATTTTTCAAATGTTTCAATTTACGTGATTTTCATTTTGTGTCAACTATTATGCTTGGCAACAATGGTGTCCATATAACAGAAAAGTACCGTCTATTTTTACTCAATTTTTACAAATGCTTTATCTTTCTTTTAAATTAAAATATAAATATCTGTTTCTGCAGATCAATAAAGTTTTCTGCAAAGCATTGCGTCAATGTTATTTTATTTATTATACGTAGTAATCCTTATATTCAATAATAAATTTTGTTATGTAATAATATTTATAATATAAAGAAGTTTTATTTTGTTTCTGTAACTTGTACTGTCAAATAAAAGAAATTTATTAAAAATTTGTTGCTTTCATTTGACTATATGATTTTATTATAAATGGTATTTCAAGTATTTACTTGCTTTGTTTATCATGTAAGAAATAGTTTTAATTATCTATTTATTTTTAATAACAAAATGGCTAAGATATAAAACAATAAGAAAATATTCTCATTTTTAACACTTTCAACATGGTTGAAAAGTGTTTATTCAGTAAGCTGAATAGTTTTGGTTTGTCTATTTTCCCACTTTCTGACTCTCATAAATATACTGGGATCGCCATGTAATTATTTAATGTTATTGAGGTCCATTGTGTGCTATTTAAATGCAAAATTCAATAAATACAATACATCAAAAAGTGTTATGGGAACAACAAGTGCTGAAAATGTATTTTTACTCACTTATGTTTTTTTTAAATGGCTCATTAATATATTTCATTTCATTGTATGAAAAAAATAAAGTTCTTATTAGCTATTGTTAATGAGAATTTCATAATCTATGCCTAATTTTTCATAATTATTATTTGTGTGTATATTCCTTATACCAGTGGTGCAGCCAATATACTTATTTGGAAGGGGTTTTGGAGAATTGTTACTTCTTGCATGATACAATATCTGACAAATAAAAACCAATGTGGGCGATTTCGAAAATAAATATGTGCATATTTTCTAACATTCACCCAAGTACGAGGAAGAAAACATAGTACGTTCATTTTAGACCTAAACTGAAGGGATTAAAACAATTTCCAGTTTTCTCCTATTTAATTCTGAGTTCAACCCCCTGACCACAGGTCTAAAATTTTAAACTGGAATTGTGACCTTAATGTTCAACAAAAATATTAAGTGTAGGTACTCATTTTACTCAAAATTTTAAGCTCTACAACATTTGTATTGACAATGTTTTTGACAGAGTTAGTTGTTTGGAGATACTGTTATGGTATGTAAAAAATGTTTTTTGACTGTAAATCTATACATATTTCCTAACGCTCACCTAGTACGAGGGGGAAAACGTAGCATATTCATTCTCCACCTAAACTGAAGGGATTAAAATAATTTCCAGCCTTCCTCTAATTAATTCCGAATTCAACCCCCTTACCACTGGACTAAAAGTAGAAACAAACAAAATAAGTTTAGCATTAATGTGTTTAAAGGCTTCATAGAAAAGCCGCTGTAATCTTCAAAGAAAAAAAAAAAGAGAGTAGGAAAGAACAATAGTAGTAACATATAAAAATAAAAAGGATTTTTAAACATTGATAATGATATCATTATGGAGGGGGGGGGGGGGGGTGAGGAATGATAACATATGATACTGTAAGTGAGGGGGAAGGGCTAAAATTACCTAAATATTTCTAACATTATACATGTACAACCCCGTACACATTAAGGTATCATTTGATTATCCCGTCCACCAAAAAATTGTTATCAAACTATAACATTAAATGCCAATGATGGATGATCGTAAATGTCATATTCACTGGACATTAAACATGATACAAGTGTTTGTTATGTCATCAAGTGATTTTTAATTCTACTTTTTTTTGTTTTTTTATTAATGTTTTACTAATTTATTTTTTCTTTCGTTATTTAAAATAAAATTATGTAAATTTGTATAATTTGGTGAAATTGGTCGACGGGATAATCAAGTAGTACCCACATTAATAACACACTGATAATTACTCCTCACATTAGCCATATTGCTCTTAACTTTTTCTTTCATTAAATTTGTGTTGAAATAAAGATTCCTTTTATAAAGCCTTGAAACAAATGATAAACATTTTGTGCTACGTATGCTTTTCTTTGCATTGGTTTTTACATATTTGTATCGTAACATAAGGTATTTTTAATACATCTTATCAGTTTTTAAAATACTCTGGGAGAAATTTTAATTTTGAAATGCAACCCCCTTTTGCTGCTGCAGTGTTTATACAAATCTACATTTTTTGGCTGATTTGCATGATATAACTTGATATAAGGGCTGTGCATATACAATCATTTTAGGTTGGGGGAGAAGTCTGAAACTTGGTTGTCATACGATATTTCTGGGGAATAGGGTATGGTTTTTTAAAATTGTTATTTATTTATCCCAACAATATATTTTTTTGTTATTTATTTTTTTTCTTTACATCAAAATAGTCATACCTTTTAAATAGCAACTATCTCTTTTAGATGTTAATTGATATAAAGTTATTTAAATGTAAAATCATATCTTTATATCGCTGCAAACATACAAAAGTAAAAAGAACCCCAGTTTAAAGTAATTGTTGAACACTTAAATCAAAAAGAAAAATCGTCTCTGCCCTCCTGGACACCCGTTTAAGGTAATTTTTGCACACAAAAAGAAAAAGCAAATTTTATTTTATTTAAATAACTGTTATACAAAATAGAAACATTTGATAGAATTTAGGCTTCATATCTCTTTGAACATCTACAGTATACCCACTCATACTTTTCTAGTATATATACAGCTATACAAAACCCTATGTTGTATAGTTTTTTACAAAGCTTTATTTTTCTTTTAGTAATAATTTTTTTAATAATAGAGTTAATAATTCATAGATTTATTGTACAGAATCCTCTGAGTGCGAGTAGTACTCGCACTTGATCGTTTATTTTTGAATAAAATAAGTGAAAAATTTATATTTTAAATGAAATGAATGCAGTACAAATGATTGTGACGAGAACACTATTTGTCAATTTATCAACTGTGCCTAACTAACAAAAAATAGTTTTTCTCAAAGAACTATTATTATAGTAATAAAATACAGTCAAGGATCTATAATCCACAATTTTCTATAATTCGCATTGCTTAATGAATGTAAACAAATTTACAAATTCTGGTTCCAAAAATGATTTTTTAAAAGAAATATCTAAAAATTTAAATATAAAAGTAAATAACAATCAATTTTTTAATAAAAAAATTTGAAAAATGCATTTTTTGAGATAGCATATTAAATTAATTATTATATTTCCCATTTTTATTTTCATGTTATACTGAATATGGAATTAAAACAGTGCCCATAAAAAAGAAAATGATATATACCGTATTTTCAGGAATACCTACCGCACCAATGAAAATCTGTTAAAAAAAAAGTTTATCGACGTAAGAGCCGCACCCAAGGAACGGATATTTGTACAATCTAAATTCCGGAATCGTTTAGGCCGCGGCTTTTCCGGATTTTAGAGGTCTTGAAATATCGTATAGAGACACTTAGAGGTCTGCACGGGCCGAAATTTCCGGGCCCGGTCTGAAATTTCTAGGTCGGGGCTGCCCGACTCGTAGAAAAAAATTCGGCCCGGGACTGCCCGACTCGCAGAAAAAATTCGGCACGGACCAGCCCGATACAAAAATTAAAAGTTCAGTCCGGCCCGTACAAAAGAAATATTGGCCCGACCCGGTAAAAAATTTAAAAGTTCGGCCCGGCCCGATGTAACAGCTGAAAGTTCGGCCCAAGACTGGCTCAGAAAAGTTAAAATCTCGGCCCAGCCCGACTGAATTTCTACAAAACATTGATGAAGTGCCGCAGGCTGTAATATTTATTTTTTTAATGAATCTCTATTTCTAGTATATAAATGTTTCAGTTATCATTACTTTTGTTAATCCATATTCTATGTATTGAAGTGTTAAAAATCTGAAAAATGTTATACAGTAAAATCTGCTAAGACGGAATTGTATAAAAAAGAAAGAAAAAGCGTTATAAACAAGATCCTCAACACGTTGTTCAGTTTAAAACAGGATTCCGTCATAGGCAGGTTCTTTTCACTCGTTTTACTACATTTTAATTTATCTATATTTTAATAAGCGTATGAAATCTACTACTCTTTAAAAAGAATATAAATTTTAATCTTTAATTGTAGAATAATGGCGATTTAAAAATGTATGCATTTTTGCAAACATTTTTGGTCCAGGCCTAATTTTACTGACCTTTGAACGGACCAGGCCTCGACGAGGCAATGATTTTCATACGGGTTTTGTCAAAACTAGGACTGAAAATTTTGGATCGTGAAGACTAGGAATGAAACCAGTCCGGGTTCTGTACAGAAAAAATAAGTTAGGTCCGGCCCGGCCCGATTTTTCAGGAAAAAAGTAATGCCTTAACCCGGCCCGGACAGAACTTTCAGAAAAGAGTATGGCCCGGGCCGAAAAGCCGGCCTGTGCAGATCTCACACTGCCGAAAACACTTTAGGATAACTGGAAACGCTCCTTTTTTCTTCTTTCTTTTTTTTTACCAGTTCAACTATTGATAACTGTTTCATTGTTTCTGTTTGTGGCAGATTTTATTTTTTATTTGCTACATACGCATCTTTTCTTGTACATTTTTAAAAATAATTTTGTAAGTTTTAAAAATATTTCTTGCTCAGAATTTAGACTTTCATTTTCATCATAAGTTATTATGATGATAATTATTATGAAGATATATATCATAAGTTTAAGGAAAGAGAAGAAAATTCACGAATACACTTTGCATTAAAAAAATCTCTTTTATCTCGTTACCTCTTTTTTCTACTGCATTCAAAGTTCTTTTCAAAGAAACGAAACAGAAACTATTAGCCAACTACACGTCAAGGTCATAGGGTAATCGTCCGGTCTGATGAGCGAGGAAATGGAGTGAATTTGAAATCAAGTGTATTTATCTTTTAGTTGCGTCAAGAGATAACAAAATTACGTTTGTTTATTAGTTATAAATGAGTACTTGAGTGATTTTATTAGGTGCTTCTTTAAAAATAAAGATTATAAACATAAAAAAAAGATAAAATAAGTATTTTTGTTGAGAACTCTTCGTACGAAACAATTTTTAACCATATCAGCGTAAAAATCAATGTTTTGAAGAAATTCTGTCAGGTTGGGCTGAGATTTGTTTTCCGGGCCAGGCCAAACTTTTAGCTTTTATGCCTGGCCATTAATTCATTAATTTATTTTTTGTACGGGCCGGGCCAATTTTTTCCTCTATGGATCGGCTACTTCACTCAAGGGTAAACGGCCGTTCGCTAATGTTAATCCTATGGAAGAATTTTATTTTAAATACATGGCTCGCATTTCAATATGCTTAAATGATTTATTTTTTTGCGTCGAATAGCTGAGGTCGATCTCGACCCTTTTTTGATTTTGTTTACAGATGTTTTTTCGTAGTATACTTTGATTTTCGGAATCAGTTTCGTAAGTGAAAGTATTCTAGTAAAAAAAAAACTTATAAACACAATCGGAAAAGTAAAAATGTCTCTTTGTAGAGACCGACCTCAGCTATCCAATGCAAAAAAGATTATTTAAAAATAATGGAATGAGAACGACATATTTTTAAAAAAATATCTTTCTTAAGATTTACATTAACGAGCCGGTGTTTTTGCGTGAGCAAAATGGCCCAATATTTATGTCGCGGAAGTTGTCCCACTTAATTTGTTATATAGGTCAGGACCGTTTATTTTGTTTATCGCTCGAACTGGCTCATAGAAAAAACTGTACTAATTCTGCTGACCTGGCCGGTTTCAAAGTTTGGATTCATTTTGTCTGGTAGAGTCGGGTACGGCCTCTATTTTAAGGGCCGAGTTTATAGAGTCCGGTACTGAAAAAAAAAAGAAAAGATCTTGCTCTCTAGTGTTTTTATTGTGTATTAGAGACCCATTCTACAAAAGTTCTATGCCTTGATTTGAGATTTCTCTAGTTAGAGACCAGTAGTTTCACTGAGTGAGCACTCTATGAGCAGTTTTGCTCTGCAAGAGGAAGGAAAGGAGGTTTATTAGAAGAAAAGTTCGCGACAGCTGTATATTCCAGTATCCGGAGGGTAAAGTAATTATTGACGGATGGGCGGAAAATATAATCATTTTTAACTTGAGAACCGGTGAGACAACGTTATTTATCCCGCTGATTGTTTAAAAATAAACAAAACAAATAACATTTCTCGGACATCTGCGGTTGAGGGACATTTTCTAATATTTTGGTACCAATTCGAGAGCATGAAACTATTGATCAAAGGGGGGAAAATGGCGTCATAAAATATCGGTTTGACCAAAAAAATAAATAAAAAAGCCATAAGACATTGCTGTAAAAGAACAAAAAATCACCGTATCTGCCGCAAGAGCCGCACTTAGAATATTTTATACTTTCAAACTCGTATGCGCCGCGGTTCATACGCCCGAAAATACGGTAATCTATAATGCACTATAATTTGCACAACCCTTGGTCCCAACTTGTGCAGATTAAAGAACTTTGCCTGTACAGTAATGTCTCATCAGAAGGAAGTGCTAGGGATTTTCAAAAAGTTCTGCCTTAGAGAGATATTAATTTAAGCATGTTTAATGTTATGGTATTATTTTCATTGGGGTTTGTGATATTCTTTCATTAGTGCAGGATTTTGGTAAAGACAGTCTTTTCATTACATACAAAAATTTCATGGCTCTGGTGAAAGAAATACCATATAATTATATTTGCTGAGTGAAATCTATCTAAAATGAAAATTTCCCTTCGTCCCTAGCAATTTTGTATTAACAAGTTTTAGTATATTAGTTTTCTATTAACTTAACAATTAATAATGAACTTTAAAGTAAAATAAATCTGTGAAAACACAACAAACATAATCTGTAAAAACTTTCAAAACATTTTTCAGAGTTTCAAATGTGCCATCAGATTTATTTTAAGAAACATCTACAGCACACATTCAATTTGTCAATGTTAATTAATATTAAAAGAATGCTTAATTTTTTAGAGCAGTGATAAGTGCTGTAAAGGAAAAGCTAAAAAGCTGGTATTTTATGACTTGTGAATACTGCTAATGAATATTAATATATACTCAATTTCTTGAATTATATCATTTATTTTAAGTATTGATTTTACATTAGTATTAATTAGTTTTGTAATTTGATAAATTCTAATACAGTAAAATAAAGAAATAACAAGAAATTTAAATACAATACAATTTCTGTTTGTCATGCCTTTATTATTATTAATTAAAAAATGCATCCTGGTTAGACATTACAGCCTAGTATATTAAAATACGGTTATATATATATATAATACATATATACAATAGGCGTTACGATTGAAACATTTAATAAATATGGAAGTTTCCGTTCGTAATATGTCAATCAATCGTTATATTTTTTCTAACTACAAATTTTTATTTACTTCATAATAATTAATCTTGAGTGAAAAATCATTTTTTTATTATATCATTATAGCTGCTAATGGAACCTTTTTATCCACTGTATATTTAATAAATATTTAGGTGATAGTTTGTAACACTGATTTTATTAATATTCTTAAATATATTATCTTATATAATGTTTTTTATAAGTTATTATCCTGGTTAATATCTTCTTGTTTACAATTTTAGCATGTCAACAAAAGTATACGAGGTTGCCAGAAAATCGCCAAGAAAATCACCAAATCTCCCGCTCCATTAACGGTGATGACGTCAAAAACATGGAAAAATATGGATATCACGTGACTCACTGCCACCTAACGAATTGGCCTATTTGTATCTTATAAATAACTACCCTGCCAAATATCAGGATTCTAAGCCCTTCAGTAATACAAAAATCACAATTTTGAACGTTTTTTCGCTTCTGGAACCCCTAAGTGGTAATGGCACCGACATGAAACAGATCCTATATTAGAGCAAGGGCTAGCATCTTCAATTTCCAACCATTACTTTTGAAATATGTTGGGTGCTTTCTGAGATTGAGTAGAAATCGCCGTTTAGAACATTTTTTAGAACTCTTTTCGCGCATTTTCACCACTTTTAAATTTTGAATTTTTTAAAAAACGTTCTTACAGATCATTTACATCTTATATGTAACATTAACTACCATTCCAAATTCCTTGTATCTGGGCCCTTCAGTAACACAAAAATCGCAATTTCGAACGTTTTTTTGCTCATGCACCGCCTTTAGGGATATTGGCACCAACATAAAATGTGGCCTATATAGGAGCAAGTGTTGTGAACATCATTTGGACACCATTATTTTTTAAAACGATTTGGTATTTCTTGAGATTGCGTAAAAATCGCCATTTAGAACGTTTTTTGGAACGCTTTTTGCGCATTTTCACACTTTTTTAATTTCGAATTTTTTAAGAAATGTTCTTAAAGATCATTTATATCTAATAAGTAACCACCGTGCCAAATTTCATGTAACTGAACCCTTCAGTAGCACAAAAATCACAATTTTGAACGTTTTTTTTTGCTCCTGCACCCCCTTTAGGGGTAGTGGCACCGACATAAAATGTAGCCTATGTTGTAGCAAGGGTTTTCACCATCATTTTGTCCACATTATTTTTTAAATCCGTTTGGTACTTCCTGAAATTTCATAAAAATCCCCATTTAGAACGTTTTTTAGAACGCTTTTCATGCATTTTCACCCCTTTTTAATTTCGATTTTTTTAAGAAATATCCGTAGACATCATTAGTAATCTTATAATTAACTACTATTCTAAATTTCAAGTTTCTAGGCCCTTCAGTAACACAAAAATCGTATGTTTAGAACGTTGTTTGCTCCTGCACCCCATTTTGGCCAGTGGCACGGACATAAGATATAGCCTATGTTTTAAGTTGGAGTAACACCATCATTTTGATACCATTACTTTTGTAAACGTTTCGGTAGTTCCAGAGCTTACCTCCTACAAATAAACAATTTTTACCTCTTTATAATATTAGTATAGAAGTATAGATGAATATAGATTATTTTAATGGTACTTTAAATTACCGACAGGCCATAAAAGGTTAAACTAACACCGAGAAGATTTATATTGTAAGTATGTTATTAAAAATACTTAAAAGCCACCTTTTCCTTTTTTTGTAGTCTCCTTGTTGTTCTCCCTAATAATAATCATTCGGCTGTGAGTTCCATGAGATATGTTTTTTCTGCAAAAACTGTACTGCAACCCACCACAAAGCCACTTTACAAAATAAGATAAATGCAAACCTACAAATGCATTTTAACATTCGTAAAAAAACCGTCCACTTAAAAAACCTCCAACTTTATAAAGAAAAACCCAAAAACCTAAAATATTTGCAATACATTATGCACAGAAATAATTAAAAACATAAAAAAATCACATTTGGAGAGGATGAAGAATGAATAAGTTACAATTATTTCCTGCAAATTTTCCTTTTAGTACATTAAAGCATAAAAACAAACAATCGTTCTCCCCCCCCCCCCTATTTTCATCACGGTATATTTATGGCTGTTCATTATAGAATTTTGTAATAAGTACCTTTTAAAAAATGTTCAATTGTTTAATAACTTATCTAGCAAATCCCGCGGCTTTGCTCGCGTAACAGTTGAAATATGCCAAGTGAGACTTGCATGACTATTTTTTATAGAAAAACACATTTTGGAATAATTCAAAAATTACAAATTATGCCACTGTTTGACAAAACTTCATTATAAAAGTGAAATAGACAGAAATGAGATTTTAATTAATAAGAGGAACTAAAACTAATTACAATTAAATGATAATTGAGAAAGTATTTTGAAACTTTTATGCTTATTTCAGTATCCATTTGAAGTTTTGAATTTTTTAGAAACTATCTTAACACATTTACATCTTAAAATTAACCATCATGTCGAATTCTAAGCTTCTTCTCTAACTGTCTACTACACCTCTGGTTTTAGTGGCCCCAACATAAAATGGCAAAACAGAGTTGAAAAAGAATGTCTCGAAAAATATTGAAACAGAGACTGTCACTAACAATTTGCCAACATTAATTTTTAAATCGGTTGATATTTACTAATATTCTATAGAAAACGGAAGTTAGACGTTTTTAAAGGCTTTCTTGCTTTTCCTGTACACCAGGTGGTAGTGGCACCGGGATAAAATATAGACCGTATAGGATCCCTCTTGATTCGCAACCAATAACTTCTGTAATCACTTTATTATTTCCTGAGATTACATAGAATTCGTAATTTATTAAAATGCTTTTCGCTCCTTCCCTTCGCTTCAGCCCTTTTTAATTTCGAATTTATTTTCGAGTACTCTTAGAGGACATTTATGTTTTATAAGTAACTACTGTGCTACATTTAAAGTTTCTAGCTTCTTCAGCGTCGCAGAAATCGCAATTTAGAAAGTTTTTTCTTCCTGCAACCCTCGACATAAAATATAGCTTATGTTTGAGCAGGCCCTATCACCATCAATTTTTAACCATTATGCTGAAATCGGTTTCGTATTTCATACAATTGCATGAAATCGTAATTTAGAGCGCTTATAGAACGCCTTTCGCTCACTTCACCCTTTTAAATTTGGAATTCTTTTTCGACAATTCTTAGAAAGCATTTGCTTCTTTGAAGTAATTACCATTCCAAATTTAAAATGTTAGACCACCCTTAGTCACACAAAAAACGATCTTTACAACATTTTTTGCTCCTTTAAACCGCCGGTGGTAGTGACAACAACGTAAAATAAAGACTAATTTTGACCGGGGACTGTCACCATCAATTTGAAAGCATTACTTCTGAAATCAGTTTATGTTTCCTGAGATTGCGTAGAAATCGCTATTTAGAATGTTATTAGAATGCTTTTCGTTCATTTTCACCCCTTTTAAATTTCGAATTATTTAGGTAATGTTCTTAGAGATCATTTATATCTTATAAGTAACTACCATGGTAGTTTAAAATTGCTAGCTCCTGCAGTATTACAAAAAATGCAATTTAGATCGTTTTTTGCTCCTTCACCCCCCTTTGGTGTAGTGGAACCGACATGAAATACAGCCTATGTTGGAGCGAGGGCTGTCATCATCGTTTTCACACCATTATTTTTTAAATCGGTTCGGTAGTTCCTGAGGTTGCGTAGAAATCGCAATTTAGAATGTTTTTTAGACCGCTTTTCGCTCATTTTCACTCCTTTTAAATTTCGATTTTTCAGGAAATGTTCTTAGAGATCCTTCATATCTAACAAGTAACTACCATGCCAAATTTCATGTATCTGGACCCTTCATTAACACAAAAATTGCAATTTCGAACGTATTTTTTCTTCTGCATCCTCTTTAGGTGTAGTGGCATCGACACAAAATGAAACCTATATTGGAGCAAGAGCCATCATTTTGACACCATTATTGTTGAAATCGGTTTGGTACTTCCTCAAATTGCGTAAAAATCAGCATTTAGAACGCTTTTCGCGCATTTTCACCCCTTTTTAATGTCGATTTTTTTATGAAATGTCCTTAGAGATCTTTAGTATCTTATAAGTAACTACCATTCCAGATTTCATGTTTCTAGGCCCTTCAGTAACACAAAAATCGCATTTTTAGACATTTTTTTGTTCCTACACCCCTTTTCGCCAGTGGCACGGGCATAAGATGTAGCCTATGTTCTAATTTGTACTAACCCCCTCATTTTGATACCATTAATTTTTAAATCGGCTCGGTAGTTCCCGAGTTTACTTCCTACAAATAAACAATTTTTACCTCTTTATAATATGATGATGATGATGATGATGACTAGCAAACCCCGCGGCTTTGCTCGCGTAATAATTGAAATATGCCAATTTATATTTGCATGACTCATTTTTTATTAGAAGAACAACACTTCTTGGAATAATGCAAAAATTATAAATTAAGCCCCAGTAAGACTATACTTCATTATAAAAGTGCAATAGAGAGAAATGATATTTTAATTATTAAGAAGAACTAAAACTAATTCCAAATAAATGATAATTTAGAAAGTATTTTGAGACCTTTATGCTCATTTCATACGCTCATTGCAGTATTCATTTGAAGTTTTGAATTTTTTAGAAACCATCTTAAAACATTTACATCTTAAAATTAACCATCATGTCGAATTCTAAGCTTCTTGTATAACAGTCTACCACCTCTCTGCTGTTAGTGGCACCTACATAAAATGTCAAAACAGAGTTGAAATAGAATTTCTCGAAAAATGTTGAGACAGAGACTGCCACCATTAATTTGCCAACATTAACCTTGAAATCGGTTGGTATTTCCTAATATTTTATAGTAAACGGAATTTAAATGTTTTTAAAGGCTTTCTTGTTGTTCCTGCCAACCAGGTGGTAGAGACACCGGCATAAAATATTGCCCGTATTGGATCAGGGACTATCACTCTAGATTCGCAATCAATAACTTCTGTAATCGGTTTATTATTTCCTGAGATTCCATAGAAATCATAATTTAGGACTCTTTTCGAATGCTTTTCGCTCCTTCCCTTCGCTTCACCAATTTTTAATTTCGAATTTATTTTCGACAGTTCTTAGAGGACATTTATATTTTATAAGTAACTACCGTGCTATATTTAAAGTTTCTAGCCTCTTCAGTACAACAGAAATCACAATTTAGAAAGTTTTTTGCTCCTACAACCCTCTAGGAGTTGTGGCACCGACATAAAATATGCCTTATGTTTGAGCAGGATCTATCCCCATCAATTTGCAACCATTATGTTTGAAATCGGTTTCGTATTTCGTACGATTGCATAAAAATCGTAATTTAGAACGCTTATGGAACGATTTTCGCTCACTTCATCCTTTTAAATTTGGAATTTTCTTTCAACAATTCTTAGAAAGCATTTGCTTCTTTGAAGTAATTACCATTTCAAATTTAAAATGCTAAACCCCCTCTTTAACACAAAAAACGCAATTTAGAACATTTTTTGCTCCTGTAACCTCCAGGTGGTAGTGACAACAACATAAAATATAGTCTACGTTGGAACGGTGACTGTCACCATCAATTTGAAACCATTATTTCTGAAATTGGTTTATATTTCCTGAGATTGCGTAGAAATCACTATTTAGAGCGTTTTTAGAATGCTTTTCGTTTATTTTCATCCCATTTAAATTTAAAAATTTTAAGGAACTCTTCTCGGAGAGCATTTACATCTCATAAGTAATTATCATGCCAGATTTCAAGTTGCTAGCCTCATCAGTATCACAAAAATCACAATTTAAAACGTTTTTTTAAATGCAACCACATGGTGGTAGTCATGCCGATATGAAGTAGATCCCATATTTGAGCAAAGGCTGTTATCACCAATTTCCAACTATTACTTTTTAAATCGGTTGGGTACTTTCTGAGATTGCGTAGAAATCGCCATTTAGAACGCTTTTATATATCTTTTCGCACATTTTCACCCCTTTTAAATTTCGATTTTTTAAAGAAATGTTCTTAGCGATCATTTATATCTTACAAGTAACTATAATTCCAAATTTCACGTTTCTAGGCGCTTCAGTAACACAAAAATCGCATTTTTGAAAGTTTTTTTGTGCCTGCACCCCCTCTTGGTGTAATGGCACCGACATAAAATGTAGCCTATAATGGAGCAAGGGTTGTCACTATAAATTTGACACCGTTATTTTTGAAATCGTTGTGGTACTTCTTGAGGTTGCGTAAAAATCGCCATTTAGAACGTTTTTTAGAACGCTTTTTTGCGCATTTTCACCACCTTTTAATTTTCGAATTTTTTAAGAAATGTTCTTAGAGGTCATTTATATCTAATAAGTAACTACCATGCCAAATTCCATGTATCTGGGCGCTTCAGTAACACAAAAATCGAAATTTTGAACTTTTTTTGCTCCTGTACCCCTTTTAGTGGTAGTGGCACCGACATAAAATGCAGCCTATGTTTGATCAAGGGTTGTCACCATCATTTTGACACCATAATTTTTTTAATCAGTTTGGTACTTCCTGAAATTGTGCAAAAGTTTCCATTTAGAACGTTTTTTAGAACGCTTTTCGTGCATTTTCATCCTTTTTTAATTTCGATTTTTTAAAGAAATGTCCTTAGAGATCATTAGTATCTTATAAGTAACTACCATTCCAAATTTCATGTTTCTAGGTCCTTCAGTAACACAAAAATTTAGCATTTTTAGAAAATTTTTTGCTGCTGCACCCCCTTTTGGCCAGTGGCGCGGACATAAGCCTATGTTCTAAGTTAAGCTGACACCATCATTTTGATACCATTACTTTTGGAATCGGTTCGGTAGTTCCGGAGCTTACCTCCTACAAATAAACAATTTTTACCTGTTTATAATATTAGTATAGAAGTATAGATAAATATTTTAACATTTATTCCCACTGACCCGCATTGACACCTAAATGACCTAGACATAAAATTTTCTCGAACATTTCCTTTTATCATATTTCAAAATGGTAGGACACAAAATTCAGTCAAAATCATCAGAGTCATCTTTTAGATGAAATTTGCATACAAACATTTGCTCGTATTATAACAAAACAGCAGGGAAGACCGAGCGTAGCTCAGTCAAAATTAGTCTTCAGTTAAACACGATAAAACATTACATTCTCATCGAGTTGACAATTATACATGTGTGCCAAATTCATTGATATTATTTCATTTGATGTCAGCAAGATGAAAATGTTCTGGCATTGATAAACTAGAAATTCTATTTTCATGCCATATCTGGCAAAATGTTGCTAGCTTTGCAACTTCGTTTATTGCCGACTTTTTAACAAAACTGTTAAAAATTGTTTTAATCTTCACTCCCATTAAAATACAACTACTAATATTGACAACATAAAATATATGATGTTAGGAGACCATATTGCCGTGCTGCAAAAATTTCTGAATTCGATGACACAAAACACAAATAAGAAGCAAAAAAAAAAAAAAAAAAAAAAAAAAAAGAAGTCTTACAAACAAAGTGCACTGTTGATTAGCCTATACAACTGTTATTTATGAATCGAGTAAACATGCTGAATAAATATTGAATTCGTTATTCATATGTTTAATAAAAGTACTTAGCTCATGATTAGTACAAAAATTACATGATAATGAGATATGTTTCATTTAAATCCTTGGGAAATGCTTTAAGAAAAAAAATTAACAAATAAGTACGAGTTTTTTCGCACAAAAATATATTTTTAGTACACTTCCCATATTTTTAAAAAAGTATTACTTTAATAAAGCCTTTCCTATCGCATAAGATATTGAGGTACAATATATCCTTTCATTTCAGATTAAGCTTTTACTTTTTGGGGAAAATTACTTTACAGTGAAATAATAAAAATAAAAAGTAACTACCAAAAAAGCTGAACATAAAGGTTTACTGAAATGTACCGTAATTTCCGGTGTATAGCCCGCAGATCAAACAATTCAGTTTGGAACCAGAAATTTTATTCAGTATTTGAAGACCCATATTTACAGCGATCTAAAAAGTTACATTTTATTTAAAAAAATTTCTGGGTCGAAGAACGATTGTTTGATCCGCGGACTATACACCCGAAATTACGTCACTGAATATGTCCGGAGTTATATGCTTATTATTAAAATGACAACTGTGCAAGAATTTTAGAATTTTTTATTTTATTATTAAATGCTAAAACATAAGAGCCCTTACAAGTATTTCTTATAGAATTCTTTAAAAAACTTATAGAAAAAGTATTATAGAATATTATAGAATTATGGCCCGTTTTTCTATATGCTAGTTTCACCAAAAGCTATAGAAATAGCATTAGAAGTGTCTAGAATAGAAATGTCTATTGAGTTTCTATAAAATATTTGAACTTGCAGCGGTTTCCATGTGGTCACCCTCCCAAGTACTAACCACGCTCGGTGCTGTTTGGTTTCCGTGATCGGACATGAACAAGTACTTTCAGAGTATTCTAAGATCGCACGTAGCTTTGAAGCTCTCATTACACTATTTCAAGTTTGTTTCTTTGGTGATTTGCGTTCCCAATCATTAAATTTGTATAGAAATTATTGTATTGTATAGAAATCCTACGTATTGTATACGCTGATTCTCTACTGTGTAAATTATGAAAATCGAAATCCTTTATAACTTAATAAAACCTGATTTAAGGAGAAAAAAAGTGCGTTGAAATAAAGAATTTATTTATTTATGCATTTACTTATTTATTTTGTTGGGGGCAGTGGTGCTATATTATTTACAGTTTAAAAAAATAGCTTCCCAGCTTAAATTATGTTAAGATATTCATTTCAGATTTGTGTTTAAATTCATTAATCTGCCGCGGGGGGATAAAAATAACTCTTATTTTAATATAGACTTGACAAAATATTTAAAAGTCTAATAAATTATTATTTGCTAAACTTGAAACGTAATTGTTTAAATATTTTTACACTTCAGATTAAAATATTTGAATAAAAATTACAATTAGTGAATAAAGATTATAAAATTAGATGAATTGCCATTCGCGCATAAAGTTTTTAAAATTAGATGAATTTTTTTATGTAATTAACAGCAAATTAAAATATGATTATAAAATTAAACTACAAATTAATGAATCGTAAACAAACATAATAATTAAACATTATTTCAGTCAAAATAGTTCGAATGATATATTATTACACTAACAAATGTATCACAACGTAATTAGAATTATGAATTAAATTAGAATCCTATTAAATATATGGAGTACATATGTATTACAAAAATAATTATTATTACATATTTTTTTATTTTAATAAATGTGTACAGATAAATAAAAACATAAATTTTAAAAGACCAAAAAATATGTTTTCTTATTAAAAAAAAAATCTATAGAGTTATTAGTCCATAGAATTCCTATAAGTTTTATACTGCTCTATAGAAAAGAAATTTCTAACGAATCCTATAGAAACAGTTTCTTTAGAAAAAGTATCATATAGAAGTCTTCAAAACTCTAAAGAAACAGTATTCTAAGAAAGGCTATTCTATAGAAATTGTAAGGAATTCTATAAAATTCTATTCAGCTCTATGAACTGTTTTCGTAAGTTAGATGTGATAATAGTAAATTCAACGACATATACAGGGTCCATACTCAATTTTCACAATAAAAATATAACAGATTTTCAGGAGATTTCTATTTGGTATGGGACAAAAAATGCTTTCTTAGAGTACTGTTCTGAGAAAATCCGTTGGAACATATTTCACAAACAAAGGGTTTCTCTCCAGTATGAGTCAAGAGATGTCTTCTTAGATTACGCATATCAGAAAATCCACTAAAGCATATTTCACAAACAAAAGGTTTTTCACCTGTATGAGTCAAGAGATGGTTTCATAGACGACTATTCTGAGAAAACCCTTTGGAACACATTTCACAAACAAAGGGTTTCTCTCCAGTATGAGTCAAGAGATGTCTTTTTAGATCGCCCTTCTGAGAAAATGCTTTGGAACATGTTTCACAAACATAGGGTTTCTCTCCAGTATGAGTCAAACGATGGCTTCTTAGATCGCCCTTCTGAGAAAATCCTTTGGAACATATTTCACACACAAAGGGTTTCTCACCTGTATGAGTCAAAAGATGGCGTCTTAAATGACTATTCTGAGAAAATCCTTTGGAACATATTTCACAAACAAAGGGTTTCTCTCCAGTATTAGTCGAAAGATGGCTTCTCAGATTACTCTTATCAGAAAATTCTTTGGAACATATTTTACAAACAAAGGGTTTCTCTCCAGTATGAGTCAAGGGATATCGTTTTAGATCACTATTCTTAGAAAATGTTTTGGAACATACTTCACAAATAAAAAAAATTTCTTTTGTATCAAAGAAAAAATGCTTTTCTTTATCACCACTTTGAGGTAAAAAATACTGTTCCCCAGACGGAGAATTTTCTTCGGTAATCGATGACATTTCCTTAAGTGAAAAAGTTTTGTTTCGGATGATCAGAAACTTCCTTATAGTATCAGTATGAAGAGATTGCTGCCATTTTCATCCAAGGAAATGACTTATTGAAGTTGAGTGAAAAAGTATTATCTATCTTTGAATCTAAAAACAGAAACAATAATAATAAACAGCAAATATTTTAATAAACTGCTTTAAACTTTAACTGTCAATTAAATAGCCGATTTTACAATTTTCAATTCCTTAAACAGTACAAAATTCATCCATTAAATTATCACATTATACAGTAAACTCTCGATTATCCGCGGAATTGGGTGGCGCGACTATCGCGAAAAATTGATTTCGCGGATAATCCACAAAATTTTGAAAAAAGGGAACAAATCAACACAAATATGTACTTGAACAATTTATACACATAATAAGTAACACAAGCATACATTTTACAGTTTCTACGCACAATGGGTAACATAAAGATACTTATTACTTCAGGAATAATAAAATTATTCATTACTTACAAACTTGTCGGTTTATTTCTTTAGAAAACCCGTCAAAAGTGTCTGTTTTTTGTACTGAAACACTTCTTCTTTATTTGCGATTGAAGTTTTTTAAGTACTATTTTATCACAAAGTGACGCGTCATTCTCTTTTTCTAGATATTGGATAAGTCCTTCAACGTGAGCTAAAGCTGCGTCGTGGCTCATTTTCTTTTGTACCTTATCATCTTCTTCGTCACTCTCTTCCAAATTCATACCTAACGCTTCTTCAATAATTTGGTCATCAGTTGCATGTTCGAAGCCTGGATCGTCAGCATCACAATTAATCCACTCAATGATATTATCTTCATCGACATTTTCTCCACCAGCAACAGATTTTGCTAAATTCGCTAAATTATGATCGATCGGAAACTTCTTCCTCTTCCTTTTCTGATTCTACTAGAGATTTTTCTATACTTGGCAAAATCTTCCGCCAGGATTTTATTAATGTGGATTTCTGTACCGACTCCCAAGCACTGTTTATATCATAAATGCTATCGAGAATCGTGTAATCTTTGAAAAAGCTTTTAAGATCATCTCCCTCTTCAATTCTTTTTTTCAGTAATTTCGTTCTGTATTTTTTCTTAATTGAAGCGATTACGCCCTGGTCCATAGGCTGGATAAGAGCTGTAACATTGGGAGGCAAACATTTTGCAAAAATATTTCCATCTTCTGATTTCAATTGTAGTTCTCCAGGGTGAGATGGGGCGTTGTCAATTAGCAACACAGCTTTCTGGGGTAAATTTTGAGACGCCAGATGTTTCCTAACTTCGGAAATAAACATTTCTTCAAACCATTTTATAAATACTGTTTTATACATCCAAGCTTTCTTTGTGTTGAAATAATGTACTGAGAGGTTCTCAGCTCTTGTTCCCTTAAAAGATCTCGGTTTTTTTGATTTTCCAATCACTACTAACTTTAGTTTATGGGATCCTGTAGCATTACTGCAAGTCATTATTGTTAGACGCTCTTTACTGCACTTGTGTCCTGGAGCTTGATTTTTCGCTTTGAAATGCCAGAGTTCGTGTAGGCAAACATTTCCAGAACAGTCCTGACTCATCGGCGTTGTATACTTTTTCGAAAGAAATACCTTCTGATTGAAGAAATTGTACAAAATCTTCTTTGAAATTTTCTGCAGCTTGTTCGTTGCAACTTAATTTCTCGCCGCAAAGACCTATTTCTCTTATTCCGTGGCGTTGTTTGAATCTTGTCAGCCATCCTGACGATGCATCAAATGATCCCTCTAATCCCAGCATTTCAAAAAATTGTTTTGCTTTTGCAGCAACAATAGGCCCTGAAACAGGCGTTACCTCACTTCTCACTTGTCTTACCCAACGTAAAAGTGCTGCATCCAGTTCTTCAAAAGTGCTGCTTTGCATACTTTTTCTTTTTTTCATCGATGAAAAGTTGTCTGATGAGGCTGAGAATTGCAGCAATTTATCTTTCTGTTTTAAAATGTCCCTGACTGTGCATTCTCCAATTCCATATTGCAAGCTTATTTGTTTTCTTGTAGCACCATTTTCAATTTTTTTAATCAGTTCTAATTTATCTTGAATCGTTAACACAACACTTTTTCTTTTTTATGACATTTTTCAAATACGTATTGAAAATGCAAAACTACAAAATTTAAATACAAACGCGAACTTCTGTAAGAAACGTGTTCACAGCTCAGCTAAAACAAGCAAACTGGTGTGCTTTATGAAAAACGGGAGAAACAAAATCATAACAGGGGGAAGGGGGTGACTTTCAGTACCCGTACATTGTTTATCAACAGGTGTGTGGCCTTGCGACACCCTCAAGATTAGCTGCACCTGCTTTGTGCACGTGATTGTTCCACGTTTTCAAATGGAAATCATATTTAGTATAAAGGATCGAAAACTCATCCTACATCGCAGAAATAAGTTTCTTCTCAAAGATAAAAAAAGAAAAAAAAAGAAATTTAGACTCGCGGATAATCGGTAGCTTACTGTATATTCTTAGGTATCACGTAACATGAATATAGATAAAGATACATATGTGTATATATACAGTGGTGGCTAAAATTGAGGACATTTTTAGTTAGCTTTCATTACAAAAAGTAAACAGTTACCTATTGCAGCCGTCCGAAGGAAAATACTGGAAATTTTGCTATATTTTTGCCGATCATGACCCTCAGATCACAAAACCACCCCACGTTGAAATGTTGACTTATATATATATACTATTTATATATATATCTGAATTTTGTCATGCTGTAACTCTCAAATTTTTTAGCCGATTTGGGTAAAATTTTTCATGTGCATAATACAAACTAATGTCTTGACAGAGTTCGTTGGCTAGCTTCATACGCTATCTTGTTTCAAACGGCGGCCATTTGAATTTTTGAATTTTTTTTTATGTTTCCTAACATTGTCTACTTAAGGAAAATGTTACGTTTCACAAAATGCAAACTATTATGCATGTTAGAAACATTAAAAAAACATTTTAAAGAGTCTCACAGTCTAAGTTAACAACATGGATCGTTTTAAAGAGAAAGTTAGGAAACATAAAAATTTCATAAGTGTCCACTAAATTCAAATGGCCGCCATTTTGAAACAAGATGGAAGATGCAGCTGGCCAACGAACTCGGTTGAGACATTGGTATGTAATATGCATATGAAAAATTTCATCCAAATCGGTTAAAAAATTCGAGAATTACAGCAAGACAAAATTCAGATATAAATATATATATATATATATATACAGGGTGTTTCACTACCATACCGACAAACTTGCCGGAGATATAGAGGGCACAGAGATGACTCAGAATCACATAGCAATGTAGGGTTGGGAATGCAATCCTAACGAGATAGAGGGGATTTTAGGGGCTTATTCATAGTGATAGAAAATTGACATTTAAAGACCATAAGCTTAAAATAAGTCACGACTTTCCTGATAACGAAGTTCTCCGATGTTTCCTAATGTGTGAATGAAATATTCATAACCTGGAATCTTGGATGTTTTGGAATACGTCGGGCGTGTTACGGACGTTTGCGGTAGCAACGAAGATGCGCCATTTCAAAACGCCGTTTACATCAAACGTGCAAAACCGTAGATGGTAAGAGCAAGGCACAGAAAACTTCGGGGAACTTCATTATCAGGAAAGCAATGACTTATTTTAAACTTATAGTCTTTGAATGTCGATTTACTATCACTATGATTCAGACCCTAACAACTCCTCTGTCTCGTTAGGATTGCATTTCCGACCCTGCATTGCTATGTGATTCCGAGTCGTCTCTGTGCCCCCTGCACCTCCTGCAATTTGTCGGCCTGGTAATGAAACACCCTGTATATATCTGGATATATATTATATATATCATCATCAATCGTTTTCAATTCACTGCTGGATGTAGGTCCCCCCAGATTTTTCCAATGTTTCCTGTCTAGTGCTTTAGTCATCCAATTAACACCGGCTACTTTTCTGATTTCATCACTCCATCTTACTTGAGGTCGTCTTCTTGGCCATTTTACATCTCTGGGATACCGCTGTAAGATTATTTGTGCTCCATCTATTGTCTTGTCTTCTTGCAATGTACCCACCTCATTTCCATTTTAGTCGTTTAATTCTTTCAATAATATCAAAAACTTTCGTCTGATTTCTGATCCAGGTTATTCTTTTGCTGTCTCTTCTAGCTAT
Organism: Maratus speciosus; assembly: GCA_963932465.1. NCBI lineage: Eukaryota > Metazoa > Arthropoda > Arachnida > Araneae > Salticidae > Maratus > Maratus speciosus. The sequence goes on along the minus strand of OZ010794.1, from coordinate 36,259,828 downwards.
ACCTAGCATACATCTTTCCATACTTCTCTGTGTTGTTTGTAATCTTTGTACCATCCGTTTTGTTAGCGTCCATGTTTCTGCTCCATAAGTTAGCAAAGGCAAAACACATTGGTTAAACACCTTACTTTTCAAAGAAAGAGGCATGTTACTCTTCAGAATAATAGTGTTCTTCCCAAAAGCACTCCATCCATTTCTTATTTTTCTATTGATTTCATTCATGATACTATTATCCGATGATATTTCCTGCCCAAGGTGCACACAACTTTGCACTTCTTTAATTTCAGTGTTGTAGGCGATTTTCTTTTTTGATGCAAGTGAATTGAACATCACCTTAGTCTTTTCCAAGTTTAATTTTAATCCCACATTAATGCTAGCTTCTACCAAATCTTTTAGCATATTTTCCAATTCTTCAGGACTGTTACTGAAAATTAAAATGTCGTCAGCGAATCCGAGATGACTTAAATATTCCCCCATTATTCCTTTGTTTCCCCAATCAATCTTCTTGAAAATATTTTCTAAGACAGTAGTAAAAAGCTTAGGCGAAATGGTGTCTCCTTGTCTTACCCCTCTTCCAAGCTTGACCTTTGCTTTTCGTTTTCCAAACGGATGGTCGCTGCTGCTTTCTTGCAAATCTTCTTTATGATATTGATGTAAGGTTTGTTTGTACCAATGTCCTTCAGAGATTCTACAACTGCTGATGTGTAGACCGAGTCAAATGCTTTTTCATAATCAATAAAGGCTAGACAGAAAGGTAATTTATGTTACTTATGTTTTTCTATGAGTCCCTTTACCGTTTGGATATGATCCATTGTGCTGAATCCATTTCGGAATCCTGCCTGTTCTCTAGGTTGAGCAGACTCCAGAGCTGATTAAAGTCTTGTCGTTAAAACTTTGGTGAAAATGTTATAAATCACTGATAGTAAGCTGATCGGACGGCAGTTTTTAATGTTTTCCTTCTCTCCTTTCTTGTAAAGTAGCACCATCACAGCATTATTCCAATCTTCTGGTACATCTAAATTCTTGAGACATTTGGAAAACAATAAGGATAGCATTTTTTCAAATGCTTCAATGATTCTTTGATGAGGTCGATTGTAATTCCATCTTCGCCAGGGCATTTACCTTTTTTCATAAATCTAATGGCTTGTAAATCTTCGTCAGTCATCACTGGGATTATCGCTTCGGTTTTTGTTAGGTTTTCTCGTGGATCACGTTGGTTGATTTCCCTTTGATCTTAACATTTATATAGATCGTTGTAGAATTTTTCGACTATGTGTACAATTTCTACAATTGATTCCTACAATTGATTTTGGTGATTGTTCCATCTGCCCTCTTTAGTGCAAAAATGCCTTTTCTTCCAACATATAATTTGTGCTTAGCTGATTTTAAACTTTTGTTATCTTCTAGAACTTTCTTGACAAGATCACAGATAAATTTTCTGATATCTTCTGTAACACATTTTCTCACCGTTTTACATAATTCAGCATATTTAACTCTTGATTTAGGATCATTTTTCTTCATTTTAAATTCTCTGCGTTTCTTCATCAATCTCCTTGTTTTTTGATTATTTTCTTTGTCTGCTTTACTTGTGCATCGCCGGCTGTCTTCCTTACAATATATTGTAGAGTACTGGTTAGTTTCTTGTTCACTACTGTAACATCTTGTTCTTCTAAAGTTCACTGAAGTATTTGGAAACGGTTTTTAAGTTCCAAATAGAATTCTTCTTTATGTTTCTGGAGATTTATTATATCGATTGATTTCTTTGAGTGTTGCAGAAGCTTCATTCTTTCAACTTTAGTATTTAACAGCAGTTTGCATCTAACCAACCTGTGATCGCTTCCTGTATTGAAGTTATTGAGAACGCTGAAATCCTGAATAAGATGCTTTTTGCTTGTTAAGATGTCGTCGATTTCACTTGTTGAGCCAGTTGCACAACACCATGTCCATTTCCTTTGTGGTTTTTTCTTGAAAAATGAATTCATGATATACAACTGTTCACATTTTGCAAACTCAATCAATCTGTTTCCTCTTTCATTACGCACCCGATATCCATGATTTCCTACTAAGAACTCACCTTTCTTTTTACCCCAATTTTAGCATTCCAGTCTCCCATTTTTAAATTTATGTAGCATTTTCCATTTTGATGCATTGGAGCTACTTCTTCATAGAAATCCTCAACTTCTTCATCAGTATAGCTTATTGTTGGTGCATGAACTTGGGTAATTTGCATCTTGTATCTCCTGGACACCTGTATTATTAACCTTGCAACTCTATCTGATGCACTATCATATTCTACGATGTGATTCTTCCACCTTTTATGAATCCGAATTCCTACACCGCTTGTTCTTCCATCTTCTGTGCCCCTGTAGTATAATACATGTCCGCTAGCCAGATCAATCTTCTCTTATTCTTTTCTTCTTACTTCACATAATCCTAGAATGTCCAAGTTGATTCTTTCTAATTCTTCTTCAAGTTCTGTAAACGATTTTCCGATAATAGGGATCGCCTATTATACGTAGCCAAGGTCATCAACTTATGGTCGCCAAGCCCAGAACGGTGATTCTTAGCACCCTCTGTCTTCATGTCTTTCTGATCGCTGCCGTAACCAGGAACATACAGACCGCCGGGAATTAAGGGTCGTGATTTGTTTTGTGAATTCATGGTAAAATAAGGGGGTAGGTGGCCAAATTCCTCCACGCTGACCAAGCGGGTTGGAGGAAGCCCATCCGCGTTCGTTCCACATGCACTAGGCAAGGGTACTAACAGGCTGCACAGATGGAAGGTGCGGATTGGGCATTAAGTCTTCACTCCCAGTGGATTCCTTTTAATCTTCCTCGAAAGCAATTAAAGGGCCTTATCCTGGTTAATAAGCAGAGGCTATTAAACAGCCCATATATATATATATATATATAAGTCATCATTTCAACGGAGGGTGGTTTTGGTACCGGGGGGGAGGCGGGGCTCGTGATCGTCGAAAATATAGCAAAATTTCCCGAAGTGTTTCCCATCGGACGTCTGCAATAGGTAGATTTTTACTTTTTGTAATGAAAGCTACCTAAAAGTGCCCACAATTTTGGCCATCACTGTAAGTAGAAATGTTGATCCTATTTCACACACATTTTTTTCTGGAGTTTATGAGATAGGAGCTGTACATAAATAATGTTATCATTTTAGGGGGGAGGGGGTGGTCTGGCACTTGATAACACAAAATACCTCTGGAGGGAGAGAGGATTTTTGATTCGATATCATTATCACTTTTCATCCAAACAAAATTTTCTTTTTTTGGTATATTTTTTTCATCAGCATGGTCTGTTATTATTTTTTTTAGTCTGTATTTTATTTTTTAGTCTGTTATTGATTTTTATGTGAATACGAAGTTATTAAAACTATCAAATGATTGTAAAATAATTATTAAATGAATATCCTTTTCGTTGTTTGCCATTCCTATTCTTCACCCACATATATAATTCGTTGTAATAGAAACAAGGTTCGAAATGGCACTTGTTACGTTTACTAGCAAAAAATAGGGAATAATACTGTCCATCTTTTTTGTTTATAAGAAGTACTGCTTATGCTTACCCTCGTGCAAGGGGCAAATGCAAGATGGTTGGTTGGTTGTATTTATGACGGCCAATTATCAGCACGAGGGATATAGGCCCAAAGGGGGGGGGAGCGCCCTCCGTGGGGGTATTTCTAAGGGAACCTAACCCGTATTTACTCTTGGAAAACTAAGGGCAAATGCAAGAAGAACATATTACTGTTGAATCCATTATGTAAAAAAAGCTATCAATCAATACTTTTAAGTAGTAAAAGTTTCTTAGTGTTATTTGATATAAAATTATTTCATATATAATAGTAATATTTAATTAAGGTTTCTCTTCATTTAAATCAGTAAAGTATGCAAATAATAAATGTATAACCCTATATGTATAGCACTGCAAACAGATAAAAAGAAAAATCAAGGAAAAAAAATAAATAATTAGTCAAGTGATAGTATTACTTGCGCTCAGAGGGTTCCGTACAATAAATATATGAATTATTAACTATACTGTTAAAAAATCGTTTCTAAAAGAATAATAAGACTTTGTAAAAAGCTATACAACATAGGCTTGGGTATAGCTGTATATACTAGAAAAGTACTAATGGCTATACAAAAAAAGTTCAAAGAGATATGAAGCCTAAATAATATAAAATATTGCTATTCTGTATAACTCTTTTTTAGGGTTTCGTACATCTAACGAAACCCTATTTGTCTCGCTCGTTCGTCCGTCCGTCCGTCACAGAGCCCGTTCTCAGAAACTATATATGTTGGAGACTTGAAATTTGCATACTTATAGCTGAATACCTCACATCAAACGACAAATCATAAAATTTTGAAAAAAAGTCTTATATTTAACCCTCTGGGCTCTAACTTGTGTATTTTAAGCCTTTTGTTCCAACTGAGCCCCTAATTAAGTTGAAGAGTTAAAATTTTGCATACTTATAGCTGAACACCTCACATAAAACGACAAATCAAGAAATTTTGAAAAAGTCTTATATTTTACCCTCTGAGCTGTAACTTGTGTATTTTGAGCTTTTTGTTCCCCTAATTAAATTGAATTTGAGCCCTTAATTAAATTGAAGACTTAAAATTTTGCATACACTCTGAACACCTCTCATCAAACGATAAATCATAAAATTTTGAAAAAGTCTTATATTACGTAATCCTTTGGGCTCTAATTTGTGTATTTTAAGCTTTTTCTTCTAACTGAGTCCCTAATTAAGTTGAAGACTTAAAATTTTGCATACTTATAGCTCAACACCTCACATTAAACGAAAAATCATAAAATTTTGAAAAAGTCTCATATTTAACCCTCTGGGCTCTAACTTGTGCATTTTAAGCTTTTTTTTCTAACTGAGCCCCTATTTAAGTTGAAGATTTGAAACTTTGCATTCTTATAGCAAAACACTTGCGATCACACGAAAAATCATGAAATTGTCAAAAAGTCTTATATTATTTACCCCTCTGGACTACTTGTGTATTTTAAGCAATTTTTCTAATCTCCCCCCCCCCCCCCCATTAGACCCGGTGGGTACTTTTCTAACTTTTGCCGACACCCTTTTGACCACTCTTTCATATTATGCACATAGCCTTACATATTTCAGTTCCACTTTTTACCGTCAGGGGGTGCCTACTTATCTCGGGTGCTATGGGCCCGATCCCCTCGACTAATATATCTACGAATAGGTAGTAAAACGGAGTTTCGTTCGGATAGAGGTTTACTTAGAACAGAGGGCACCCCCTGGTTGCGAAATGTGGAACTAACAGATTTCGCAAAATGATAAAGGGTTTTGAAAGGAATATTAAACGAAACCCTCTGCGTGATCTGTAATCACACTTACCCACTTGTTTTAATCTTATCCTAATATGTTTATGATGAACTTAATTCTGCACTGACAATAAAGGTAATGCATATTTAAACTTCATTTGGCATTTCATAAAGCTATGTTCAGTTTAGTAATAATCTTTTCTTTTTGCAGGGTAGCTAAAACAAAACACTTGTTCAAAGTTTAAACTTGATATTATGCTAAGCACGCTTCGAAAGGAGGATGCAAAGTTTCAACGCTGCCTTGGTCCGACCGCGTTTTTCCAGAAAGGTTTTTAATTAACTTTTAAAGACTGAGGGATCACCTCAATGCAAACTCTTTGTGAATCCCATACCCAGGTAGCACACAGATACCGCCAAATGTCCCGATCAATATTGGCCGATATCTTGAAAGTCACTAAATGTCAGACGTGAAATTTACAATATCTGCCGATATTCACAGATGTAACTTAAAATTAGTTTTTAAAAGAAAGCATCCAAACGAATTTTTTGCATTACTTATAACATTATAATGCGTAAAAAGTATTCTAAACAATAAAATTTAACAATTTTACTATTTTTAGAAAACTTGTATTTTTAATGCCTTATTTTTGATATTTTATTTACATTGGCCAATGTCGTAAAAATGATATTAGTATTCCAACATTCAGAGATATCTGTCGACATTCATAAAAACAATATCCTTTTTCAGACATTTCAAGATGTATGTCGACATTTAGCATATCTGACGAAGTTTGTAATCTTGACCAAAGTGAATGGAAAGTTCTGAAGGACCATCCATTTTTATAGTTTTCGTTGGCCATGAAATTTGCGTTGTATAAAAATTTTCTTTAGAAATTTATAGTTATTTATATATATGTATATATTTGAAAAAAAAAATTACATAGAAATCTATTGAGGTTGATATAGAAAATTTTCTGTAGTACAATTCATATAGAAATTTTTAGAGATTGCAAAATAAAAAAATTTCTCAAGAAAAGCATTTCATATTAAAATCTATTGATAGTGCTAATAAAAACTTACTAAGGAAATCTGTAATTATTGCTCTAGAATTATTTGTATTTAAAATAATAATGTAGTGCCTATAACGATGTTAAAATATAACAATTGTTAGTTTTATATAGATAAAAAAAAAAAAAAAAAAAAAAAAAATGAAAGATGCTTTTTTTTATTACATAAAGTTCTCAATAAGAAAAAGAGATCAATTTATGTATTTTTTAATGGACACTATGTTTATCTTTTTAAAATGCTTTCGAATTTCAACTTTTAAAATAATTTTATTTTTTATTATAGAAAAAATACAAGTTTAGTTTCAAAAGTAGGTCACTAGTTTTCAACATAATTTGTTTTAAATTTCTAACAAACTTAATAATAAAAAGTGATATTTAAATAAATATATGTTAAAAGAATGTAAAAAAAAGGCAAAAAAAGTCGGTTGTGATTGAAAAAGTATGAGATAATTAAATTATAATTTTGTGGGACATTTTTTTCGTCACTAACAGAAAATCTACTACCACCACTTTCTATTGAAAGTTTCTTATTATTACAATTTTAGTAGGTTTTTCTACTATAATCCTTAATAAGACTAAAAATCTCTTTGAGCATCAACTTCTAGTTCAGTGAGAAGTATACGTTCACCACATTTGTTGGGGTTTAAAAAAGAAGTTAATGTCTAAAAAAAAGTTATAATTTAATATTTAAAAATGTTATTCTGGAATATTGGAAAAATATATCACTCAATGTCAAATAATGATATTCAGCAATGACAGAAAAAGATATCACTTAATATCACAAACTGATATTCAGAGATGTTGGTAAATATTGGCCAACATTGCCAAATATAAAAAAATAATATTCGCGGAATATCTTTTTAGGGGGGGGTCATTTAATGTTGGCCAATATAACATTTTGATATCGGCCAATATCTCATTTTGATATTGGCCGATATCTTTGTGCACCCTGGGTAGTACTTATTGGATTAAATCTAATTAAATTAGTCTGTTTTTAACAATTTGACGTTTATTGCTTTTATACTGCAACTGGGCAGTGCATTACACAAACACGTCATTAAAATTGTTATCTGGGCTTTAAAAGCTGATGGTACATAGAGAATGCTGCCACTGTCATAATGTATGTCCAAACTGTCCATGTCCTTAAGGGTTAATATCTCGGCTAATTACTAACAATATTTTCTGCGACGATAAGTACCAAAAGCGCTCCAAAACACCTTTGCTGAATGACTGCAAATCGAAATTAGTGTGTAACAGAAAAATGCGCTCTTCTCAAAAATTATGTGACCTAGGGTTATTTCTATAACTTTTCTGCAAGGTTTAAATTAGCGTCTACTACCTTTAATTTTTTCATAATTTCACATTCAGTAGATTCGGAAATAGAGTGGGAGGGGGGAGAATGACATATTTTTGGACTACATTGTCGACGATAGCTCTGAAAATATAATTCCTAAAATTAAAAGAAATGCATTTTTGAGCTCGGCGTTACGAAAAGCTTTCACACGATATACAAATAAAAGATAAAAATAAAATAAAAAGTTTTTTAGTACTCAATTAGCCCGTCTACATATTTCCTAAATATATTTTTGAACGTTTAATAATCTGTAAATATGTGGGTCTTTATTACTTCCCCCAATTTGAATTTTCCACGTTCCATAGTTTACGAGTAAAATGGCTATGACAGACAGACACAGGAGTGATCTTATAATGGTTCCATTTTCAATTTTTAAATACGGAACCCTAAAAATAATTATAAAATAAAAATAGACACTGATATCAATATCACTTGGGGAACGGGGTCAAAAATTGCCAAAAAGTTGATATCGTTATGTATGTGCAGTCCCACCCTTTAAACTTACTGACAGTACAGATGCATCTTATATTAGGATGACAAAGCGTCGCCTCTTTGAAAGGTTGCAAGAACATAAGAGTGGTTTAAAGCACTCTCAACTGCATCATCAAGAACTTTCTTTAAAGGAAGTATTTAGTTTATTGACTTTAACAATATGCTTATGTTCTTGTGTAACTCGTGTTCTTTCAAAACAAGACCATCCGTTTAAAGCAATTATTCCCGAATTTCTAGGGATTTATTTAAGAAGTCAAGAAATCTATAATGATAAGGTTTCAATTTCAATTTCAGATGTTTGTATCAGTATTTTGATCTTTTGCACAATATCTCCAGTGATGTTGTTTTAATTTATTGTAGGATAAGAGATGGCTCACTGAGTCTATTTTAAATGTTTTCATGAAATTTCTGTTACTTCTTGATCTCTTTCAGTTTGAATATAACTTTGGTAATGAAACATGTAAACAATCTTTGCCTTTTTGTAATTAAGAAAATTAACTCCTGAAGATAATTTTAAAGATAAATGAAAACATGAAGAGTAGTTTTTATTTTTCTGACTTTAATTTTTAGATCTTTGTTTAAAATCTTGGAATGAAGTGTGCATTGGATAGCAACTTATTGTTTTGTTTTCACATACGGTATGATCCATGTCAATTCAGGCAGCCAAAGAAAAAATCTTACCTTCATAGTCTCAGAAGTTTTTGAATTGAACATATGTTAAAATTCAATAAAAAATAAGATACTTGTATATTTTGGTTTTGCCCAAAAAAATTCCTGGCCCGAGATACAGGCCGCCAAAGATGGCATCCCGGGCACCATTTCCAATTCGCCATTTTCGATAAAAATTTTAAAGTGCTCTATCTCTAGAATGGTGCAAGATATTTTGTTGCGGTTTTTTTTATTTTAAAGATAATATTCTTCTGTTTAAAATGATATACCAAATTTTGAAAAATGTATTCAACTTTTCTTGTGGCAACCTTTTGAAAAAAAAAATTTTTTTTCAAAAAAAATTTTTTTTTTCGAAAATGCCAATCCTAAAAATTTTGATTTTTTTGCTGTTGATCAATACCATTGGGAACTATCTTCACTGTGAAAGAGAACTTCCACTTTTGAGTTTAACAAATTTTAGAAGCATTTAAAAAATTCAGAGAATTTTACAGGAACGGTATATATACAGTTCCAGTAAAAGTCACTGAATTTTTGCTTATTTCTATCATATTTGTAAGGATAAGTCTACTATATATCCTAAACAAGTTAGAAATTGCAATATCAAATGTGGCAAATGAGGTGCGTGCATAGTATTAACTAGTTTTATAAATATTAAGATCTTGGTGCAATAAGTGTTACACTCTTGGGCAAAAAGGCATGAATACAAAATTTACTATATAATACCATATATTAAATTCAGTAATACGGAAGTAATATGAATCCATCTTAAAAGGACTTAATCACCATGGCAACCTAGAATCATTGCCTATCATGGTATATCATTGAATCAATTATGCATTATAGGATTTTTAAATAGAATGAAGAAAACTTTTATTAATGTCTTTTATGTTTTAATTTGATTTTCATAGCATTTGAAGTGATACATACTTTATTGCAGAGGTTTACAAAAAAGTACTTCCTGTGTCATAGAAAGTGCATAGTGCTTACAGGGACACACAAAAGATTTCGGATACTTTACCTTGTTGGAAATACTGTACATTAGCAATGATTGCTTGAGGTGCATTTTTAGTTGCGATAAGAGTTTTTAAGTTTAATTAAATATTTCCATATTACGTTGTGTGTATAAAGGCTGTAGATCATATACAGGGCTACACAAAAGAAATCGTAAGGGTATTGCTGGAAGTGCATTTTTAGTTGTGTTTGAGTTTTTAAGTTTAACTAAATTTTTCCATATTACGTTGTGTGCATAAATGCTGTAGATCATATACAGGGCTACACAAAAGAAATCTTAAAGGTTTACTGAGTATGAATGAAAGTAGCTTAAAGGTGATTTTTAAATGAGTTATGCATTTTTACACTGAACTACATTTAGTATCAGGGGTCGATCCAAACAAAATTTGGGGCCTATTTAGGGTCCCTTCACAAAATAAATTTAATAAAATGGGCCTCTTCACAAAAATAAATTTAATAAAATGGGCGCCTTCACAAAAATAATTTTAATAAAATGGGCCCCTTCACAAAAATAAACTTAATAAAACAGGCCCCTTCACAAAATTCCTTTTAATAAAACAGACCCTCTGCGTAACATTCTTTTTTATAAAAACTGTTTTAAAATGGGTAATTTGTAAATAAAACCACGTCACGAAAAACAAAAACTTTAGCAAAGGGATTTAAAGAATGTTTTTTTCATAAATTCTTGGTTCGAATTTTAGTAACTGGATTTCAACTTTCATTACAAAATGTTATTTTTCACAAAAATATAATAAAATTCACAAATAACTTCTACTTTTCACAAAATGGGCCCCAAGAATAAAAATCTGCATTTACCCCTGAGTATACTAAGATATGTTTTGAGAATATAGATAAAATGATATACAGGTCCACGCAAAGAATTAGATACATGGCCGTCTATGGATGATAATCTCTGGAAGTGTGATTTCACTGGTTTTAAGGATGTTTTAATCTTAATTAAATATTAGCTAAATAGTGGCATGTATATAAAGATAGTAGGTAAAATACAGGGTTGTATGAAAGTATTCAAATATGCTTCCGTCTATTGACATAAATTTCTAAAAGTCAAATTCCGACCTATTTATGTGTTTTTAACAATTTCCAACATAGTTGAAAGTCTTTATGGATTCGATTTGTCTGCCCATCTGTCTGAACTCTAACTTGTATTAATATAATTTGTATTGCTGTGTAATTGATATATGTTATTGAGATTGTTTTACTATGTTCAGTATTGAAAATAAAGTATGTATCACTTCAAATGCTATGAAAATCAAATTAAAACATAAAAGACATTAATAAAAGTTTTCTTCATTCTATTTAAAAATCCTATAATACATAATTGATTCAATGATATAGCATGATAGGCAATGATTCTAGGTTGCCATGGCGATTAAGTCCTTTTAAGATGAATTCATATTACTTCCGTATTACTGAATTTAATATGTAGAATCATAATAAATTTTGTATTCATGCCCTTTTTGCCCAAGAGTGTAACTTATTGCACCAAGATCTGAATATTTATAAAACTAGTTATAGTATGCACGCACCTCATTTGCCCCATTTGATATTGCAATTTCTAACTTGTTTAGGATATATAGTAGGCTTATCCTTACAAATATGATACAAATAAGCAAAAATTCAGTGACTTTTACTGGAACTGTATATATACAGTTCCTGTAAAATTCTCTGAATTTTTTAAATGTTTCTAAAATTTGTTAAACTCAAAAGTGGAAGTTCTCCTTTACAGTGAAGATAGTTCCCAATGGTATTGATCAATAGCAAAAAAATCAAAATTTTTAGGATTGGCATTTTCGAAAATAAAATTTTTTTTGAAAAATTTTTTTTTTCTTCAAAAGGTTGCCACAAGAAAAGTTGAATACATTTTTCAAAATTGGGTATATCATTTTAAACAGAAGAATATTATCTTTAAAATAAAATAAACCGCAACAAAATATCTTGCACCGTTCTAGAGATAGAGCACTTTAAAATTTTTATCGAAAATCGCGAATGAGAAAGGATGCCGGGGATGTCATCTTTGGCGACCTGTATCTCGGCCCAGGAATTTTTTTGGGCAAAATGAAAATATACAAGTATCTTACTTTTTCTTAAATTTTAACATATGTTCAATTCAAAAACTTCTGAGACTATGAAGGTAACCCCCCTGCCTGAGTTGATATGGATTCAGCCATACATATGTGTGCATGCATCAGGTTAGAGTAGAAAATGAGACAAACAAGTGAGCTGAATTATTGAGACCAATGTTAAGATGTAAAACATCCGGTAATAATAACTTTAAGACTATACTGATCTGGAAGCTACCACAGTCGTCTGACATATTAAACACCTTGCCTTGCCCGAACACGCTGGTTGATGTTTCAAAGTTTTTGAGTTTATCTTTGCAGTTTTCACCAGTGGCATTGTTAGTGATTGGGTAACTACTTACCATTTAAGTCAGTAACTGAAGGAAAGGAACTCAGATTTTGCCTGTTCTGCAAGTACCAGTGTGCACATGATACATCTTTTAAAAATTAACAGCAAAAACATGCAACCTCTCCAATCAGTGGAATATAAAGATTCACGGGTCAAGATGATGATGGACAATGCCATTGTTTGAATAACATACCTGCCAAAATGTCAATTTTGAAAAACGTTCAATTATTGAAGAATTCAGGGGGTTGCTTGCAGGGAGAACAGAGCCCCCCCCCCCTTCTTTGCCAATGAAAATTATTGCCTAACAGCTCCTTTCAGCTGAAGCAATGTCTATGAAAAAATTATTTCAAATCTCATTTGAGGGGAACTTTTTTGTATCAGGATATATTTGGGCTGTACATATACAATAAACATTATGGGAATTTTGGACCCCTCCTCTTATGATTTTGATAGATTATCATTCCTGGACCGACCTCCCCCTCTCTTCTTCCACTTGTGATATCATTATCAGTGCTAAATTTTTTTTCACTTTTACAATTTTTTCCCTTTCCTTTTAATACATTTTCAATGATATAAAGACAGGCATCCATAAATCAATTACTTTGTGCAAGTTTTAAATGAATAAGATATAAGATCTTTACAGCGTTCGTACGTATTTGTGCGCTTGAACATTGTAAAATATCTTGTAGCTTATACACAGAGTCATCCATTTATTATTTACATAATTTACATTTTATATATTTATTATTTACATAATTTACTGACTCAAGAAGAATAAGTCAATAAAATATCATTATTATATATATCAATATAAAACAGATACAGTCAAACCCTGACTAAACACATTTTTTGGGACTAGCAACTTTGCTTGTGAGCACTTTCATAAGCAAAGCAATTTCATTGCTAAAGTGTTGAAATTAATAATTGACACCGGAATTTGAAAACAAATTTATTTGTAAATAAGAAAAAGCTATATTTCGCATATATAATAAACCGAAAAGTTTTGTACCGAAATTCTGGTGCAATTGTAGCATTTGGGAATTAAAATTAAGTGATTTCATAGAAATCAAGGGGTTAAATCAAGATTATTTGTTAAATTGGGATAATAAAGAAACTTTTTTATACAACAAATCAAGTTAAAAAATGGCTATAAATAAAAAGAACAATGCTCACTCACTTTAATAATACTGTTAAACATTTGTTGCTTTAAGAAAATACACTGTGTAAAAATTGATTTTTTTCTTAAGTATTTCAATATATCACAAGCATTGTAATTAATAAAAAAAATCTTATTTCTTTAAATTTTATGGATAAATTATAAGATATCTTTTATAGATGTGTATTTGCTTTGTTTCGATTTTGTGTTGTCAACTTCTTTATTGATTTCTTCCTGAAGCTGTGAAAACAGTGTCATCAACATCATCAGCCATCCAATACCATTGCATGCTTCATCACTATTTCATCTTCTTCATCTGATCCACTACTGCTACTGATAACCTCACTGGAGGTAGATATTTCTATATCACAAGATACATATTTGGGAAATTAACAATCAGGGAGATCGAAAATGTTTTTTATAAATATTAGAAAGTTTCTTCAATATTTAATTTTTTTTACATTGAAAGATATTCATTACATCAGGATTATAAATTCATTAAATCAAAGTACTTTTGTTCCATTTTTGTTGGGTTCCATAAAAAAATTCATTAACCCTCTCGCTGCGTAATTCTTCACGATGAGCGTCTTTTACAGAATTTTTAATCGTTTATCACCAGTTCTTTGAAGCACAAATTTTTGACTATCGTAATCGGGGAAAATGTCCTGATTAAATCAGACAAAGTTTTCGCTAAAAAATAACTGGCGGGAATAACCAAATAGTATTAATTTGACAGAAAAATGCACGCCCGAGCATATCTCGGGCTGCGCAGCGAGAGGGTTAATCCGTTAGGGACCATGGGTGCATATATGCACCCTCAAAAAGAACATACAAAATTTGTTTTAGTCATGAGTAAAAAAGAAAAGTCATATTTAGTTTCTTTAATTAGGGCATTTTCATGATTGTTTAAAGAAAGGTAACTTTTAAAAAAAAAGTAGTGCAAACAGAATAAAATTTGTGTAAAAGCCACCGGTCTCAAAGGGGGTTAAATTTAAGACTGTTTCGGCATAAATGCCCTTGAAGAAGAAATCAAATTTATTGTTTATAATTTAAGTCTGTTTATCGTTTATATTATGAAACATAATTATAAAACTGATTGATTTCTTTTGTCAGAAAATCTAATTTGTTTATAATGCTGGCTCTTGATCAGTATTAATGAGTAATATTATGATTTCAAGGTCATTTAATATAGATTTATTAGCTTTTATAATAATTTTGAATTCTTGATGATGATTTATTAGTAATTTAATGACTTTGTGATTTCTTGATATAATTTTATGAGTTATATTTATTTTGGTATCATTTAAATAGATTTATTAGTTTTATAATTACTTGATGTCATTTTAATGAATATTATAGCTATTTATAATAATTTATAGCTAATTTAATGTGGTTTATGATATTATTATTAAAGTAATTGAAGAAGATTTATAACCAGAATATTGTAATTTTTATTTTGATGTTTTTTTTGTATAATATGTATCCTTTACGAAAAGGTCAGTCTTGACTCTGCAACCAAGTAGAGAACTTACGTAACTTGGCTCTGTTTTAAACAGAGAATTTATACTATGAAGAAATATTTAATGATTAGAAAGTATAATAATTGCTCATGATACCTGGATTAAAAATATATTTCATTTTATTAAACCACTAATGTTCATTTTATTTAACCACTAATGGCTTTCCTACCCTGACTTTTCTGATTTATTTGATTTTTGAGCTATCGGCGACAACAAAGACCGACTGTAGTTTCTTTTTAAAAGTATTTAATAACAGCTCTTGTGTGTAATGCATTCAACAATAATAATAATATTATTTCCTTGCAATTATTATCAACAAAACACTCAGACAGCATTCTTTCTCTTTTCTTTAATAAAAAACACAACACAATGTCATTTCAAACAAACTTATTCCCTGGTTTCTCCAACAGCAGATTACAGCATAAACGGCAGAAGAATAGGAATGCCAAACATTGGGGTATTCCATATTTTTGAAATGAAATAACTGTATCATTTTTTAATGGTTTTAATAAATAATTTGTATTTTTATAACAATAGATAATAGACTAAAATAAAATAAGAGGCTATTTCGATGTAAAGAAAAAGTTACAAAGAAAAAATATTGTTTGGATCAAAAATGATAATAAAATCAAAAGTCTCTTTCTTTCCTAACATCAAGTGCCAGACCTGCGTCCCCCCCCCACCCCTAAAGTAATAACATTATATATGCACTAGCACAGACCTATTACACTAATAATATCAATAATTGTTAAACGAAAAATGCTGTAAAATATGTAATATGATAAAAACAGGTATGGCTGATATATATTTCTTTGTCAGGAATTGTTTAAAAATGACGGAGCTCATCAGCCAGAACATTATAACGAGCAACATGAAATGGAATATCGTGTTGATCACATCGATACAGGGTGGCTCAGATCTCCTTGCAATGGAAAGTCCTAAATGATATCATTTATAAATGTACGAAACGAGCAAGTGTTAGTATTCACATACCAAGAAATCTGATGCCATTTTCCCGTTTTCTTTAAAAAGTAACAAATCTTCCCAAAGAAGATCTCAAAGTAGATATGTTTAAGTGTCCTAAGGATGAATGATGATATAGTAGAGTTGATGCCAAGGATACAAAAAATACAATTTATTGCATTAAAAAAAAAGTTCAAAGAAAACCATATTACTTTTTTGTAAAATTTTTTTCTTCTAAATTCTCCAAAATTTTTCTTTGATTTTAAAACATTTATTTTAGAATATAAGAAAATTATGTTCACAAACATTAAATTAAAAATTTTATTAATTAAAAAGAGTTACATAATAACTGAAAACTAGGTTTTTATAGTGTATGTTAATTACTTATAGTGTATTTTACTTACAAAAAAGAAAAAAAAAATCTTGTTTATGTAATGGAAAGTATTTGTTTTAAATATTATGTAGAATTTAACTTTTTAGCAGATTTAAATTCTAAAATATTAAAGTATTGGGCCTGATAGTTACTATTCGACTAGACAAACATTCAGTTTACTTGTGTGCTGAATATTTTTAATGACTATAAATGTCAGCAAAAATGAAAGTTGGACACATAAAATTTTATTTCATCATACGATCAAATCCCAAGTTCTAGAATTTTCAGTAGGATTATAACTAAAGAAACATATCTTACCATTAATTTATTTTAGTAAAGAATATGGTTCAGTAAATTGACTTAAAAAGTTAGCAACTGTTAGAAGCAGAGTATACTCATTTTGTCCATTTTATCAAAGACGCCAACACAAAGAATGAATCACGAATAAAAATTCATTCACGAATATTGAATCAATCAATAAATCTCCTGCAACAGAAATGTTCAACTAATTTTTAATGAACAAAGCAAAATATTTATTTATAAAAAAAGAAATAGGAAACATTTGTCAAAATTTGCGAATCTAGCACTTAAATATGCTCTTGGGTTAAAAACTGGATGCAATTTGATTTTGGTATAACAAAGGAAAATTCAGCTTTTCATAATTGGTAAAGCTTGTTTCTTTTAATGGCTCTCTGGTAACCAGTATTACAATCAGGAGGGGGGGGGGGGGGGGAGGTACCAATCATATCACCATTGCTGCAGTTTAATAAATAAATAATATTAGTAACTAGTATTCACGGAGTGCATGAATCATTTTGAATGAATCATGATGTAATTCACGATTCATTCTTTCCTTGGCGTCTTGTCTCTTGCGTTGATAAAATCAGGTAACGTTTAAAACATAAAATTATTGTACCAACATCTTTACTAAAAGCGGAAAATGCTAAGGTACAGTAGTTTCTTTCGTTACTCTTCAACTCTATAATTTGCTATTTGATAATGACCGCATGAAATTTCATGTGTCCCAACTTTCACTTTTGCTGATTCATCACTGAGTGATTTAAAGCATTATTAAAACGTTTTATTTATAGCAGATAATTTTTTTTTTATTGTTATTAATTTTAAAGTTGTTTAGTGAATATTATTCAAATTTCAATTTAGAAACAGCAAATTGATTTGAAAGTTTTTTATCATTTAATTTTAAGATTTGAAATAACTGAAAAAATACCTTGAAAATAGCCATAAACCGAATTTGAAAGTAAATAATTTTTAAATAATTGATCGCATAATGAAGCCCGAATAGCGGACACCTCTATTTAACGGGCAGTTTTCCAATCCCCACTCCCAAAACCTAAATTTTTATATGTTTAACCTCTGAATAACGGACATTCCGAATAGCGGACAGTAATTTTAGCGATAAATGATGAAAAATTATTTTTTAACGAGAAACAAAATGGACAAAAAAGTAAAAAGCTTCTAAATTTATCAAGGCAATGTGTCACAAATTTGTGATCTCAGATAAGTGTAGGGGTGGGCTGGGGAAAATTCCCCCTCCCACGTGCAGTGTTGAATTCAAGGGGTGGCCCGGGAGGGACATTCCCACGCCACCCTTCGGAACATTGCATTTTGATTCAGGAAAAGGCAGTAGAAGTCGCTAAAGAACTCAGATTATACAATTTTTAGGCTTCCAGCTGGTGGCTGGAAAAATTCTGATCTCAGCACATCTCTTTCAAAACAATATGTGGAGAATCAAAATCTGTAGATCTTGGAGAAAGCGGAGGAATGGCATGAACAACTGCAATCGATTTGTGAGGGTTATGAGGAGCGAAACATTTTTAATGCCGGTGAAACCGGACTCTTTTTCAGAATTTTTCCAAATAAGACTTTGTATTTTAAAGGATGGCTGTATCGGCGAAAAAATGTCAAAAGAGCGATTCACTATTTTATTATGTTGCAATGTGTTGGGACAACTTGAATTCCCTTTTATTATTGGAGAATCTCTGAAACCCAGGTGTTTCCCAAAGAACATTCAATTTTATAAATTTCGTATTGTGCAGAGAGCGAATAAGAAAGCGTGCACGACTAGTCCTTTAATGTTTGAATGGTAACTTCCTTTGATAATAGGATGAAAAAAACAAAGAAAAGTTCTCTTTTTATTTGGACAATGCAAGTTCTCATCCAAAACATTTGAAATTTGACAATGTTAAAATTGCATTTTCCCCCCGAACACAACTTCAGTATGCCAACCACTTGATCAAGGCGTAATACACAATTTTAAAGCCTGGTACAGAAAGCTTTTAGTACGCCCCCATTCTTTCAAAGTTAGATTCTATGAATACACTTGAGAACTGCCTAAAATTAGTTAATGCTCTCGATGCTATAATTTGGATTTCCCCAGCTGTAAAAAACATAAATTCCAGAAAGCGTATGACAATGTTTCGGAAAAGCAGGCTTTATATTAAAAGAAAATGAAACACACTTTCCCGACACAAATAAAGAATTAAGCGAAATAAGTGAATTAATAAAATGTATCAGGAGTGAAGAAACTGTCGAAAATTTCATTAATATTGATAACGAGTTACCTGCTGAAGAAGAATCAGTTGATGTATGCATTTATATTCCTTCAGAATTTTCGACAAAAGCTGATTCTATTAATGATGATGAAATAGATACTGAAACTGAAGATGCTTCCTGCAATATCGAGAATTTCCAAGAAGCGGAAAAATACAGTGAGTAATTACTCAATTTTTTTGTTAAAAAAGATGATTCAGAAGGATTAAAACTACTGACAGAGTTGAAAAACACTGAAAAACAAATTACTTGTTATTCGCATACAAAAGCAAACTTTTGTAACGAATTTCTTTTGTAAGAATGTCTAAACAGTGGATAAAAGTCTGCACAATTTTACTTCAGTTTTATTGCTTGAAAAAATAATTTTAATTTCTGATTAATCATATAATAGAGATTTTAGGATACATAAAAGTCAATTAATGAAACATTAAGCATTTATTAGCAATTTTTGAATCTCTGAGGTTTTCCCAATAGCGGACACCTCCGAGTAATGGACAGTTTCCGTGCTCCCGAGGTGTCCGTTATTCAGAGGTTTACTGTATAATTATTGCAAAATTTTGTCAAGTCATTTCAAATTTTATGAAAATTGTATGTATAGTTTAATGACAGGGACAGTTTTTTGTTACATTACGGGCAATGGGAAAAAATTATTTCAAGTGCCTTTTAATGATGTTACAGCCTTTCGAACAGAGTGAAATTGATATGCATTTATGAATTTCACTCAAATATGCATTCAGTATAATATGCAGTGCAAAAAAAAATTTAAAACTGGTTACAGTTATGAAAATACCTCATTTGCCACGTTTGATGTGCAATTTCCAATTTGCTTTTCTTTTATTAAAAAAAATGTACTTAAATGTACTGTTTACGTATTATCCAGGACATGAGATAGATTGCCAAAAATGGTTTATGATCCTGTTCAAAATAGTAATTTAACATTATTTAATACATAACATTGTTAAAAATGATAACACTAATCAGCACCAAAATCCTCGCTGTAAAAATAACAGTCAATTCTTATAGATTTCACTCTGCTAAATAAAAGTATGGTAACGAAATTACTGTATCATGTATCATTCTTTTGGTAGGAGTGTTTGCTTTTAAGATTAGGGTATTTTATATCTTGCTAAAACGTAAGTGGAAATTTTGTAAAACAAAATATAGATAATAATACATGTATACCTGTAAATAAATGTATAAATATGATTACCCTAGTTACATCGGCATAGCAAATAGTAAATTTGGACATGAAAAGGGGAGGGGACATAAGAAGAAAAATGCACGATACAAGTATCAATAAACTAGATTTTCATGCTATATTTTATCAATTTGATATCTAAGCCAGTGAAAACGCTTTTTTCCTGATTTCAATTTTATCTAGCATTGCAAATTAATATAATAATCCTTCACTATTTTTATTATTATAAAACTGATTCTCGGAAAAAATAGTACGTGCTGGAGCAATTTGAATAACATAATCAGAAATAGGAGTATTAGATCTGTACACTTTACATATTTAGTTTGCAGGGAGGAAATTTTTTTATTTTTTTTGCTGACCAGTGTAATTAATGACAAATAAATAAATAAAATACAATAAATGAACTATAATGCATAAATTTAAAAAAAATGTAAACCATAATAAATAAATAAACTATACTGCATATTATTATTATATTATAGCTCTTATTATGTATGATGATGTTATAAAGTTGTTAAAAAAGAAAGTAATAGTGTAATTAATGTAATTGGCAGCATGTTGTATTTGACACACACACACATATATATATATATATATATAATACATAAGTACCAAAAAAAAAAGTTCTGTGCATGGTTTATTTCTGCATAATGGAAACATATTAACCACCCAAAGCTAGTTACCTGATTTTGATAATGTTCGAATTTATGGAGTTGAATAAACAAAACAAACTGTAGATAGCCCTCAATTTTTTTTTCCAATTTCCCTGTAGTGTCCTTTTTTGTGGCATGCTAGAATTTTAAGTAGATTTCATAAGAAATAATACCAATTACAATCTCTCCTATGTTAGAAATTCTATAAAATTTTGTAGATACAGTAAAACCTCTGAATAACGGACACCTCAGGAGCGCGAAAACTGTCCGTTATTCGGAGGTGTCCGCTATTGGGAAATCCTCAGCGATTAAAAAATTGTTAATAAATGCTTAATGTTTCATTAATTGACTTTTATATATCCTAAAATCTCTATTATATGATTAATCGGAAATTAAAATTATTTTTTCAAGCAATAAAACTGAAGTAAAATTGTGCAGACTTTTATCCACTGTTTAGACATTCTTACGAAAAAAATTTGTTAAAAAAGTTTGCTTTTGTATGTGAATAACATGTAATTTGTTTTTCAATGTTTTTCAACTCTGTCAGTAGTTTTAATCCTTCTGAATCATATTTTTTAACAAAAAAATTATACTAAATGTAATCACTCATTTTTACAGCGAGGATTTTGGTGCCGACCAGTGTTATCATTTTTAACAATGTTATGTATTAAATAATGTTAAATTACTATTTTGAACAGGATTGGAAACCATTTTTGGCAATCTATCTCATGTCCTGGATAATACGTAAACAGTATATTTAAGTACATTTTTTTTAATAAAAGAAAAGCAAATTGGAAATTGCACATCAAATGTGGCAAATGAGGTATTTTCATACTGTAATTAGTTTTAAATTTTTTTTTGCACTGCATATTATACTGAATGCATATTTGAGTGAAATTCATAAATGAATATCAATTTCACTCTGTTCAAAAGGCTGTAGCATCATTAAAAGGCACTTGAAATAATTTTTTCCCATTGCCCGTAATGCAACGAAAAACTGTCCCTGTCATTAAACTATACATACAATTTTCATAAAATTTGAAATGACTTGACAAAATTTTGCAATAATTATACAGTAAACCTCTGAATAACGGACACCTCGGGAGCGCGGAAACTGTCCGCTATTGGGAAAACCCCAGAGATTCAAAAATTGCTAATAAATGCTTAATGTTTCATTAATTGACTTTTATATATCCTAAAATCTCTATTATATGATTAATCCGAAATTAAAATTATTCTTTCAAGCAATAAAACTGAAGTAAAATTGTGCAGACTTTTATCCACTGTTTAGACATTCTTACGAAAAAAATTTGTTACAAAAGTTTGCTTTTGTATGCGAATAACATGTAATTTGTTTTTCAACTCTGTCAGTAGTTTTAATCCTTCTGAATCATCTTTCTTAACAAAAAAATTGTGTAATTACTCACTGTATTTTTCCGCTTCTTGGAAATTCTCGATATTGCAGGAAGCATCTCCAGTTTCAGTATCTATTTCATCATCACTAATAGAGTCAGCTTTTGTCGAAAATTCTGAAGGAATATAAACACATACTGTAAGTAAAGTCACATGACAATATTTAAATTATTTTTTCATAAGATAAACTCTTGAACAATAGACATTTTTTCCTGACTCCATGTATTTAATTTTTTTGGGTTCAGACGAAAAACGTGAGATGTTCGACGATAATATTGATGTTGTGATTATGGTTTTGAGATGTGTATTCGTAGTTGCTGTAATGTGATTGTCTAAATAAATGTTTTGTGTGTTTTTTAAAGAAGTTATGTTTATAGTAAAATAATTATCATTATTTTAACTAAAATGTTAGAAAATAGATAACAATTTGGTAGCAGAGCGTGGTTTTAAAGCGAATTTTATATTTTGAGTGTACAAGTAAGAAGAGTAAATAAATATGAATTGTATGAACTAGGCCTAATACAAGTTAAGAATTTGTTCCATTGGACTAACCGCCAATAGAAAAAATTTAAGAGGTAAGAATTTTATATGCATTTAAAAATAGTTTGGAAGATAAAGTATTTTAATTATGTGTGAATCCAGTATGTTTGGAATTCCTAGAATAGAGCCGTTAACAAGTAAAAATTATACATTATGGAGTATGCGAGTTGAAGCTTTGATTAAATCAAAACATTTATTTGATGTTATCGAAAATGATGAACCGGTAAAAAATGAAGGGGTTCCCGATAGTTTGAAAGCGCATAAAACATGGTTAGAAAAGAATGATGAAGTTTACGGTATAATTATATTGACGTTGTCCGCAGAACAAATGATGGCTGTTAGAGGGATTAAAAAAGCTAAGGATTTATGGCAATTACTGAAAAAGCGTTATGCGGGAATTGAAAATCAGAGAAGAATTCAGTTAAAAATTAATCTTGCGAGAATAGAGAAAAACGAAAGAGAAACAATAGAAGAATATTTGATAAGAGCTCAAGGGATAGCTAATGAAATATTAGAATTGGGTACAGAGATTGATGAATGCGAATTAATAGGATTTATTATAGAAGGGCTCCCAAAGAAATATAGCGAAGTAACAACTGCGATATCATCAAACCCAAATATAACTTATGAAGTAATGCGAGAAACTTTGTTGAGATATGAAAGAAAATATGATAAATTTCGAGAAAACGAGTCTAAAGCATTTAGGGCTAATGAAAAGAAAAAGGTTTTATGTTTTGCTTGCGGAAAGCCAAATCATATAGCGCGGCATTGTTATAGTAAATCGAATATGACACACTCGCGAAATGATAGGGAGTATTCACCTAAGAAAAATTTTCAAAATTATTATAGTAATAAAGTTCAAGATGTAAGAGAATACTCACGCAATAATAAGAATTATAATAAGAATAATAATGTTTCAAACAAGAAGGCAAAAGAATATACATGTTTTACAAATGAACATGCATTGCAGTCAAATGAATTCAATAGAAATGAGTGTAAAGAATCTGAAAATAATAGGGAAATAACCTGGATGTTAGATTCAGCTTGCACTTCGCATATGACGCATAAAGAAGATATTGTTGTAGAAAGAAAACCTGAAGATGTAGAAATTGCAACTGCTGACAGCGAGCGATCAATACAAGCGAAATATCGTGGAAATGTTCATGTTACGTCTTACGATAAAAAAAGTGGCGAAACAAAAATAAAACTTACAGAAGTTCTTTGCGTACCTAATTTAAGAGAAAATTTAATGTCAGTCCCAAGTTTAGTCAGAAAAGGAAAATATGTGATATTTGATAATGAAGGAGCAGCCATTTATGAAAAGAATACAGGCGAATTAATAGCTAAAGGAACATTCGAAGATAATACATTTAAAATAAACTTAGCTGTACGAGAAACTGATGAAGACAGAAATGAATCTTGTTTACAGACAAATGAATCAAAGAAAGAATTATGGCATAGAAGACTTGGGCATATAAATTATGTATACTTACAAAGAATGTCGAGAGGAAATCTTGTAAGGGGATTAGAAAAGATGAATGGTGAAGAAACAAAATGTGAAATATGTATTCAAGGGAAATTAACAAGAACACCATTTAATCATGTGATAGAAAGAACAACACGCATTTTAGAAAGATTACATGTTGATTTATGTGGACCAATGAAAGTACACTCATTGGGAGGGAGTAAGTACATGCTAATGGTAGTAGATGAATATAGTAGAAGATATTTTGTAGATTTTTTAAGAAGTAAAGATGAAGCAAAAGAAAGAATTATAAATATAATAGAGAGAAGAGAAAATGAAACCGGCAAGAAAGTAAAAGCGGTTAGATCAGATAATGGTGGTGAATTTACTAATGAAGAGCTCGTGAATTATTACAAAAGGAAGGGCATAAAGAATGAAAGAACCACAATTCATAGTCCACAAAGTAACGGGATTGCAGAAAGGGCTAATCGGACTGTTATTAATACTGCAAGAACATTGCTGATAGAAGCAAAACTACCTTTATCCTTTTGGGCCGAAGCAGTATCAACAGCTGCTTATATACATAATGTTACTCCAACAGCTACGAGAAAGAAAACGCCATTAGAAATATGGTCAAATAATAAACCAACAGTAAAGCATATGAGAGTATTTGGATGTAAAGCTTTTTATCGCAACGATGATATCAATAAAAAGAAATTTGATGTAAGAGCAAAACCAGCAGTGTTTATAGGATATTCAAGAGATCGGCGAGCATACAGATTGTATGATTTAAAAGAAAAGAGAATACGTGAAAGCAGAGATGTAGTATTTATAGAAGAAAAAATGGGATATGAAGATATAGCTAACAAGGAAGAAATGACTGATGAATTTGAATACATCAACATTACCAATAATAAAAATGTAATAGATGAACAAGAAGATAATAATTCCGATGAAAATGAAGAAGAGTTAAATCAGAAAAAGGAAGCAATTGCGTTGTCAGATGATTTGAATGATTCTGCGACAGAAGAATCTGAAGTAAATCATATAATTGATGAAAACAAGGAACAGCAAGAAAAAGAAACTAATGAGAATAAGTTGTTTGAAGAACCTAGAAGATCATCACGAATTAGGAAACCCAATCCAAAGTATTTAGCGAATCTAGTGCACGAGGAAGTTCCAAAGAATTACAAAGATGTATTAAATTCTAGAGATAAGGATAAATGGATAGAAGCAATCAAAAAGGAATTACACTCATTAGAAGAACACAAAACGTGGAAAATTGTTGTCAAGCCAAAAGATGTGAAGGCACTGAGAAGCAAATGGATTTTTACTGTAAAAGAAAACGGTGAAGATGTAAAATATAAAGCAAGATTAGTAGCCGACGGATCAAGACTTAAATTTGGAACAAATTATCAAGAATCGTATAGTCCTGTAATGAAAACTGAATCATTTAGAACTTTATTGGCAGTCGCAGCGATGAAAGGTTACAAAACTAGATTTTTCGACGTAGAAACAGCATATCTGAATGCAGATCTAGAAACTGCAATTTATATGAATCCGCCTGAAGGTCTACAAATTGAAGGAGGGAAAATATTATTGGTAACAGGAAATTTATATGGGTTGCCAGAAGCAGGAAGATGCTGGTATGAAAAATTAGTTAATATATTTGATAAAATTGGGTTACAGCCATGCAAAGCAGATCCATGTGTGTTTTTTAATAAAAATGATAATAAATTTATTGCAGTTGGAATATATGTCGATGATGGAATAATCGTTAGTGAATCCGAAGAATTAATAAATAAATTGATACAAAAATTGAATAAAGAAGCAAAAATTAAAGAGCTGAAGAAAAACATTAAATTCCTTGGTATTGATATTGAAGAAAATAATGGAGAATTTTTGCTAGGGCAAGCTAAGTATGCAGAAAAGATCTTAGAAAGATTTGATATGGAAAATTGTAAAAGTGTGAAAACCCCTGGTGTTTCTGGAATAAAATTAGATGAATATGAAAATGAAAATAAAATTGATGAAACACTATATCTAGAAATGCTTGGAAGTATAGGATATCTAGTAAGAGGAACAAGGCCAGATTTAGCTTTCACTTTAAGTAATTTGTCTCAATATGCAAAAGATCCTAGAGAAATTCATTTACAGGCAGTGAAGAGAGTTTTGCGGTACATTCAAGGCACTAAAAACTACAAACTTCGAATTAAAAATAAAAAGGGCCAATTATCACTTTGTTCTGATGCTAGCTGGTGTACTACACGGGATTCAAAATCATTTGGCGGATATATCGTAAAGATAGGAGAATCACTGATTGAATGGAAAAGTAATAAACAGAAACTGGTTGCGCTTTCTACAATGGAATCTGAACTTTTAAGTTTATGTGATGCTGTTTGTGAAGGAAAATGGTTAATGGGTCTCTTGGAAGAGTTAAGCCAGGAAGAAATGGTGAAGCGTCCAATAGAAATCAGTACTGATAGTCAATCTGTAATTGATTGGATTAAAAACCCAAGAGTGAATAATCGCAACAAACATATAGGTAGAAAATATCATTTTGTAAAAGATGAAAGAGCGAAAGGAGAAATTGAAACAAAATATGTAAATTCGTCTGAACTGGAAGCAGATATAATGACTAAGAATTTGAGTTATGATGTCATGGAAAAACATATTACAAGTCTCGGAATTACTGAGGATTATTGACATGCGAAAGGAGGGATTTGTAAGTAAAGTCACATGACAATATTTAAATTATTTTTTCATAAGATAAACTCTTGAACAATAGACATTTTTTCCTGACTCCATGTATTTAATTTTTTTGGGTTCAGACGAAAAACGTGAGATGTTCGACGATAATATTGATGTTGTGATTATGGTTTTGAGATGTGTATTCGTAGTTGCTGTAATGTGATTGTCTAAATAAATGTTTTGTGTGTTTTTTAAAGAAGTTATGTTTATAGTAAAATAATTATCATTATTTTAACTAAAATGTTAGAAAATAGATAACACATACATCAACTGATTCTTCTTCATCAGGTAACTCGTTATCAATATTAAGGAAATTTTTGGCAGTTTCTTCACTCCTGATACATTTTAGTAATTCACTTTTTTCGATTAATTCTTTGTTTGTGTCAGGAATGTGTGTTTCATATTCTTTTAATATAAAGCCTGCTTTTCCGAAACATTGTCGTACGCTTTCTGGAATTTATGTTTTTTACAGCTGGGGAAATCCAAATTATAGCATCGAGAGCATTAACTAATTTTAGGCAGTTCTCAAGTGTATTCATAGAATCTAACTTTGAAAGGATGGGGCATACTAAAAGCTTTCTGTACCAGGCTTTAAAATTGTGTATTACGCCTTGATCAAGTAGCTGGCATACTGAAGTTGTATTTGTGGGGGAAACGCAATTTTAACATTGTCGAATTTCAAATATTTTAGATAAGAACTTGCATTGTCCAAAAAAAAGAGAACTTTTCTTTGTTTATTTCATCCTATTATCAAAGGAAGATACCATTCAATCATTAAAGGACTGGCCAACCACGCTTTCTTATTCGCTCTCCACACAATACCAAATTTATAAAATTGTATATTCTTTGGGAAACACCTGGGTTTCAGGGATTTTCCAATAATAAGAGGGATTTCAAGTTGTCCCAACACATTGCAACATAATAAAATAGTGAATCACTCTTTTGACATTTTCTCGCTGATACAGTCATCCTTTTAAAATACAAAGTCTTATTTGGAAAAATTCTGAAAAAGAGTCCAGTTTCACCGGCATTAAAAATGTTTCTCTCCTCATAACCCTCACAATCGATTGCAGTTGTTCATGCCAATCCTCCGCTTTCTCCAAGATCTACAGATTTTGATTCTCCACATATTGTTTTGAAAGAGATGTGCTGAGATCAGATTTTTTCCAGCCACCAGCTGGAAGCCTAAAAATCGTATAATCTGAGTTCTTTAGCGATTTCTACTGCCTTTTCCTGAATCAAAATGCAATGTTCCGAAGGGTGGCGTGGGAATGTCCCTCCCGGGCTACCCCTTGAATTCAACACTGCACATGGGAGGGGAATTTTTCCCAGCCCACCCCCTACACTTATCTGAGATCACAAATTTGTGACACATTGCCTTGATAAATTTAGAGGATTTTTACTTTTTTGCCCAATTTTTTTTTCTCGTTAAAAAATAATGTTTCATCATTTATCGCTGAAATTACTGTCCGCTATTCGGAATGTCCGTTATTCAGAGATTAAACATACAAAAATTTAGGTTTTGAGAGTGGGGATTGGAAAACTGTCCGTTAAATAGAGGTGTCCGCTATTCGGGAGTGTCCGTTATGGAGGTTTTACTGTATACGCTAATCATGACCCATAGTACTCAAAACCACCCCAATTCAAAACTTTATCTATCTATGAAACTGTTTTATGGACAGAATAACTTCCATAATTTTGCAGAAATCTCCTCCAAACTGAAACATAAAATTAAGACAAGTTTTTGATAGGACTAAGTATTACAGCAATAAAAAGGGGGGGGGGAGAGTTGAAGAATAAAAAAAATCATAACTTTGTTAATTCATAAGATATCAAATTCACTCAAATTTATATTGAATATCCTTAATATTATCTACAACTTTTATATTGACAAATTTTTGATAGGACCAAACCTTGCAGCAAAAAGAAAGGGGGTGTGATTGTATAAGGAAAAAAAAAACCACATTTTCATTAATCCACCACTAAGGTGATTAAAAAATATATCATTGGTGTGATGAAAACTTTTAACAACCCTCAGAAATACTGTATATAGGGTGGCATTATTAAAAGTGCACACCTCTGAATAAAAGGGTTCTCAGAATTTAAAATAGAGTGTGTGTTCATTTAATGAAACAAAACTTTTGTAGTAACAAGTTTTTGATAAGATGAACTCTAGTAATGAATGATATTACTAAAAATATTCTGAAGGGATGAAAAAAATGGGGATCGAAGAAAATATTATTGTATTAACAGGATTCTGATAAAACCAACTCTTACAGAAAAATGAAATTACACTCATCAAAAGTGGCTGG
This sequence comes from Maratus speciosus, assembly GCA_963932465.1. NCBI lineage: Eukaryota > Metazoa > Arthropoda > Arachnida > Araneae > Salticidae > Maratus > Maratus speciosus. The sequence continues at coordinate 36,230,584 of OZ010794.1, read as the reverse complement.
ATAAAATTGTTAAACTGGGTTTTCTCTACTCTTTAGAGTATTTTGTTGATTACTTTATTTTGTTGATGAAATTAGTATAGTACTTAACTCAGAAATCTACCTCCGCCTGTTGGCTAAGCCGACAGGGATTATTTTTTACATACCTTATTTTATTTTAATACAAATCTGTTACACAGCCTGATTTACTGTTATTGCAACTTGCTGAAAAGTTGAACAAAATCTGTCAATTAACAAAGGCAATATCATTCCCCCCCGCCCTTTTTTTTTACAGTAAGCAAAAAGTATACGTTTTGCTTTACAATATTTTTCTTTTAATCATTTTTTCTGTTTGCTTGAAGCTCAAGCCTTTTTTTCACCAACGCTCAAACAGTGCAAACTTGTTGACACATCCATGGAGACCTTTTTTATATGTAAATAATTTAATTTGAATAGTTTCTCTCTGGCGAAACACGAAACTTTTGCATTGTCACAGCATTTTGAGATGCTGCTTTCCTCATGCGAAAACAACCACTCCTTAATGTTAATCCTGTAGTTTTTAACCCTTTCTTCATACCTTGGTGGTATTTTAAAGTACCATTAAAATAACTTGTTATAAAGTTCATTTAATGTAATAATACAGTTTAGAATGAGTTATAGATACTGTATCTTATTCCAAAAGCATTATGGGTTGAAAAAAACAAAAATATTTTTAAAAGGATGATTTCTTTTGCCTTTGCATCTTCTTGACGTTGAAAGGTTGTGGGTGAAAAGTTTCAGTTAGGAATTATTCTTATATTTCTATTGTAACTGCATTATAATTGTACAGTTCCGAATTATATAAAATACTAAAAAAATATTTTGAATAAAAGATTTGAGTGAAGCTTTAAATATTACACAAAATCCCTCTAAAATCAAATTTAATTAATTTTAATTCGCAAAATCCTTCTGAAATTTATTAAATGATTGTGTCAATCTTCTAATGTAATTTCAAAAATTGATCGAAAAATGCTTTAGAAGTTGAAAATTTCATGAATTCATAATGTGAGACGTGAAGGGTTTAAAAAAAAAAAATCTTGTATTTCAATATTTTTAAATGATTTTTTGGTGCGACTGAAGAATACTCTACTTCTTTGGCGCGATTTCAAAAAATTACCAAATCGGTGCGTTGGAAGTACAAGGGTTACAAGGAGTTTAAACCAAGAGCGCTCTCCTAAAAGAGAAATCCAAGGTTGCACTTTGGCGCATTTATCGCTAGGTTGGAAAGAAGTAGAGTATTCTACGATTGACCCGATTTTTTTTTTTTTTTTTAATAGTTGAGGTCGACCTCTGCAAAGACTGTTTTTTATTTTATTGATTTTGTTTGCAAGGTTTTTTTTATGCCAATGTTAAAATAGTTTCAAGAAATTTACATTTATAATCCCCATCCTCACCTTTGCCAATATTTCATGTTGTCAAAAGGGGAGGGGGGTTTATTTTTAGAATTATACGGTATTATGACATTCATAAAATGTATTTATTTTTTTGGATTTGACAGAAATTGAAATAGTTTTAAGAAGAATTTAAATTGTTTTAAGTTTAAATGGTTTAAATATTATTTAAAACAACCTAAGATGTCATATGTATGATATACATAAATGTCATATATAAACGTCACATAAGATGTTTATCATATTTAAGATGTAATAAACATTTAATGTAATCTTAAATGGTTCTAAGCAAATAGCAATTTTTCGATTAATTTTATACTATTTCTTTTAAATAAAAAAAATAAATTACTTTTTTGTATGTTTATGTCTCATTTTTATGACATTTTAAACAATAATTAACAATTTAAAATGTACAAAATCTCAAAAAAATTGTTCAGAAGGCAGATGCCTCAACTGGAATTTAGTGTTTGTTTGCATTTTTAAGCTGGTTATAACTAGTGTTACAGAGTTAAAAGGTTCAGTCGTGGAAAAAAATAAAAATAAAAAACCCCTACTAGCATTGCAACAAATTATAGTAGAAGAAAATGATTGATATCAAGTGATTTAAAATAAAGTCTACTTTTAAATGATGTCTATAAAATTGGCTTAAGGAACCATCTATCTATCATAACCAGACGAAACTTTGTTTTTTTAAATGATAACAAACAATTTTGACAATGTATTTTAAATCTTCAGTTCAAAGTATGGCTAGAAACAAAATTACAAATCATCTGGATGATAAGTTTTTGATTCATAAACATTCAAAATTGAGAGCTTCTTCTTCAATTTCATTTTCATATTTTTATTAATTTCTCCTGAAATTATAATCCTAATGTGATCATTTTTTGTGTGGTTACAGTACTAAAAAAACCAAACATCGAGTTTTTCATTTTAAAAATCTTATAATATGAATTATGAAATTAATTTATATTCGAAAAAAAAATATGAATTGCAACCTACCCTTTTAAAAGTGGCAAAATGCATCCTGCTTTTTAAAAAAATGTGAAATTCACCTGAAGTTGTGGCCAGAGATTTCTTGTAAAAAAAAACTTCTCCATTCCGTAGTATTTCTAAATCCATCTGCCCAAGACCTTACAAAAATGATAGAACTGTATTTCTATAGAAAAATACAGGATATTATTAAAGCATGTTGTTATTTAATTGTATTTTTCAATTTGTAATTCATAAAATTATTAAAAGTTAATAACAGTTTATTTATACTAAAAAAATTATACAACCTTCTTTTTTTATCGTTACTAAACACATTACTAATATATTTCCTCATGAAATTGTGCCCTTTTTTGGAACTAGCATGCTGCTCCTTTTTCTTTCTAGAATGAATACTAAATTATTAATTATCATTTTAGTAATTAAAGTTTATCTTATAATTTAAACCAATCTCATTGCAGTTGTACAAACTGCTCGAAAAATTCCCTTCTATTAAATAAGCTTAGTAAGATAGTCTTTGAACAAATATACAGCCTCTTTATCAGCAGATAAAGCCTCCCCACTTATGATAATCTGACAATACTGAATTGTTTTTTAAAATGATCTAATCATTCTTCATTGACAGTAAATTCTGAATCTTCCTCCTTCTAATAGTCGAGAAAATTGCAATGCTTGTTCCATTTCTTTTTAAGTGTTGATACAACAAAAATAAAATTTCCTCAGAGTTTATGTTTACCTTTCAGCATGGCTTTTTTTTTTTCATTCCACTTCCGCTGGTTTGGGCAATACACCCCTTTTTAATTTCTGCTTAATTTTCTTTCAGTCACCCTCTGTACTTTTTTAAACTGCTAACTCTGAAGGTATATTTTTTGCCATTATCTCAGACTGCATTCGATTTATATGTCGATTGTAGTTTCTCCTCCGTAGTCCCAACAGCCTTTCTCCGTTCATCACCCATTTGATTATTCTTCAATAAATAAACACAAAGCAAACCAGAAGTCTATACGAACGTAACCAAGACCAATAGCAAATAATGTCCGCACTTGTTAGCATATGAAGAACTGATGAAGCCTTAACCCCTTCCTTGTTGTCTGTCATTGCTCTGCTATTGCATTCTGGTATCCCTTCTTGTAAAACCCAGCATTTTTCCACGGACGGGGACTTGCCTGTACCGGCCTCTTGCAACATTCCACATTTTTTTTTTTTTTACTACACCGGATAGTACGGTGGGCCAGATAGTTGAGAGTTTACTGTAACAAAGTCACTATCTCACCACGTTCAGCTGAAGAAACCTGTTCCACTTGCTTTTTTCTTTTAGAAACTTCTATTTTTGAGGCTTGTGGGGAGTAGTTATCCCAGTTTCATCACAATTATAAACACGGTCTGGAGTGAAACTGTACCACTCATAAACACGTTTTAAATTTTTTAAAAATTATCCACATTCACTTTGTTGAAGTGGGTGGATCTTCCTACACTTGTGGTTTCAGGTGTTCTTAGTGAAAGAGCTGGATGACGATCTATGAAACCATAGTACCAGTCATTTCCAGCACAACTTGTTATCCATGCAGCAGGCAATTTTCCTTTTAAAGCATTCCCAAATTTACATTACAGCAAAAAAAAAACCTGTTTCTTGTTTAGACCCTAGTTCATATAACTCGCAGTAAGACTTCTAGTTTCTTTTCGTCATCTTTTGAGAAAATCATTTCACATGTTAGATCAGATCTAAACATTAGATCAACTTTGCTCTCAGATGATTTAAATTTTATCACGTTCCTTGCAAGAACTGCTTTGGAAATGTTCATAGCTAACGCTACTTCTGTGATGCTTTTCTTTTCTTCCACAACCATCTGCACAGCCTATAACATGTGTTCATTGGTAAGCCTTCTTCTGCCTTGCTCAATTTTCTTCCATTTTTGCGGCATTTTCTGCAAAATAAAAATAATGTACTTTTACATACCTTCCTAAATAGTGTATTGCCATGTAAAAATAAAAGTTCAATAATTATTTCAAAACAGTAATATTTTATTTGAAAAAAAACTAAGGAAATTGATATTATAGAAATAAATATAAATGTTTAATACTAATGGTTCACATCAATAAGTAATGCATGAGTAAGAAAAGAAAATTTGTCCTGCTTTAATTTTTCAATGATAATTTGTCATAAAAGTAGTCATAATAAATCATGAAAGTAGTTAAAATTCCAATTTAACTTGCAAGTTTTACGCTATTCAACTCAAAAACAAGATAGTCTTATAAAATATCTAAAAATTGTATGTAGTTAAACATAATTATTTGGATGGAGATATCATTTGGGAGATGGGACATGTCCCATCCCTCCCTTAGAGCAACATTTAAGAAAAAAAGGTTTTTACAACGAGCATGTGGTTTAGCTATTCAATAAAATATATATTGTTGAGTTTACAAAATATTAAAAAACAATTAAGTTAGAAACAGAGAATGAAACTGAAGATTTACATTGAAAATCTGAGTAGTTACTTATTTTTGCTGAGGTGAGATTCTTCCGACTTTATGTAAAGTTTTGAGAAAGTTTTTGATTTTTATCTATAAAAAAAATCAGACTTTGCCTTTTTTTACTTTGTGGCAACGGAAAAAATGCAACAAATGAAACACGTCTCGACAGCATTGATAAGTTGAGAAGTCCTGACAATTTTTTCAATTCTTTGACGAAATTCACTTTTTTAGCGGTCTTTTTTTTTAAATTCGCTTTTATCCGCATTCATTTGACAAAAATCACATTTTTTCTGCGATCTTTTGACGAAATTTGTGTTTTTTCCACGATTTTCTGACAAAATTCGTGTTTTCCTTAGATCTTTTGACGAAATTCGTGTTTGTTCTGCGATCTTTTGAAGAAATTTACATTTTTTGTGCGATTTTTTGACAAAATTTGCTCTTTTTTCGCAATCCTTTGATGAAATTCGTGTTTCTTTAAGCAGCTCTTTGATGAAATTCACATTTTTCTGAATCCTTTGACAAAATTCGCATTTTTCCGCGATTCTTTGAAGAAATTTCGCGTTTTTACCGCTATCCTTTGACGAAATAGGCTATTTTTTTCTACGAACAATTGATGAAACTGAGTTTTTTCGGTGACCATTTATCGAAATTCGCGAAATTTTTTTATCTCCAAATTTTAGGACTGATCTATTTTTAAAAAAATTGGGAAACAAATGCCTTAATCTTTTGGGGAAATTTGGAGTAGAATAACGTTAGAAATGACAAAAAAATGGAAAATCGAGGATCCACGGAAGAATCTCATGCCTTTTTTTGTGCAAAATACGGTTTTGTGCACGGTTTTTTTAGGTTTTTACAAAATTTGAGCTTACGTGTATTTTCAGACATTTTGTTCCTTCATCACTCTGATGCCTGCTTTCGATATTATCCTTTTTAATAAATTCACAAATTCATAGCTTTTTGCAACTGAAAAGATTTATAGCAACAAATAGGATGCAATGATTACTCCATCTGGTGGAAGTGTCTTAAAATAAAAATAAAGATTATTTTAAGCGTTATTGCTGATGTCCCATCCCTTCCTAATCTCCCCTACTGATTGATGTAAAGAAAAAAATACTGAAAAAAAAGAAAATTTTTGTTGGATCGAAAATTATAATGATATCAAAAGAAAAATCCTCCTTGCTCTCCCCCTAGAGGTATTTTACAATAGAGAGTGTTAGACCCCCCCCCCCCTAAAGTAATAACATTATGTATGTACAGCCTCTATCTCATAAACTCCTGAAAAAAATGTAGGTAGAACAGGACCAATTTTTCTAATTATATATACACATATGTATCAGTATCTATATTCGAGTTAAGTTATACCTAAGAATATATAATGTGATAATTTAATGCATCAATTTTATACTGTTTAAGGAAATGTAAATTGTCTAATCAGCTGCTTAATTGGCACTTAAAATTTAGTGCAGTTTATTAAAAAATGTCTTGTTTATTATTTTTCACTCTGTTTTTAGATTCAACGGTAGATAAAACTTTTTCACTGAAGTTTGTAAGTCATTTCCTTGGATGAAAATTGCAACAATCTGTTCATACTGATATTTTGAAAAAGTTTCTGTTATCATCTGGAACAAATTTTTTTTTGCTTAAGAAAATGTCATCGATTACAGAAGGAAAATCTTCTTCTAGTAAACAGCACTTTGTTCCTCAAAATAGTGATAAAGAAAAACATTCCTCCATAGATGCAAAAGAAAAAGTTTTTATTTGTGAAGTATGTTCGAAAGGATTTTCTCAGAATAGTGGTCTAAGAAATCATCTTTTGACACATACAGGAGAAAAACCCTTTATTTGTGAATTATGTTCCAAAGGATTTTCTCAGAGTGGTCATCTAAGAAACCATCTGCTAACGCATACAGGCGAGAAACCTTTTGTTTGTGAAGCATGTTCCAAAGGATTTTCTGATAAGAGTACTCTTAGAAACCATCTATTGGTACATACAGGGGAAAAATCTTTTCTTTGTGAAATATGTTCCAAAGGATTTTCTTATAAGAGTGCTCTAAGAAACCATCTCTTGACACATACAGGTGAAAAACGTTTTGTTTGTGAAATATGTTCCAAAGGATTTTCTCATAATTGTAATCTAAGAATCCATCTCTTGACACATACAGGGGAAAAACCCTTTATTTGTGAATTATGTTCCAAAGGATTTTCTCAGAGTGGTCATCTAAGAAACCATCTGTTAACGCATACAGGAGAGAAACCTTTTATTTGTGAAGTATGGTCCAAAGGCTTTTCTGATAAGAGTACTCTTAGAAACCATCTATTGGTACATACAGGGGAAAAATCTTTTCTTTGTGAAATATGTTCCAAAGGATTTTCTTATAAGGGTACTCTAAGAGACCATCTCTTGACACATACAGGTGAAAAACCTTTTGTTTGTGAAATATGTTCCAAAGGATTTTCTCAGAATAGTGTTCTAAGAAAGCATCTCTTGACACATACAGGGGAAAAACTGTTTATTTGTGAAATATGTTCCAAAGGATTTTCTCAGAATAGTAATCTAAGAAAACATTGTTTGACTCATTTTACAGAAAAAAGCCCCTCATCTTTGTAAAATATGTTCCAAAGGATTTTCTGATAACTGTTATCTAAGAACGTGTTATTTGTCACAATACCAAATAGACATTTCCTGAAAATATGTATTTGTATTTCCAAAATTGAGTATGAAACCTGTATATGTCATTGCATTTACTATTGTCACATCTCTTGTGTTTTAGTCTTTAGTAATTAAAAAAAAAATGTGCACATTTTTTTTCTAAATCCTTAAAAATTCTTTCACAGCATGTTGTGTTTTTGATAATAAGCAAATAATTCCTGCCCAATTCATGAGGTTAGAGAAAAGAATCTTTGATAGTTAGTTCTCTTTTTGTTTCACTTTAACCTAGGTGTCAACGGTTTTAATCAGTTGATTTAAATTGTGATTTTAATCAACCGATTTTTTTTTAAAACATTTATTAAAATCAAAAATTTTGTCAATGTTTAAAATATCAAAGACAGTTTTAAAATCTAAGATGGACATAATTTGAAAGTTTCTACAGGTATTTTTACTTATGAATAAACAAAAAAAGAGTTGTTAATAATTGTTTCTAAGCTTAATTCCTGAGTATTGTAAAAGAAAAATTAAAGTTGTTTATAAAAAGTCTTGTTTTTATCCAACATCATGGTTCGTACGCTTTGGAAAAAATAGAAAAAGTGCTGGAAAAAAAAGTATTCATTTTCAAGGAATGAAAAGTGCTGGAAAAAAAAAAGTATTCATTTTCAAGGAATGAAAAGTGCTGGAAAAAAAAGTATTCATTTTCAAGGAATGAAAAGTGCTGGAAAATATCGCGAACTTCGACAAATTGTTGCCGAAAAATATGAATTTCAACAATCGTTCGCATTAAAAAATTGGTAATTTCGACAAAGGATCGCTTTAAAAAAGCGAATTTCGTTTAAAGATCGCGGAAAAAACGCCAATTTCGCCGAAAGGTAGTGGAAAAAAACGCGTATTTCGTCAAAGACTAGAGAAATAACCCGAATTTCGACGAAAGATCTCGAATAAAGCGCAAATTTCGTCAGAGGATCGGAAAAAACGCGAATTGCATTAAAAGATCGTGAAAATACGCGCGTTTTCATCAAAGGATCGCTCAAAAAAACGCAAATTTCGACAAAGGATCGTGAAAAATACACAAATTTCGATCAAAGATCGCAAAAAATTGCGAATTTCTTCAAAGGATCGTGTAGGGGTGATTCTGTTCCGAATTTTCCGAAAATTTAAAAAAATCGGTCATCAATCCGAAAATTCGGCCATTCGTTTTCCGAAAAAACTCAGATTTCGCCAAAGGATCGCGGAAAAAACGCAAAATTTCGTCCAAGAAACGCGGGAAAAACTGCAAATTTCCTGGAAAGATCGCAAGAAGATCGTGAAAAACCCCGAAAATTTCGTCAAAAGATCGCGAAAAACCCCGAAAATTTCGCCAAAAGATCGCGAAAACCGAAAATTTCGTCAAAAAATCGCGAAAAAACGGCAAATTTCGTCGAAAGATCGCGAAAAAAGCGAATTTCGTCAGAGAGCTACAGAAAAAAACGCATAGTTAGTGTCGGGAGGGGATTTCAGCCTCTCCCCCTCTGCTGTAACTTTTCAGAAAATTTGAGGTAAATTTCAGAATTTTTTTTTTTTTTTTTACTCAGAATCACCCCTGGGATCACAGAAATAATGCAAATTTCTTCAAAGGATCGTGAAAAAAACACAAAATTCGTCAAAGGATCGCGGAAAAAGCGCGATCTGCATTAAAAGATCGTAGAAAAAAGTCTAATTTCTTCAATGGATCGAGGAAAAAAGGGAAATTTCATCGAAAGGTTACAAAAAAAGACTAAATTTGTCTAAATTTGTATCGAAAAAAAAGCATAGCCAGTGCCGGGAGGGGATTTACCCCTTCTGCTATCTGCTGTAGTCTTTCAGAAAATTTTCTGTGAATTTTAGAATTTTTTAAACTCAGAATCACCCTTGAAAATTTCATAAACTGTACGTTGAAAAAAAATCACGAATTTCTTCAATCTGTCATTGAAAAAAAATTGCAAATTTTAACAATCCGGCGAGGAAAAATAACGCAAAATTCATCCATTAGTCATCGATAAAAAATGCAAATTTCGACAGTTTGATGCCAATTTCATATATTGCCCCCCCCCCCCAACATAGTTAATCAGTCATTAAAAAAAAAAAAAATCCGTCATTTATAAAAATCACGAATGTTGTCAATCAGTTAAAACTTCACCGAATTATATTAAGAAATTTTTCACTGTGTAACTGATAAAAAAAAAATTATTTCCTTTTTATAAATTCATTTAAAAAATCTATTGTATTTAAAAATTAAAAGTAAATTATCTAACCTTTATTTGAATTATTTTTGTATGGATAAAGCGCAAATGCTGTAAGGTTTGAGAATTCAGATAATATTTATTAAAAAGTATATTGTTCACAACTTCAGAAATGCTAATGTATGACTCGTGATGAGTGTTCAGAATTCCTAAAATTTAACTGGTTTACTCCTGTTTTCTGCTCTTGTAGTGATACCATACCTTTTATTTTTTTATTTTTTTTTTTCACTTAAAGAAAAGAAAATCAAGCTCTGTTGTCTTAACTTTTTATTATATATGAAATTTCTTCCCATGGTACCTTAATAAGTTAAAACACATTATTCTTTAAAAAAATTTTAACAATGTCTTGAAAATGCCTGTTTTAAAAATTAAAAGATTTGACAAGATTTCTTTAAAATAGATAATCAATGGGGTGGCTATTCTCCCTATATGTTATTCTACGCCATTTTTATGCATGTATCTAAACAGTCCTTGAATAGTGCTGGAATAGTGCTTGAAAAGTGCTTGAATTTTATTTGTTCTCGAGTGTATGAACCATGAACATAAAACAGTTCTGTTTAAAAATTATTGTTGAATCTAATATAATTTGTAATTTCATAATTTCTTTTAGGTAATCAATTTATGCATTATTTTACGTAAAATAAACATAGCAAATTTTAATTAAATTTCTGTGAATAAAAGAATAAATAGTCAGTGTCTTAGTTTCTCGTTCTATTTTTGTAATAATAAATTAATAGCAATCTCGAGTCAAAGAAAAATGAAAGATTGACATCTGTTCAACAGCTAAATTGTAAATGAATGCGTAAGAGAAAAAGAACTAATTGGTATAGAAATGTTAAGCACAGCAAGAGCTTCTTCGGTATATGTTGAATAAATGGGTTTCTTTTTCAACTTTGTAAGTCATATGTACCAAATAAAAAAAGTAATTCAGGGTTGAAAATGCAGCAAAACGTTTCTTAAAAAGAAAAAAAAAATTGAACCATTGAAAGTTAATAATCCTCACTGAGAGGTAATCATGCTGCTATACAAATATTTTGAGGATTTCAGATATAACTGGCTATTCTATATTGACTTATCTGGCTATTCCATATGTGTATATGAAGGGATTTAACTCATTTTCATATTTTTTGGCTAGCATACACATGTATGTGTGTAAGTTTAGAATTTTGGTGATTACAGTAATTTTTCTAAGTATAAATGGAAAACGAACTCCAAATAATATTCGTTAGTTTTGTTATTTGTGCTACTAACTAATGAAATTACTTATTTGCAGTTTTTATTAATTCTGTAATTGCTTACTGTTTCTTCTAGGCCATTTTCTTTATTTCTTTAGAAAAAACAGGATATTATTAAAACATGTTCTTATTTAATTATATTTTTCAATTTGTGATTCATAAAATTATTAAAAATTAAGGACACATTAGTACTTATCATACTAAAAATTATTCTTTTTTTTATATCATTACTAAACACATTACTAATATATTTCCTCGTGAAATAGTGCCCTTTTTTGGAACTGGCATCCTGCTCCTTTTTCTTTCTAAAATTAATACTACATTATTAATTATCATTTTAATAATTAAAGCTTAAAAATGTATAATATGTACATTCATTAGAGAGTTGATTGTTTAATAATTATTAATTTGAGGTAGTGTTAACTATTTAATATTAAATGCAGTTATTAATAATTTTAATAAATATTAAATATCACTAGTATTTAATCAAGTTTTACCTAATTATTACAATATTAATGTATATAACATTATTGTATGTAACTAACTAATGAAAATACTAATTTGCACTTTTTATAATTTCTCTAATTACAGTGGAACTCCAGTTATACGTTACCCTCAGTTATACGTTTAAACTCGGTGGTCCCGAACAGTTGCCTTTAAAAGTTAGCTGAGTTGTACGTTTTTGAAATACCTGTATCACTCAGTTATACGCTTCGTTTTTGCGTCCCCGGACGAAATTTTGTCTTACTTATACGTTTTGCAGATTTTTTTTTCAAACCTTTTCTACTCCTTGCCGATTACCGCTCTAAGATTTATAGGAACGTAACTATCCATGTGCAAAAGTGGAGCACATGAGAGGTAAGGGGAGGGGGATAGAGACGTTGGCCGTGGCAGCAGGGACTCCGCTTTCACTCCATATCGTGTTTTTCTTTACCACCATAGCCATGTGACCGTCTGACTTCGGCTAGAACCCCTATAATACAGGCTGACGCATCCTCGCCAATGTGGACCAAAAAAACAAGTTAAAACCAGTTATCGTTAGCCAAACGGGAACAACGACTTGTCCTTTTAAATACACTAGTCTCTGGCGGTACATTAATCCTGAGCCGGACCCCAATATGGCGGTTATTTTGGGCCACAACATGGATATGCGTCCGACTTACGCTGTGTCGTAGGTCACTTACATTACATCATGCAGCTAAAAAATGAATCGGAAATAGAGAGATCCCTCGGTAGAGGAAAATCTTAAAATTATTTGGACGGCGGAGTCCAATCCTGTTGCAAGGCGAAAACATTTGTCTCAACGTATTACAATACCATATTCTATCCTCAACACAATTTTAAGCAAGAAAGAAGAAATAAAAGATGCTATAACTGAAGTCGGACCAAGCTTTTCCTAACGAACACATCTGCAAGAAGGTCGATTTTCCGAATTAGAAAAACCTCTGACATTGTGGTCTCAGTCTAAGCGTTCGGCTGACATTCCCGTAACCAGAAATTTGTTACGAGAAAAGGCCCTCGAGTTAGCAGCAAAAAACAACATATCAGCAGTATTTAAAGGGTTGGCTTACAGGATTCAAGGACCACCATGGTATTACTGGTCGCCCTATATGCGGTGAGTATAATGCCATGGATGATCACACAGTTGATCATCTCAAAGATCAGGAGCTTCCAAAATTAATTCAAGTTTGTTAGGCGAACAACATAGACAACACCGGACTCTTCTCTAATTTGCTTCCTAACAAAACCCTGGCGAATAAAGGCGACTAACTTATAATTTTATTAATTAAAGTGTAAAAACATAGATTATATTAGCAATTAGTGGTTTAATTGTTTTCAAAACCTAAAACTCTTGGTAGCTGTGCAGTGTTATTTGAACGCTGGGAAAAAATCATAAAAATCCGATTTAAATAAAAAAAAAAATCTAATCCTTTTTTTACATTCTACCAACCTTTTAAGACCTGGTAAGTTTTGGTAGAAAGTCTTGGTGGTTAACCCTAATTAATAGTATCCTATAAAAATTTGTATGCACTTATAATCAAGCAAAGTTAAAAATGCTATAAAAGTGATATAACACCTTTATTTAGATTAACGCTCATTTCATCGCACAAATTTAATATATCCCTTGTTGCAAAACCTTCCATGAAATTAAAAAACATAGTATGCAAGAAAATGATCCAATTGAATCAAACCAGTTATCAGGAGTATATGAAATACCTTTCACCAAAGAAGATGGAGCAAAGCAGTTTTATATAGGTATGGCAAACTGAAAACTTAACACTAGAATCAAAGAACGTATAGCAGACATCAAACACAACATGAAAACCACAGCTTTGGCCAGATTGTGCATCAAAGAACCTTTACAGATCGATTTGAATATTAGCAGAATAATTTATCCGTCAAAATTTTATCTACCATCCATTAATCGGGAATCAATAGAGATATATTTACACTGCTGGCCACACAAAATGCAACACCAAGAAGGAATAGAGATATCACAGGAAAATTTATTTGGCTGATAACATGTTGTACAAAGATCAAACGATTAAAATTACAGCCTCTTGTGTCGTGTGAATGATGACAAAATCAGTAGTTAATGCAGCCACCATTGTTGGCTATAACCACTGCCACACGCCTCGGCATTGAATCAAAGAGGCTTTGGATGTCTCCTTGAGGTACAGCAGTCCATGCTTCTTCCATATATTGACAAAGTTGATCTTGTGTAGCAGCGGGTGGTGTATCTCGGGCCAGTCGTTGAGCAAGCATGGACCACACGTTTTCGATTGGCGATAGATCGGGAGAACAAGCAGGCCAAGGAAGCAATTCAATCTGATATGTAAAGAAGAACTCTTGAACATAGCATGCCACGTGTGGTCGCGCATTAGCCCTTTAGATTATGGCTGATGGCAAGCACTGGATGTATGGGTGGACTACGGGCTCCAACATCACAGAGATGTAGCGCTGGCTGTTCAGCGTACCGACAATGCGTACTAGAGGGGTGCGGTAGTGAAATACAATACCACCCCAAACCATGATACCGTGTGCAGGACCAGTGTGCCGATGCATAACGCAACAGTTAAACAGCCTCTCACCACGGTGTCTCCAAACTCGAATTCCATCCCACCATCGTGATGTTGCAGGCAGAAGCGGGATTCGTCAGTAAACACAATGTCGTTCCATTCCGTTGTCCACGTCCGCCGTTCCTCGCACTATTGGCAGCGCAAACATCTATGGTTTCTAGTCAAGGGTAAACGAAGCAATGGACTCCTTGCGGACATTCCACTCTGCTGCAAACGGGGTCGAATGGTACGAGCGGACACCGAATGAGGCGTAGCAGACTGAATCTGTTGTGCTATGGTTCGTGATGTGGCAGCGCGATCCATCACTGCCATGCGCACAATTCGCCTGTCATCACCGGCAGTGGTTCAACGAGGTGGGTGTGATCGGCCCTGTCGGTCCCTCGTTCCCTCCTGCATCCAGCGAATACAGATCCGCATCACAGTTGCTCGGTTTCGTCCTACACGTTGACCGTTTTCTCTGAAGGATAATCCGCAATCCCCATAGACTGCTATTCTTCCTCGGTCGAATTCAGAAACTTGGTCAAAAGACGCTCGATGTCTTCCACGAGGCATAGGTAAACAGCTTACGCAGAAAAAATGCACAAAAAAACAATTGCCGTACTTCAAATCGGCAATCTGTTCTCCCCTTATATAGCGCTTGCGGGTGGCGCTACGGTCGCCCGTGATGTGCGTCTGCGCTGCAATGCTAATGATTTGCATATTTCATCACTGCAAACGCATGATGAAAATTTCACATGATTTACATGCTTCCTTCAGGGTGTTGCATTTTGTGTGACCAGCAGTGTACATCAACGGGAAAATTTGCAATGATTCGGTGTCCCTTGAATTACTTTAAAATTTGGAAAGAGATGCTTTGCTGTTTTAGTAACAATAGTAAAAATTTATCCACGCTCACACATATCCAATTTCATTTTATTTTATGTTTGCACGGATTTTCATTATGCATGAAATCGTGTGACATTATTTACCAAGTTATTGTTTTTAAAAATTGTTTGCAAATATATTTCTATCATTAATGATTTTGAAAATGTCGCCGTTTGTGTGATGAAACGAACGTTAATCTAAATAAAGGTATTATATCACTTTTAAAGAATTTTTAGCTTTCTTTTAATAGGATCTTATTTGACCGAAAAAGAATTTAAAAAAAAATTCTGATGCCAGGTTATGTCGAAGGAAGATCCACACAATTGTGTAGTGCAGGCTCGATTTTAAACCACAGAAAAAGAGGAAAATGTATTTTCTTTTTCTTTAGGATCGCCTACACAATTGTGTAGGTCAGGGTTTAAAGGAATTAAGTATATTTCCCAAAAATTAAATATTATTCTGATCTAAAAGGATAAATCGTACCTTAATACTGTAGAACCTCCATAAGTTGACCACCCAAGGGACTGTAACTAAGTGGTCAACATAGGGAATTTTTAGAAAATATTTAGTACAATATTGAAAAATTTAGTAAACTTTTTAGTATTTTTTAAGGAAAAATTTGGAAAATAATTAGCACTTACTCATTTTTGTTTTTACTGAAGTTGCAACATATTTTTACAATTTTTGAAAGAATAATTCAATTTTGTTTGAGTTCTCTTTTTTTTCATTCGGTAACTGCAAAGAGCACTTTCACAGTTTACAAGTCCATTAAGCATGCTTGGGCATTTTTCTGCAGCGAAATCTTTAAGTTGCTTCATCATGCGCTTTACATCGTCTTCCTTCGGTGTTGGGTACTTTTCAGTTTCGTCGTCACTTGGATCATCATCCTCTTCGCCGTCTATTTATTGTACCTTAGAGTCCTTGCTGTGCTTAGTTGCAGAGAGTATTGATTGAAGATCGCCTCTGGGTCTGGTTCAACGTAAGTTACTACCTCATCGTCGATGGTAACATAATCTTCAAAATCAGCTCCATCAAAAACAGGCAAGGGAGATTGAGGAAGCTCATCATCTTGCACCGATGTTGTAGCTGTAACAAATCCAGCTTTCTTGACGCAGTTCTTAATCGTTGTTTGCATAACTTTATTCCAAGCAGAATTAATCCAATGAACAGCATTCAAAGCCTTTACAGAAGCAGCTGTTGACGTTGCCAATGCAGAAGGATCACAGGTTTGTGCTTTCATGATAACCCATTCCAGAAGTTGAGCTCTGTAGTGCACTTTGAAAGATTGTATAATGCCTTGACCTAAAGGTTGTGTTTTCGAAGCTGTGTTTGGAGGAAAAAAATTTAGCTTCACATTTGTGAGGTTATTCAGTTTCAGCTGGCAGCGGCAGTTGTCAACGATAAGTAGAATAGACCGCTTCTTTTTTCTCATTTCTGCGTCAATTCTTCTAACACACTCTTCGAACAAGGCACTGGTCATCCAAGCGGATCTATTCGCTCTCCAAAAAACAGAAAGATCTTCAGGTTTTACATTTTTAAATGCACGAGGTTCTGCGGATTTGCCGATCACCGTAGGCTCAAATTTTTCTCCAGTCATGCTAGCACATAGAAGAACAGTAAAACGCTGTTTTGAAAGTTTCCTCTTTTGCAAGTGTCACCTTTCATTACTAGACTTCTATCAGGCATTGCTTTAAAGAAGAGACCGCACTCATCAGCATTAAAGATGTCCTCATCTTTAAAACCTTTAATAAACTCTGGGAATTTTTCAATAAACTTCTCCACCACTTCAGCTGAAACCTCATTCGATTCCCCACACAAACCTTTTTCAGAAACCTCGTATCGTAGTTTGAATTTTTCAAGCCAACCTGCTGACGCTTGGAAGTCCTCTATTTCGAATTATTTTGCAATTTTTTTTTGCTACTTCCTTAAGCATAGGTCCTGATATTCTTGCATTGATTGATCTCATCTCTTTAAACTAACGAAACGTGGCTTTGTTCACATCGTCGAGACACGTTTTCCTGCGTTTTCTTTGGAGTCCCCCGTTTTCGGAAGAATATCTTTTCAGATATTCTTCCTTGCATTTTAAAATGTTACTCACAGTTGTCTTACTCACACCAAATTTTTCCGCTGTCTTTCTTTGGCTGCTGCTTTCCAGAAAATTAAGAAGATCCAATTTCTCCTTTAATTTAAGTTCTTTTAGAGCTTTTCTTTGCACCATTTCTAATGAAAATTCGCAAATAAACGACTGGTCCCTTCACGACGGGATATCCAGAAAAAAAAGAACGGAATGTGTTTCACATGTAAGCGATGCACGTTGTTTTCCAATTCCGTATAGCTACATAGCTACGCCCATCTCCTACTCCCCTGAATTTTTTTGACAGATTCCAGGAATTCTGGCATTTCCCTCCCATTGTATTATACTAGAAGTGAACAATGAATGGAGCACCACAAGTGGACCGAGTCTTGCTCAGATAAGCCGAATGACTGATAAATAAATTCCTGGAAACCGGATGGAGAACAAACAGAGGGAAAAGCAAATTCAAGAAAACATCAGTGGTCAAGTTACAGAGAGTAAAACCTACTAAAAAGTGGTCAACCTACATCTTAAGGAGGTGGTCAACATAGAGAGATAAATCTCCATTTACAATGCATTGTGACCATTCAAACTAATAAATTTCGGCCAACATAGAGAGGTGGTCAACTTTGGAGGTTTTACTGTATCTTAAGTAATAGGAAAAGCTTTATTGAAGTAATACTTTTGAAAAAATGTGAGAATTGTGCTAAAAATACATTTGTGTGCAAAAAGAATCTTACTTATTGGTTAAATTGTCTTATAAGCAAATTTTCCCAGGATTTAAATGAAGCTTATCCCATTATCATGTGAAAAGAAATTACAGGGTGTTCCAACAAACTCTGTACAGCTTGAATGCTCATTTGGGAAACACAAGAAATAACCGAAGTACTATACCACAATAATCTATAGTTTTTGAGAAAAATGTGAAAAAATGTATGACATCATGTCCGGTGCAAGAAAAAAATGCTTTAAACATGAACATTGGTTTCTGCATATGATTATCAAGGAAAATGATTGTAATGTCCACCGTGCTTATTGAGGCATGCATGTGCATGGAGTAAATGGCTGATTGCAGCAGCGTGATGTGCAAAAAAGAATAGCTACTAGAGGCAGCGTTTTAAATATTATTCAAATGAGGTCTTGACATCATTTGAAGGCACGTGCATTGTATGCCTCTATAAGCGCAGTGTATATTTTGCGTATCTTCATCTGCAAACGTATACAAATACCAATGTTCCCAACAAGTTTTTTTCCTTGTGTCGGATATGACATTATACGTTGCTTTCACTTTAAATCTGAATTTTTATCCACACTGCTAACAAGGTGTAAAGACAGCAAAGTGATAAAGCATCCAGACCAGGGTTCGAACCTGAGTGTTTGGTTCAGCCAACATCAATGCTCTTCTATCTGAACGACACACCTAGGCTGCCACCTTTTATTCTATATGTTTGGTTAGGCTGCAACTGCAAGCCACTGTGGTACTAGTTGTGGTTTATGACGTTATCACATCTTGTGCTGTGGTTCATATGATGTCTGGTCACAATAGACTCGAAACTGCCAACGGTCGTCTGATGGCTTCAGAGTCTTAAGTCTAATATATTCCACTTTTCAATGACTTTCATTTAATGAATTTCGTTTTTAAAATTGTCCAGTGACATCCTTTCAATTTTCTTGTCTGGTCCAATCAAGTGTCTGCATAGGTGTAGGGCATCATGAAAAAAAATCAACATAGTGGACACTAGAACCAAAACAAAAAAAGTTATTTAACGATAAATGTATTAAATGAAAGATTTTCTCAGTACGATTACAAAATAAAATTTATACGCAGATAATAATTATTATTTTTTAAAATAGGCTCCAGCTCCGCAATTCTGTACACAAACTGTGAATAAGATTTTAATATTTCATATAAATTTCAGCATCGATTTTTAAAATATTTTGATAACAAAGAAAAAAAGAGACATCGTTTAAGTAGAGTACATAGAAAAAAGAAGTTAAAAATATTAAATTCCCGAGGATATATTTAAAATATCCTTTTAAGCATCAAATGCCCACAGGCTTAAGGGTGCATTCGGAAAAATATTTTTCCACCCTCAGCAGCTCGAAACTTTCCGAGACATTTTCAGACTCATTTTTAAAAGTAAAAACATGAAACTTGCTGAGATGATTTTTGAAGTGATGTAGAAGAGGCCGTGTGATTTCATTTTTCGCTCAATTAATTAGAATTTGCGTTTTAAACAATTATTTTCTTAGTATGACCATCTTTTTCATTCCCAGATCTCCGGTTTCGGAAAACTCGGTTCAAAACGTCACCTTTGACAGCACTTTTTTACAATATTTTCTGCATTTATCAAAAAATCGACAAGCACGGCACTTTATGTAGTTTCGAAATAAGAGAATTTGCCAGTTTAATGCGTTTGACAGCAAAAATGAATTTAAAAATAAATCAGAAAATAAGCAGTTTGGATCGGAATACACCCTTAACATTACCGAGGGGAATTCGGAAACAGTGACGAGGAGCCCTTATGGAAATTGATTGCAAGTGATTCTGGTGATTTATCTCAATTGGAAGTGCATGGCGCGCATGCTACGGCATCCTTCCACACAACTGGATCCACATCATCATTTTTTTTAATGTTCTTCAAATGATAACAAATAACATACAAAAAAACCCGGCGCTGAAATCTTCATTCTAATTCAAGGGGAGAAAAAGATAAAAAAAAACACACTTTCTAGGCCTTCTACAGGCAACCCCTCTCCCCCCTTCCTTCTTGATGAATATAAATTCTGGCTAAAACCATGTTAAAGAGGGTCCATTTGAATCTTTGCTCCACTTATATTGGGTTAGTCGGGCCCTAGTTCCGCCGTTCTCAGTTTAGGGCGCGGCGCCCTTCGTAAATTCAAGAACTGACAACTTTCAAATACTACGAGCATGCATTGTAACTTTAAATATTCTACTATGTTTCACATTCGCATGAAAATTAATCATATAAACGAAATTAATAGATGAAACTACTTGAAAATCATTGTTTTGATTCGTTTCTACCTACTAAATATTCCATTTACATCAGTTTAATAAAATAATTAGTCAACGACCGAATCGTATTATCTCGGTACTACGATCATTTTAATAAGAATTATTTACATACATATCTTTGATTACACGCCCTTTTTTCGTTTTTCATTTTCGGCAAAATTTCTGACACTGACACTATTAGCAGAAGATGAGCTCATATCCTGAAGACACTGCTAGTGTGCTAGAAAAGGACTTTTTCAAAGACGTCTGTTTTTCATTTTAAGATTTCTGCACATTCAAGCTCCTGATGGGTTTTTTTTCCGGTCATCTGAGGGCCAGTTTCAGATTCCCTGTGGGACAAGAGGACTCTATAAGAAAGCGCTTAAATAGCTGGAAGTGATAGAGTTCACCATAAATCTGCCAAAGTCAAAATTAATTAGCATCCCGCAAGGTAATCAGCTTTGAATCGGGTAGTTCCTGGGGTTCGTGATTATGTTTCTCTTCTCAGTATGACGAATCCATTCAGATAAAAAACAGAAACCGCTGTTTGCATGCGAAAATTCAGCGCCCTTGAATACTTTTTTAAACACAACAAAGATTTCTTTCCCAGCCTAGCTATAGAAAATGTAAAAGAAAAAAAACCGCAGAATACAAAATAATTTCTATCGGCTCTCTTTCTTCTGGTTAGCGCCCCGTGCGGTGGCACACTTCGCACACGCCTTGGGCGGCCCTGGTTAGACAATTATTACTAGATGTCTTACTGTCGCTCTGATGCGACGATACAGGTACTAGCATTTCATATTTAAAAAAACAAAAACAAGATGTACTAGATAGCCAGATTAACACACTCACCTCACTCCATGTCGAATTACTCAGTGTAAAGGCTTCATATTTTGTGCACATGCTATTCAAGACATGGGGAAATAGATTACGCAAAAAAAATTAGTCCCAGTAACACCAATAGAGGGTGCTGTACAAAAGAAAGTGAGGGAAAAAAACAAAAATAATGATACATGGCAATAAAGGTTTTTCCGTTTTTATTTCTATTGGCCTAATAGAAAAAAAGTAAATATACTGCAATTGAAATTGTTCATTTTGTAAGCACAAAACTTTCTACAAACCCATGGTTTGCAGCTATGTTCTGTGTATGAAAGAGGATAAAAGCTGTGGGGGATTTCTTCTGCAACATTTCAACAATGATAAAGCAACCCGTCATACGTTTCTGACAACCTGGCCATTTTGTTCTCTGGTTCTTAATCCATCCGATTTTTAGCTGTGGAGACACTTAAAAAATCTTGTTTATCGAGGACTTGGCATATCTGAAAGAAGGTATAACTCCGTTTGTGAGAAGCATCTCAGTTGACTCATTAAGATTTGCTGTTGAACAAGCTGTCCACAGACTACCGATTTCACATCTTCATGAAGAAAACCCTATTGAGCAGCATTCCGTGTGCAGATAAGGCTCTTGTCACGTAAACATTTGGAACATTCAAATAAAGTTTGTAGAGATGCATCTTTTCAGCGTATGAACATATCGTACAGCGCCTTCCATCGATGGTTTCTGGAATTATTTTTTTCGCGTAATTCGTTTCCCCATGTCTTAAGTAGCATGTGCACAAAATTTGAAGGTCATGCACTGAGTAGTTGAATATACAGGGTGTCCCAGAATGATTGGGACAAACTTTAATAGGAGATATGGGGACATCACAAAGATTCAGATTTTCATAATAATAAACGGTCAGAAACGGCTTCGTTCATCGTTAGGGGGTGTTGTTTACAAAACCCACGCTCTCATGATTTAAACAGCATAGATTCCTTTCTTTTGGGGTACACTGACAAGTGCTGCGAACACAACGCCTGTGGATTCCGATATGGATCTGGTTCCAAGATTCGTCTGTTCTGCTCTGGATATCCAACAAAATACAGGTGTATTTAAGGGAGTCGCCAATCCATGTTCCAATAGTGTAATTAGGGATTACAATCCCGGGATCCCGCATCATTTTTAATCCCGAAAATCCCGGGATCTTGTCTGCCAAATCCCGGGATTTTCGGGATTGTCCCTTTTTTTTTTTAAATGGAACAATATTCAGCTGAAATAAAAAAATTATATTTATAGACTTTCTTTTTTTGGAAAGAAAAAGAATTAATTTTTATGAAATTTATATATCCTTGAAAAAATATACATATTTCAAGTATTTTTTGCATATTTCAAAGCGATTAAATCGTTTAACATGAAAACCTTTTGACTTGCAAACAGATGTAACCCGCTCGGCTATTATTCGGGAACAATGAAATCATTTGTTTATTTCGATTTCGCCGCGTTTAGAAAGCCGGTCGTTTCAGCAACTGGGAATCACAAAATTTCGAATTATAGTTTACTGATAAGCGTCGCATTTGAGTTTCATATTCATTATTATGTGCTAACTTCTTTGCTTTTCGGGCCTTTATACTTATTTTGCTTTAAAGATGTCTAATGAAAAGGATTTTGTAGCTTATAGGAAAAATAATGATACATCTTCCGTATGGCACTGCTATTTAAGGTCAAAAGATGAAAAAATCGCTAAACGTAAAAGATGTAGCCAAGTGCTTAAAATGTTAGGTGGATCGACTAAGGGTTGCATGCACATTTATCGACGAAACATGGTACTAAAGTTTAGAATGAGTTTAATACATCATCTCTTCCTTCCACACGTCAAGATTGCATAGAAGATGCATTGCTTTCTAAAAAGCGGAAAATAGAAGATTATTTTAGTAGTGATAAGGAATCACTGGATTTAATTTTATTGCGAATGACAGCTAAAGACTGTTTTTCATTTAACTTCAACTGATTTAAGAAACTTACTGATAGCTAAAGGCTATAATGATTTGCCAAAATCTGCAGTATCAATTCAAAATCGTGTAGTGAACTATAATAAAAGAGTTAATTACAACTGAAATACAAACTTTTAAAATTCAGGAAAAAAATTTTGTTTTACTTTTGACGAATGGACATTTACTGCAAGCAAGCGATTTGTGAATATTAATGCCCATTTAAGAAATTTAAATTTGAGCAAATTCAGTAATTTAGGCCTTATGCACATATATGGTTCTTTTACAGCAAAAAAGTGCATTGAAATGCTAACAGAGCGCTTAAACTACAATGACATTTCCCTAAAAACAGACAATGTTACAACTGGGACTTGGAGATGAAACTTTAGATGCCGTCATATTTCATAGAACATATTTTCAAAGGAATACCGATTAGTTAGGAAACAGTAAACTATTCAAAATAATCTTTTTTTTTTCACGAGGTACGTAATAACTTTTTATATTATGCAACGTTTTCGAATTTTAACAGCTATTGCTATTTAGAAATTTAAACTATACATCTATGTATTATTTTATTCTATGTGTGTGTGTGCTAAGTTATTTTATTTCAAGAAAAAAATCTTCATGTTAGGGAAAATCTTGCATTTGCAATATCCTAGAATTATAAACTTTAATTACGTGGGTATGAGAATAATTCATAATTTAATTCGTGATATTAATTTGTTTTTAATATTGTAAATATTAAACTATTCAAAAACTTGTTTAACAGGAAATAAAATAAATTATCTATAAGATGAAGCATAGACATTTCATGCTTTTTGTTGCATTTTCAAACATCAACAGCGTATTTCTTTTAATTTTCAATTGTTCTAATTTACCCTATAAGTTTTGATAATTAATTGAAGTTAATTTTTTTAATTTGGTATATGTTCATATGTAAATTAGACTGTAATTTTGCTTTGTCTTTTCTGTAATATTATGATATTTAGCTATTGTAAAAATTGATGATATTACAGAAATTCTAATAGTAGTATATAGGGGGTCCTTTGGCACACTTTTTATATTCCACTAAATGCAAATATTTAACGATTTTTGTAAGATTTTTCTCAAAAAATTTGACTGTTAAAATATTGGGGCTGTAACGATTTTATAACGATTTATCGAGCAAATGATGATAAAAATTGCATTGTGTGGATATTTTTATTTTTTCAACTAAATTATGTAAAGAAGAAGTTTTAAGAAAAGGTTATAGAATAAACAATAAAAAAAACCTGATTATAAATAATAACGTAATCAATTTAGATAAAATAATCATGATTTTTAAATGTAAATATTTAATTATTATAGTGATGAAAAAATTTAGTCTGATTATAGATTGACGTACTTTCTTAATAGTCTACCAAAAGCTGATAAACAACCTTCCTCTAGGATAATATAGATAGGAATAAGAAAAGCAAAGAGCAGCGTTATATAATAAGTTATCGGCATTATAACCAATCCTAAAATCTTTAGTAGCATTAAAAGCTATAGAATAGTATAAGTTATTATCTCCGGGAATATAAATATGAAACCATTCTTTAGTTTCGGGTATTAAATTCCAATTGTCATCACATTTAGTTTCTATCCAAAAATAAACACCAGGTTGAGAAAATTTAGAGGCTTGATCCATTTTGTATATTTTAGCGGTGAAAGTTAATTTTATTGTATCATTGAAACTATTAAATATAGTATAATTATTAGAGTTATCGATGCTATGATTTGTAATAACGGGGTCAAATTTAAAATAATGAAAGGTAGGCGAAAGACAATTAAAGAGTAAAGTACTTATGACAAAATATTGTAACATTTATTTAGAAAAAAATTGGACGTCAAATAAAGGATATAATCCTTCGGCTTAAAATTGAAATGTTAATTAAAAACCGTTGATATATGATATCCATTCCCAGTCAACTTTATCATTAAATTCTTTTAAAAAATCTTCGTATAAGACCTGATGATAGGAGATCCCTTCCCAGTCAACTTTATTTTTAAATTCTCTAATAAAATCTTCTGATAGTGTCTGATGAAATGATATATAATACCAGTCAACATGATTTTGAAATTCTCTAATAAAATCTTCGGATAATGTCTGATGAAATGATATACACCGCCACTCAACTTTATTTTGAAATTCTCTAATAAAATTTTCTGATAATTTTTCATTCTGTGATATACAATTCCAATTAAGTTTATCCTTAAATTTTCTTATAAATTCAATGGGCAATTTCATAATATTTTTACTTAAATGAAGATCAATTTTATTCATATATAATGAAATAAATGTATGAAATGTTTTATGATGGGATAAATTGATAAATAAATCTTTATATTTATGAATTATAATATCTTCTAATCTTTGAGCCGACACCATTTATACAGAAGCATTTTTATAAACACTTTTATTTTTCGTCTTTATTTAAAAGCAGTCGCAATTCATTAATAAATCGTATTAAAATATTTTTTAATTCCAAAACTTCATCTATTAATCTTTCTCTATGAGGTTCTTCTTCTTCATAATAATGGCCAAATTTTTTATTTAATTCACCAAGTTGAACGGAAAGAATTTTGTACTTAAAAACAGATATATTTTGGATTTCCGTAAATATTATTCTGGTAGTTTGATAGTTCGATAAAAGGTCCATTCGATTATTGTAAGATTTAAAACAAATTGTAGGATTAAGCTTTTTCTAATTCATAATCATAAAAGCCGTCATTATTTTTTCCTTTAAAATGAAAGATATAACCACCTTCATTCAGTTTTGTTATTGCTGCTTCAGAAATTTTTCCATGACTCTTTTTAAGAAAATAATCCTTTTCTACATCATTAACTTCTAATCTTGCAATAGTGGTATTTCCAAATTTTGTTTGAATTTTCTTCAACGAAATCAGTTTGTATTTCCCTGTCTCTAAATCTTTTAGCTTATGAGTTACAGGGAACGATCTGAGACTGTTGAATTCTTCCATTTATTAAGAAACAATTTTTGAAAGAAAATTTTTATAGTACAGACATCTGTACATAGAACAACCCTGTCCTAGGATTCGAACGCATCTCGGTACTTCTAATATTTTTATAGGAATTCCCCATTCTTCAAAGGTACTTTTCGGAAAAACTCCTCCTTTAAAAGCAAATGTCCCTCCGTATATCTGATGCAATTGTAAGAGATAATCTTTTACATTGTCGCTACTAATCCATAAGCCTGTATTATCTGAATATCTTTTAAATCTTAAACCGTGGATATCGTTAGTACATCTACGAACTATTCCATGGTCTTGATCACCTAATTCATAGTTAGGTGTAAATACAGAAATCGTTTCACCTATTCCTTCTTTTAAATGAACCCAGCTTATTTCTCTCGCTATAGATTTAAAAGGAAGTATAAAACCTTGAACATTTATGATAATAGTGACATCGTCCATTTATTAGAAAACATTTTTTTATAAATTAAATATTCGGCTTAAAATCCAAATGGTACAGTATCAAAGTTATCTAAAATTCTTCTTTTATCATATCCAAATATATATCTTTTATTCATTTTATTCACTTTAATACTTCTATCTTTTTGTATCTGAAATTGGTTTATTTCTACATCTATATGGTCAATTTCCCCAGTTATTGCTTTCATTCTCTCGGCAAAATTGAGCTTAGTTTCGCTCTCATAACTCATTTTAAATCCTTTTACTTTTCCTTTTACAGAACCATCGTTCAGAATATAACCATAATCTTTACTTGCTCCAGATATCCACGATTTCATATATTTATCTTCTCCTAATTCATCGGTCCACTCGCCTAACATACAACCCGTTTTTACTTTATTGGAGCCATCATCGATATACACAATACTATCTGTATCGTAATACATAACTTTATCTCCTAATTTATCAAGCATTTCATATAATCTTATTCTAGCCGAACTGGTTGTAAAAGCCACTATATAAATATTCGTATTAAAGTTATTCTTGACATATTCATCTTTCATCTTATAATCCATTTGCACACACTCATCATTTAAAAATATCATATTCAAGTCTTTAATGCGGTCGTTCAGTATAATTCTATAAAAATCTGCCAATTCTGTTACATTCTCTGTTTGTTTCATATTTTTTCTCTGTCCGAACTTTCCCCATAAAGAGTTTAAACAAATTTTAGATATAAATCTCATTCCTGGGTTTTCTTTGATTTCTCCTAACCTTATACCCAATTTCTTTTCTACGCACCTTTTATATTCTTTTTCAGTTTTGAAATTTTCAGACCATTTATCATCTGTTTCTAATTTGATTTTCAAAAACATTTTAACATAATCCTTAAATAATGTATTAGATTTTTTTTCAAAATGCCAAACTTCATAGATATTTAAAATCTTATAACCTTTTTCAATAGCCAGTTCAACTTCGGTAGTTGTCCACGTACCAGTAAAACTTCTCTCTTCATCCGTATGATTACATTCATTATTCCGCATATCATAACATTTTTTACATTGTTTCTTTTCGCATTTTATAGGTTTTGAACATAATTTACACAAACTAAATATTAATTTTTCTCCTTTATAAGGTAAAACAGGATGATAGAGCTTTCTAGGTGGAAGTACTTTACATTGTATCAAACCATACCAATTTTTATCATAATTTTCCGGATTATAAATCTTTACCGGATGACCAACAGGATAGTAATCAAAGTAATTCACTGTTGGATAAAGTGAACAAACATCGATATATCTACCCTTTTCAATTTCTTTCATTTCGTAGATTAATTTGGTAGGTTCGCACCTACCGCCGGTGAATGCGTTTCTAGGATTTAAAGGTTCTACAAAATCTCTTTTCCATTCATTTTTCATATATTTTTTAATTTCTTTGTCACTATCAAAATCGCATTCCCATATTTCAATCAATTCAAATCCTTTATCTTTTATTTTTTTATTTATTTTTTGAGTTCTTTCATACAAATCTTTCATACATATCTGATTTTGAAGATTGACAGTGGATTCTGTAAAACAGCGAGGACAACCGTGCCAATGACATCCTTGAAACTGATAAACAGTGTTATTATAAAAACCGTCTACTTTATAAGTTTTATCACCTAATTTCAGTTTTTTCTCACCACCGTTTAAAGCATGCTGTATTTTGATATTGTGTTTTTTAGACAGATAGTCTAGCCAAATGATCGATTTCTTACTGAATTGATCCTTTGGAATACACTCTTCATCAATCGCTATTGTATTCAGTTGTGTGAATTTGTCTCTATATATAGCCATACAAACGCCTGCTAAAGTGACATATTTAAAAGGATCAATATTAGCAATATTTAGAAATAATCTTCGCAATTCTAAACATCCTTTTCTTAAAATATCAACATCAGATCTACAATATTTTATAATTTCTTTTTGAAAATCAAATGTTTCGTTTTTTACCGATTTATACCATTTATCAAAAGTTTTTCTTTGATCTAAAGTCATAGTATCATAACCATAATAGTATTTTTCAGGATATTTTCCTACATAATTTTGATTTTCCTTAGTGTTAAACAAATGAGGAAAATAACCTTTAGCCAATTCCGTTAGTCCAAACGTTTTAGGAAATTTTCTTAACGGAATCAGTGTAAAATTAATAGAATCGATAAACCTAATATTATATGCGTTTGCTTGCATATATATGAGTTTATTTCCTTGATATATTGTAAACACTTTAATTTTATTTTTAAAGCAGTATTTAGCTAGAAAGTGAAAATCGAATCCTTTTCCATAATGCGCTAATACTGTATAAAAGCAATGTTTCTCTTGGAATAACCATTCACAATATTCATTTTCATTCTTAAATATTTTTTCTTTTCCGTTAAAATCATGATTTATAACTAGATTGACTTGGTGATTTCCTGTCTCTTGATTCGTTTCAACGTCAAAAAACATATATTTTTCTGTAAATGCTGACCTTTCACATTTCTCACACCATTTCCCTCTGTCTTTTATATTTTTGGGACAGATATTTTTACAGGTTCCCCCCTTAGATTCTTTCCAGCGTATATAACATTTATGATCTTCCAAAACCCACTTTCTGCAGTTTTTACAGTCTTTCTCCACATTTATGATCTTTCGGTCCTCTTTTACTTCTACTGATATTTCTCTTACATTTTAAACATTTCCACAGTGTTTCACAGACTGAGTGATTTTTATGATTTTCGAAGCAGTTTTTTCCTTTAAAAGATCTAAAACAATCATTACACTGAATATCAACTCCTTCGCAATTACTCTCTTTCCTAAAACATCTATTGCATTTTAAAGAACATTTATGTTGATCACTTCTTTTATAACTGACTTTACAATAATCACAATAATTGTTTTTTCCTAAAAATCCTGTAACCGTTGTAATGACATCAAAATGATTTCTATTTTTTAAAATGTAAACACAATTATATTTATAGGCACCGCTGTATATTCTTTCGTTAAAATTTTCTCTGCAAAATATAGTTATTTGAATATTTTAAAAAATTTCGAATTGTTTAACATGCTCTAAATTACACATTTCTAACGGAATATCACACATTTCATGCAATTTTATCGCTAAATCTTTTTGTAATTTTCTACCCATTTTTATGTATCTAACGTCATTATCTGTAAGTTTTTCTAGATTCAATTTTTCGCATAAAATTTTACGATTTTGAATAGCTAAGGCTGTAACGATTGATCTAGCCAAACAGATATTATCGTCATTTTTAATTTGAAGAATACTTTTTTTATTGACAATATCGTTATTGTTCAGTAATTTCGATCGTTTACCGCCTTTAGGCAAATCAACGACAGTAAAAAAAATTCACAGTCTTTAATATCCAGCTCTTTGTATTCAATTTTATGTGTTAAAACATCTAAATAGGTGTCATAGGCTTCTTTCGTTGACATCATTTTAGGGTGAAAGGGTTACGTCAAAGAGGGATTGTCTACAACAATTTGGACCTTTCCTTCAATTTTTCCAATTGCTCTTCTGAATAAATCTTTTAAGATACTATAATACTGGCCTGGTGTGAGTTTGTTTATTTGTCTTATTTTATAAACATACATGTAAGTATTAAATTTTTTTATAATTTTTTTTCCTGTCTCAACAATTTCGTAATCAGGCCTAAACAGATTTTCTAAATTTGTTTGCAATTTGACTTTCTTTTCTGTCTTTTTAATCAATTTTTCATCTTTATATTTCAAGCCGTAATAATCAAAGAGTTTTTTAAGTTTTGGACGGTTTTTCGGTTCATTTATAAATTGTTTCAATTTTTCATTCAAATCAGGAAATAATTTTTTAAGGTTGACCGCTGTTTTTATCTTTTTTTCTTCGTTATTTTTTGGATTAAATTCTGCTGTGTTATTGTTAAATTTTAAATCAAAAGAATCGAATATTTTTTTCAACTTATTTCTTTTCTTAGGATTTTTGATAAATTTTTTCTTCATTTCATTTAAATAATCTGTTGCGTCTATTTTTAATAAATCTACTAAAACGTATTTATATTTCCCAGTTTCTTTTATATATCCCAGTATCAATCTAATTAAGTCATCTTTTTTACATCGTTGGGGTTGATTTATATTTAAAAGTTTTACGACCTGCCTTAATTTTGAAATATGTATTTTTGAAACAGATATCAATCTTAGAGTTTCCTCCATTTATATAGAAGAAATTTTATAAACACTTTTTCCCCACGATTCTAATTTTGAAACTATCAAGGTCCAATTGAATAATTTCTGAAAATGCAACATTCAATATAATATTTTCAACTAAAAAATACGTTCAATTTAAAACACAACATCCTAAACTTATTTTGACGTTCGTTTGATATGATAATTGCTTTTTAAATGTCTTTTTTTATGAGCTAAAGTGTATTTTTTACCACATTCACAATCAATTTTTTTATTTTTATTAGCTAAATGACAACTTTTGCAATTAGCGTAATGTTCCGTTTTGCCGTAACGAAATCGAGTATAATATTGGTCTAAAGGTTTAGTCATCTGACAATGCTTGCAAATTTTAGACAGCTCCATTTATTAAGAAAAATTTTTTAGAAAGCTATTCCAAATGTCTTCGTTTTTCTTATTAAATTTTACTTTCAAATTATTATCAATATTATAATAATCTAATATTTTCTTTATGAAATATAGGTAATTTATCGACTTTTTATAATACACTAAATCTAAAAATTGAATAAACATTTCTTCAGCTTTATATGGAATATTTAACTTCAATTTCCATTTCAATGCTTTAAAACGACTTATTCTGGATTTACGTCTTTCGTTTAAAAAAACATCTATATTTTTATATGTAAAATATTCACCGTCCGAATCGTACATTATTTCACTTTTTTTCATCTGGTCATAAATTTTGAGATATTTTTCGGGTAATGGAAATTTGTTTTCTTTGTCAAAAGAATCCATTAAGTTAGAATCAGAATCATCTATTAAAACGTCTTTAAAAAAGTCACAATTCATTTATTTAAACTTATTTTAATGTAATGCATTTTCCCGCATAGATGGGAGTTTTGATGAGAAATTTTATAAACATTTTAGCGGAAAAATTAAATTGACTTGATATCTTTTTCGTCAACCCAAGAGTTAAATTCGTCGGAATAATTTAACCATTTAACTAGACATTTCTTTCCTTTCTTTTTTATTATTTTTTCAATTTTAAACATTTTATCTTCCTTATTATATTTAACTAATTCCGGTTCATAATAAGTTCCTTTTATTTCGTCGCCATTCAAATCCTTTATTCTATAAGTAATCGGGTCAGTGTTTAATATTTCTGAAACGATGAAAATTTCTTCAGTAAAAGTGGGTTGGTATCCGCGGGTAAAAGCAGTCTGGTATTTCGAAATTCTTATTCTATCGCCAACCTTGAATTTCGGTTTTCTTATTATTTTTTCTTCGTATAAATTTTTATAAACTTCAGATTCGTTTTCTTCTCTACTCGCTTCGCTAGGCGTCATTTTGATAGACCTGTGTCTGGTATTATTATAATTTTTAACTAATTCGTCCAATACATCTATATATCTTTTAGTATTGTTGGCGGCTAGATAGGTTCTAATTTTTTTATTAATTGTCCTGTTAAATCGTTCGACAACAGAACATTTTATTTCAACATTTTCTGTTGTAAACCACTGAATATTATTATCTTTAAACAATTTTAAAGTTAACTTATTTACGAATTCGGTTCCTTTGTCAGTTTGCAGTTTTTCAGGGATTCTTTCTTTAAATATCTTTTTAAATGCCTCAGTAATTTCTTGCCCTGTTTTTCTTTTTATCGGAATGGCATACGCGTATTTACTAAATATATCTATCACTGTCAATAAGTAATTAGTTCCGTTATTATATTTACTAAAAGGTTTGATAAACAATAAATCTGCTTGCCATTGGTCATCGATATGACTTACATAAACCCGTCTTCGTTTAAATTTGCGAATTAAAGGCTTATGTCTGGTATAAACATCTTGGCTGTGTAAAAAATCTGTAATTTGCTTTTGACTGAAACCTGTTTTCCGTTTTAATTCATTGATACCACAGTAACCAGATTTGGGATTATAATATATTTTCTCTAAGATACTGTTAGGATCTTTCATCCCTAAGATACTTTTAGGACCTGAGGTTTTCCTAAAAAAACACTCTTTTTAGAACCACAATTTAGACAAATACCTTTCATCATTGGCTTGTTATTTTTAGAAATTGCATTTTTAATATCTTTAGTTTCTGTGTGGTTTTTACATTTTAAACAATAGAGCTTTGTGTTTATAGATCCCATACCAAAAGCTTTTTTAGCTTTAATAATCGGTTTTAAAATTCCTCTTTCAAATCTTTCTCTAATCGTAGGATTTTGAATATTATCTAATTCATCAATCATATTCTTATCGCATACTTCATTTCTACTTTTTGTATCTTTATTTTCTAAATAACATTTGTCATGCTTATATGCAATTTCATCCACTCGGTTATCAGGTTTAGATGAATTTTTATACGTTAAATCAGGATTTAATCGCGTTTGCCCCCATAATAATTGTGTCCCCGGGCCAGTGAAATTATGGCCAGGTAAATGCATTTCAAAAGGTAAATTACTAATGACTTTATTCAGAAAACCTGATCCAGTTTGTCCGCATTTTAAACATCCGCCTTTAAAATTACCCTTTTTAGTTAAAGACGTAACAACAAATTTTTTACTTTTACAACTCATTTATTAGACAGCAAAAAGCTGACGCTTTCTAAGAAGAATATTTATATCCATTCAACTTTACTTTTTTCACATACTTTTCGATTGGGAAATATACTAAATTATTTATAAAATCTTGTTCTCTAACATACACTTCTTCTTCTGAAATTTTTTTAGCTTTCAACAAATTTAACCGTTGTTTATAAAAATTATAACATTGCTTGTATTCTTCTTTTCGTTCCAAAATATTTAAAGATTTCTCAATGACTTCTACAATTCCTGCACTCAAACTCAAACCGGCCAGTGGTATAAACGCAAAAGCTGATAATCCCGAAGCACTTAGCATAAATTTGCTAACAGATAAGGAAATACTTATCTTTTGATACAAATTGTAACTTTTCCTATAAACATATAATCTCTTTTCTAAATATTCTTCCATTTATATAGGTTCAAAATTTTTTCTGTATCTCATTTCGGAATTTACTAAATCTAGCATAAAGAAATTACCCATACAAGATTTATATTTTTCTAGAAATTCTTTTTTTGTTAGATTTCCGTCTATTTCTCTTATTATCTGATTGATTTCCCTAGGCTGTAGTTTAAAAAATATGAAGTAATTACAATTTTTTCTAATATTTATAGGAGTTGAGTAATAAGACTGCGTTAAATAAATAATGGATGCATTTTTCTTTCGACCTCTTATAAACAAATCTTCTATAACTTTCTGGTCTTTTTCTGTAACACAATCGTCGAAAACAACGAGATTTTTTTCTGAGGAATCTAAATCGTCGACAGTAATAAATTCACTCAAATCTGAAGAAAATAATACATTCTTTTTATATTTATCATACAATTTTAATAATTCGCTTCTTTTATTTTTACTTATTTTTTTACATTTTAAAATATCGTCTTTTTCAACACCTTCAAACAGTGTATAATTTTCTTGCAATTTAGAATACTTTGGCTCGGAAATATCTTTTGCGCATAAATATAAAGCGTCGAAATCTAATATTAAATTACTAGGATTCTCAAAACCGTTTAATAAATTTATTAGTAAATTTGTCTTTCCACAACCTGACGGGCCGATTATTAATAATCTGAAAGGATGTCTGGGTAAAAAACGATGTTGTTTAGGGTCAGGTAATTCTTCCGGTTCTGTGTAATCTTTAATTTTAATCATTTATTAGACAGCGAAAAGCTGACGCTTTCTAATGTTACTGCCAGTAAAAGCATATTAGCTGTCAGTAAAAATAGGCGGCGAAGCTGTCGCTTCTAATTTAAAACTATATAAATGGATAAAATAAACGATTTAGAAAAAGATCGAAATAAGAAACAAAAAGAAGAATTAAAAAATGCAATAAAACTTGTCAAATTACAAGCAGATATTAGAAAAAATAATGAAGAACAGCGTGATAGAAAGATAGGTATAGACAAAAGTTTAACTGAATTTCATAAACCTGTCACTAAAAAATTAGAAGAACAGGATAAAAGTAGAAAAGAAAATATTAAATCTATCAGTGATAAATTGGACGAATTAAATATATCTTTACAGCCTATTGCAGAATCATCTAGAATTATTCCTGAAGCGATCGAAGATGTCAAAGAATTATATAAAGAACCACCACTTATTTATAATGTTGATCAGTATTTAGATACAGATTATTTAATAACTGAAAAATTATACAGACCTTCGAAACTCCTAGACAATAAAGTAAAATTGGATGAAATGTATGCAAAGGCTAAGGAGTTAAAAGAAGAATTATCGAGGAAAAAAGGCAACTTACAAAGTACAATTACGCGGGCTAAAAATCTTTCAGAGGAGATATTAAGTCAGAAAAAGGATGAATTAGACACTGTTAAATATAAAGAAGATGAGCTACAAAAATATCTGGCTAGATTAACTACAATTCGAGGTAGCGAAGTAATGAAAATCGGTAAAGGATTAGATTTATTATTTGAATTAATTGAAAAAATATGTCAAGGTAGCAAGTCGAAAAAATTAAAAAATGAAGTAAAACTGCTAATAGACAAACTTATTAAAACTAAAAAAATAACTAACGGAGATAAAGAACGATTATACAATCAATTTCTTCTTTGAAAGCGTCAGCTTTTTGCTGCCTAATAAATGAGTTATGTAAAAAAGAAGATTCATTTGAGTGACGGACAGATTAGTAAATTGAGATCTGCTCTCAGAAAAAAAGAAGAACTGACACTGCAGATAGACAATTCTAAACCTCCCAATTATGAAATGTATTTAACTAAAACACAGATTAATCAGATTAGTAAAGGTAAAAGAATAAATATAAGCAAAACTCAATTAGATAAAAACGGTGGATTTTTACCTTTTTTAATTCCTATTTTAACATCACTAGGACTCGGTGCTGCGAGTGGTGCAGCGGGTTGGGGAACTAAAAAAATCCTGGATAAAATTTCGGGATCTCGAGCTTTTCAACCTTGGGAAAACAAAGGATCTGGTCTTAAAAAAACGCCAGCTTCCCTGTCTAAAAAAAAAAATCCCGATAACAAAATTGGGTATATCGGATAAGACGATTAAGGAAAATATGAAAGATGAAAAGGGATTCAGAGGTGTTTTCACCTCCGATTTACTTCCTAAAAAGATTGGAAATTTTGAAAGCGGTATTATTAATTTAGATATTTCGACTGGTCCTGGAACACATTGGGTTTCTTATTATAATGACCCGAAATATAACTATGTAGAATATTTCGATCCTTTTGGGGAATATATATATAAAAATATCAAACTCAGAGAAAAATATATTCCTGAAAATATTATGAAATTTCTTAAACTGTCCAATAAAAAAGTCAATATAGCTCACAATGATAGTTTTTTACAAAAACCTACTTCTGTAAACTGTGGATTATTTTGTATGAAATATATAAAAGAAAGAAATACCGGTAAATGTCCAGAATGTGTACTTAATTCATTTACCCAACAGCCTAGCGATTATAACGAAGAGCTTGTTTTTCATATTTAAAGAATTTTTACTGTCTAATAAATGATCAAATTGAAACCAAAAAGTCATGAAAAATCAGAGGATTTCACTGTTGAATTTCCTAAACCTCTTAAATTAAAAAAATTAGCATTGCAATCTTTTACTATGACAGTTTCATGGTTTAACATAACAGATAAAACTAATACGTTTGACGTATACACAGATGAGAATAATGTTAAATCTATCACTATTCCTTATGGTAATAAAAATGTTGAAGATTTAAATATAGATGTAATGAAAGTGTTTGGTTCAGACGATCCTCCGGTAAAATTTGGTAGAATACAATCTAGACTGAGAATGCTTATTAAATTAACTAAAGGTTGGAATATCGATTTAACAAAAAGCGATTTTCATAAGTTAATAGGCTTTGAAAAAAAAGTTTACGAAAGTCATGATGAAGAGACTGTAATAGAAGGTGAAAATATAGCAGATATAACAAATGGAAACGACATTATATATATTCATTGTGATGTAGTTAATGGATCTTTAATCAACCAGAATAATTCAGAAGTTATTTATTCTTTCACACCGAGAGATGTACCGGGTGTTATCATTTCGAAAGAATTCAATAATTTAATATATTATCCTGTGAATAGGGATTCAATTCGTAGAATAAGGATGAGAGTTACGAATCAAAATGGTGAATTAATTGATTTAAATAAAGGTTTAATTGAGTATAATTTTCGAGTCGTAGAGGAAAACGAAGACTATGTTGAAAAAATATATCAATTGATATTAACTAAATTTTCTCAATAAATAAATGAATCAACACAGATTATATAGGAAAAGTAAAAGAATTCAAGAAAAAGGATTTTTTAAATCTAAAAAAGTAGATTTGAATGAAAAAGCAGTAGTTGACAGATTGACTGATGCTGACATATTGAATGAAATATTTTCAAAAAAGCTGAAAGGAACAGGTCTAAAAATTCTTCCTAAATAAATGGAAAAAAATTATGATCTAAGAGATACTCATTATTATTATAATAACGATATAAAAAGTAGCGAATTAAAAAAAATAAGATTGCCTAGTACAAGCCATAATGACAAAAAAGAAAATACTACGTTTCATTTCGAAATTACAGATACCAATGATCCTATTTCATTATCGGAGAGTTATCTGGAGACAAAGTGGAAAATTGTAAAATCCAGCGGTGCATCTATAAACGACGATAATGTCGCAGCTGTATGTTCTATGAAAGGCGTAAAACTTCAGATAGGTAAACAAATAATCGAATCAGTTGGAGACTATCACTCCTACATCCTGCAGGTTAAGAGACTCAAGGATTATACCAGAGATTATTCAACATCAGAAGCCACCAATATAGGTTTTTATCCGGATACCAATGATAGTGCTGATAGAAATAAAAATTTACTTCAAGACGATGGTACGATAACTGCTACAACCCCTATAAAAGATGTCGTCAATAAATTAAAAATTGTAAAAAATGAAAACTACAATAAAGGATTTAAAAAAAGATGGGAATTGTCTAAAAATAGCAATTCAGTTACAACATGGACACCCTTAAAGGAAATTTTTGATTTCGTCGCAGAATATAAAAAAGCAATTTCTGGTTTTATAATAAGACTGGAATTCCAAAGAGACGATAGTAGAAATATGATTTATACAGACGATGCAAATCCAGATTATAAAGTAGAAATTGAAGACATAGCGCTGTGGGTGAGATACGTCGACTTTAAAAATGGTGCGGAGATTCTCTATAATGAATTAAAATTATCTAATACGGATATAGAAATAAACTGGAATCAGTATGAAATTAACAGATCTAGTCCTATTAATAAATATAAAAGCGGTTCCAATTCTATATCTGCTACATCCGATGAAGTTTTAAGATTATTTGTAATACCGCAATATTTTGACAGAAATGAAAATCCTAAAAAAAATAATATGATATTTGATAATTTGGATATGATCGAATGTTGGTTGATGATTAACAGATCGCCGTTACCAGCAGAGCGATATACGATGGATTTTGGTAAAAAGGAATATAATAGGTTATATGAATCTTTTCTGGAATCAGGTCTCAATAATCTAAACACAGAAACCGGATGTATGGTAAATTATTCAGATTTTGGTAAATTATATCCTGTAATTCATTTTGATTTGTCAAATCATGTAAATTATACCACTCTTGAAAATTTGAGAATAGAATTCAATTGGAAATTAGAAAATGAAACCAGCAAAGAATATGTATTTTACTATATTTTAGAAGTAAGAAAGAAATGTATATTAAATATGAATAAAAAAGAAATTACTATGATTAAAACGTTAGGAGAATAACATTTTTTAGTCTTTATAAATGGCTGTTTATTATCCGCCGTATGATAATCCAGTGCGAAAAGGCCCTATCGGACCCCCCGGTATAGGTTTTAAATTAACGGACGATGGTCATTACGATATGGAAAATAAGATATTAAAAAATGCTTCAGATCCAATCGATGATTTAGATTTAACTACTAAAAGTTTCGTTTTGAATAAAATAGAGAATAATCATTTTGAACTAAAAGATTTTATAGTAAAAAATAATACTAATTACGATAGTAATTTTTTAACCTTCGCTGAAGAAACTGGTAATAGAATTAAAGAATTGGATGAAAAAACTTTACATTTTATCGATGGAAAATCTATTGACGCTAAAGGAAAAAGAATAGCAAATGTTGCAGATCCAATAGATAATCAAAATGCTATCAATAGACGCTATTTTGAGAAAAACGCGTTAATATTAAAGAATGATAAATTTGATGCAAAAAATAAAATAATTACGAATGTTTCAGAACCCGAAAACGATAAAGACATAGTCAATAAAACATATGTAGATAGTAAAGATATCTGGGTTACTATAAAAGATAATTTTAAGACTTTTCAAGAAAAAGAATTTACCAAAGTAAATTTTGACTTGATGAGTTCTAAATTACTGGATAAAGAAATGCGATTATCTACAGATATGGATATGAAAATTACTATATATTTAACAAATAATAGTAGATATTTTATTGATGATAGGCTATATAGGGATACAGTAATACAACTTAAAATCGAAGATGAAATAGTTTTATACAGACAAACAAATGCTAATCATGAAACTTATTTTGTTAATGGAAAACGCGGTGAGATCCTTACAGTCTGGATAAAACCCATAATACCACTCTCTTTAAAACCTTGGACGCATATTGAAAAAATCCCCTTTTAAAAATATTTCATTATTAAATGGATATCAACTGGGACGAATTTTCTAAAACTAAAAATTTATCCGAAGATGTCCTACGAAATTTGAAAGATCAACTCAATTGGAAGTTAGTTTGTAGATATTCAGTATTATCCGAACCTTTTATGGAAGAACTCATAGATTATGTTGAATGGAATGTTATATGCATTTTTCAAACACTTTCCGAAGAGTTTATCGAAAAGTACAAAGATGAATTAGATTGGAATTTAGTTTCTAAAATCAAAAACTGTCTGAAGAATTTATACTAAAACATTCGAATTATATAAATTGGATTGTTATATCTCAATTTCAAGTCTTAAGTGACGAATTTATTCAAAAATATCATGAAAAATTAGATTTACATAAAGTATCCAGGTTCCAAAAACTTTCAGAAAACACAATGTGCACTTTAGAAGAAGGATTGAATTGGTTGCTAATAGCACGCTTTCAAACATTTGGTGAAAGATTTTTAGAAAAATATATGCACAAACTCGATTTTTGTAATCTCATTGAATATAAGTTTGATCAGTTACCAGATAATTTTTATAACGATAGATGGAAAAAAATTCTTTCCGTTCAACTGGGTGAATTAAATAAAAAATTTGGCCATTATTATGAAGAAGAAGAACCTCATAGAGAGAAATTGGTGGATGAGATTTTGGAATTGAAAAGTATTTTAATCCGATTTATTAATGAATTGCGACTGCTTTTGAATAAAGACGAAAAATAAAAGTGTTTATAAAATTGCTTCTACATAAATGGGGGCAGCTCAAAGGTGAGATGATATTTTAATTAATAAATATAAAGATTTATTTATTCTTATTAATATTATCTTAGAAGAAGGTTTTTATTTCTTATTTGTCAGGCATTCAGATTAATTTCCGTAAGAGAAAATGCGATTAAAACCGAACGCAAACAACATATTCGAGGACTCATTTATAGAACCCGCTTCGAGTTCTGATAAGAGATTCAAAAACTGATACCGATTCAAAGATTGATAACAGATACAACAGCCGTGCGATTTACACTGAGCTGAGCGGAAATGCGTTCCAAAAATTTTTTGATTTCATGCCGTGCGTCCATCCCCTGCGTCCGTTCTAATCGAAAATTCTGGAAGCTATGACGTTGCATTGATGACGTTGCACTGGACGTGGTTCGAATATAAATAGAAATGAATATTGAATAAAGGGGGTTTTATCTTTCATTTTAAAGGAAAAAATAATGACGGCTTTTATGATTATGAATTAGAAAAAGCTTAATCAGGCTGTTTGTTTTAAATCTTACAATAATCGAATGGACCTTTTATCGAACTATGAAAATCACTAAATAATATTTACTGAAATTCAAAATATATCTGTTTTTAAGTACAAATTTCTTTTCTGGCAAAGATGGGTTCATTTCCACACAAACTATTTTTTTTTATTTTATCGAACTAACAGAATAGTATTTATAATTGCTAATAAAAATAGAGAATGGGTTATCTATTCAAAATTTAAAACATATCATAAAAATCATTTAACTTTTATTTCAGACTTCAATATAATGCAATTGATATTTCTTATTTATTTCATCTGTCTAAACTTTGTTCGAATGGATTTTATTTAATCTATAGAAAATTTTTTTCTAAATAAATGTTACAATATTTTGTCATAAGTACTTTACTCTTTAATTGTCTTTCGCCTACCTTTCATTATTTTAAATTTGACCCCGTTATTACAAATCATAGCATCGATAACTCTAATAATTATACTATATTTAATAGTTTCAATGATACAATAAAATTAACTTTCACCGCTAAAATATACAAAATGGATCAAGCCTCTAAATTTTCTCAACCTGGTGTTTATTTTTGGATAGAAACTAAATGTGATGACAATTGGAATTTAATACCCGAAACTAAAGAATGGTTTCATATTTATATTCCCGGAGATAATAACTTATACTATTCTATAGCTTTTAATGCTACTAAAGATTTTAGGATTGGTTATAATGCCGATAACTTATTATATAACGCTGCTCTTTGCTTTTCTTATTCCTATCTATATTATCCTAGAGGAAGGTTGTTTATCAGCTTTTGGTAGACTATTAAGAAAGTACGTCAATCTATAATCAGATTAAATTTTTTCATCACTATAATAATTAAATATTTACATTTAAAAATCATGATTATTTTATCTAAATTGATTACGTTATTATTTATAATCAGGTTTTTTTTATTGTTTATTCTATAACCTTTTCTTAAAACTTCTTCTTTACATAATTTAGTTGAAAAAATAAAAATATCCACACAATGCAATTTTTATCATCATTTGCTCGATAAATCGTTATAAAATCGTTACAGCCCCAATATTTTAACAGTCAAATTTTTTGAGCAAAATCTTACAAAAATCGTTAAATATTTGCATTTAGTGGAATATAAAAAGTGTGCCAAAGGACCCCCTATATACTACTTCTAATTTTCCTAATCTCGGGATTATCCCGGGATCCCGGGATTGAATCTAAGCAATCCCGAAATCCCGGGATTGGAAATTAGTCTCGGGATTGTAGTCCCTAAGTGTAATGCATGCATCGCTAGCAATGGTGGAAACTTTGAACATCTTTTGGCCATTTTCACATATCATCTACCACAGCACATGTGACATATTAAAAAATCTGAAAATTAACAATTTATATACAGGGTGAACATAATTAAAACACTCCTCTTTTGATCTCTCTATACAGGGTGTCCCAGGATTATTGGAACAAACTGTCTTTCTAGAGTAAATTTTTTTTTTCAGATATTGAAAGGGAAAGGAAGTTTCTGTGAAGTTCTTTTTGGAATAGAATATTTTGCCCTATTGATGCAACACTTTTGAGTAAAAGATAAATTTGTCATGACTATAATGAGGAAGCATGAAGTTTTTTTGTTTTTCTTACGGAAGAAGAGGGAAAATCTTAAATACTCAAACCATCCAGAATAACATATATTTTTTCAAAACTCGTGTTTTTAGTTTTATAAACTCAACTAACTCTGCCCTTTGTGTCTGCTACTTCTTCCTTCTTCTTTTCAACACTTTCCAACAAAGCTGAAAAATGTTCATGCATTCGGCTTATCTGTCCGTCTGTCCACGTTCTCAATCCCGTCAATAGACTCGGATTCTTATGCACTTGATAAAGGCTATATACGGTCACCAAAGCATGTTTGATATTGTATAGGAAGTATGTGAGTTTTAATAGTTCATGTACAGGGGCACTCAAAATAATTCCAATACATTATACTATAGGGGGAAAACCGTTGGCAGTTTATTTTAATGAGATGACGCTATTTCAAAAGTATTGAAACTCATATAAATCACTGAATTTCACTACGATCACGTTAGAATAGGGCATTCATGGCATTTTTTATTCATTTACAGGGACACATAAAAGAAATTGGTTACAGTACTGTCTTTGAGTAATAATAGCTGGAAGTGCGTTTTTAAAAATCCGGTATGCACTTTGAAATTTAACTCATATTTTGCATGTTACGCGTTGTATATAAATTCTATTCCTGCTATGCAGGACCGCACTAAAGAATTCACGTACCCATCTCCTTATGAGTGGAAGTGGCTGAA
This sequence comes from Maratus speciosus, assembly GCA_963932465.1. NCBI lineage: Eukaryota > Metazoa > Arthropoda > Arachnida > Araneae > Salticidae > Maratus > Maratus speciosus. Next base: position 36,187,697 of record OZ010794.1, on the reverse strand, counting down.
GGGGAATTTTCAACACAGGTGTTTCTTAACTGAACTGAATTTTGGCATGCATGTTGTTAATAGATACAAACCTATATATCCTATTCAGGGCTGTTCAAACAATTCGGATCACTTTCTAATTGTAGATGGGGACAGCTGAAATTAAGTTTTCTAATTTGCTCATAGGCGTAACTAGAACTATTTTGTGGGGTGGGCACAGGCCCCCAATCTCATAAGTTCTTTAGCGGCGCACAGTGGAGTATTTGACCCGAAATCCTGGCCAAAAATATTTTTCTATGTAAATATAGTCCGATTGCCTTGAAATTGTTAGATGTTATTGGGTATCACTATGGCATGTTTTGTATTGTAAATAAAGTCTATAGTATTGACGATTCATTTACAGAGACAACCAAAAGACTTCCCTTACGTTATGGTCTATGGGGAAAAAATCGTTTGCTCCGTATTTTAATGATATCACACTATTTTAAACGTACTGAAATTTATATACATCATTAAGGTGTACTAAGGCACTTATTGTAGAATATATTGTGCATAGAATATATCATTCAATTACAGGGACACACAAAAGAATTTGGCTAAAGAATAAATTTGACTATTGAAGTCTATGACCAATAATTGCCCCAAAACCTATCCAAAATTATTTTTTTCCTCTGACATCTACAGATCTGCGTTTTAATTTGAATTATGGTATTATGGAGTAAAAATGGTAAAACAAAGTCTTATTTATAAATCAAAACATTTATTCATCAATTTCATCACATTTACTGTCATCAAGAATATTAACATTTGTGATATCACTTTCTGATAACAAATTTAAAACTTCAGAAGATAAGGGCTTTATTTTCTTGTTTGTGTTGCATCTCATGCCCGTTATTAGGGGGTCAGAAGTTAAAAGAAGCCTATTCAGGACATCCATATTGCAGGCTACGCGCGAAAACTTTCTTGTGTAGTTTAATCTGAACGACCTAATATGTTTATTGCGAACTTCTGCAGCCTCTTCACTTAGTTGACCTATTGTCAGAATAGCTTCTTTTATGACATCTGCTCCATGACAAAAAACCTTGTGCATTGTAAGGGACATGGGGTAAAAAACATATAGCGTCACATACATTTCAGCAGTTTTTTGGAAATATTTTCAAATTAATCTGTATTAATTTTATATCCGCAACACAATGTATCTAATATCACTTTTAGTCGATATATCGAAATCTTATCGACTCCGGTTATTGCTGCCGATATTTCATATTCTTCAAAAACCCTTCTGCTGGTATTTCCATCGTTCGTATTCCCAAAATTTTCTTTGGGAATATCCACTAAGAGCCCGAGTTTTTGTTTGAAATTATCCTGAATTTCTCTTTTTTATTTTCTACCGCTTGTTTCTCCTCAGGAGAAAGGCGGGCGTTCCATTTTCTTACAGGTAATCTATATGCTACGTGTAATATACTCTTGAAAAATCGTATACGAGCATGTAGTAAGGAAAGCTCGAAACTTCAATTTTCTTTCTTACACCCCCTCTTCTTTGATAAGTCATTAAACTCAGATGAAGTAGCATCGCATACGTAGCACCTCATCGTACATTTGGTGTGTGTTGCGGCATTGCATACTTTTCCATCCGCCATGGTGAATAACATTCTATGTCTTATGGACACATCGTCAGTTTTTCTGTGTTGGTAAGTGCTGTGATTTGTGATTTGATATCTTTTATTTCTTCTTTTGTAACATCATTTGTCTCCTTGATGAATTGAATTCTTATAGGTCGACAGTAGCGAGGTGATGATGGTGTTTGGTTTTGCCAGAGAATTTTCTTTTCGGGCCCGTAAAGTAACTGAAGAGGAACTACAGAACTTTGAAAAATATTGGAGTCAGAATCGGCTTCATTTTCAAACTTAATTTTATATTGCATCTGCTGTGACCCGTCACAACCCCACTTACTTATTAAAATTAAAGAACGTTTTTCGTCATCACTCAAAGGTTCTACAACTTCTCTTAGATGTAAAATCAGTCGCGTTGCCATATGATCCATCAACTTTTGCACTTTTACTTCGGCACACGTCTCAGTCACCCTGTGAATTTCCGCACAGCATTCTTTTTTTACCCTTTGAAGAACAGAATAGCACGGAAAAAAAGCTTTTATTCGTTTCTCGTATTCTCTCATATTGGGCTTTAGTAAGTCCAGCTTCTGTATACATGGACAAAGCATGTAAAGGTGATAAATTGCGAGGTTGCTCTTGTTCTTCACGACTTTTTTGCATGGCTTTTACATATTTTTTTGCTCTTCGGGGACTTTTTGTAAGATCTTTTACGATATTGGAAGCATCTACTTTGCCTGATTCCCGCAATTTCATTTGGGTAGCGTAGGTCAATACTTCCATGTCTTTTGATCGAAGGTCTTTGGCTTTGCGGCGTTTGCTTCTTTCACTTGATTCTACAAAAGATTTTTGAGGACAACCGGGATTGACTCCTGCAACAATAACAATTACTTACTAAATATATTTCTAATAATAAAAGAAGTTTCATTTCACTGCACAGAAAACGAAATATAAGCAAAAAATGAAGCACACAATAATAATAAAGTAAAGGGTTTGCATCTGTTGTGTTTCACGTACCTGCAGTTGGAAGCAATATAGTGCCGTTTAACTATTCGACATTGTTTTCTTCGAATCTTGACCTTGTTTTATGAGCAGCTAACCATTTTTGCTTGAATTGGTTTTTAATAGCAGAGAGCTTTTGCTTCATCTCAGATGTCCTTGGATCACCTTCAGAATAACTTCTTAACAAATCTTCCTCCATAAATTTAAGCTTTCCATCAAACGTTGACTCATTTGAGTGTTTCATGATGGCATACAACTCATTTCGAGTCATAGACCTCAATCCAAAAGGCCCTGTTAACAAAATAAATAAAAAACTAAATAGCAGTAATTTATATCAGAAATTGAAGAACCTAACAAAAAAATTCGTTAAAAATAGGGGATCGGTTTCGGGCGGCTGATTTTTTTATAACTATCTTGTATACTAAGTACTGCATGTTACACAGTAGTTTTCGTAGCTTAGATATGTTTAGAAATATAACAAAATCCTTTCTGATTATTACAGATAATTATATTTATGACACTGTTAATTACATCTAAGTTATCGACCATAACGACAAAAAACAGCTGGATATTTATCACGCAAATATAGTGTTTATAAAGTACATACCTGGTTTAGAATAGTCCATCACAACAATAATCACTAATTTATTAAGGCGCAAAACTACAAGAGATTTCAAAACACTAAAATCTGAGCGCATCGGAAAATCACACGACCACTGTAGGCGAACGCCAACTTCCGACTGATCACGTGACTCGCTGTGGCGCGCAAGCGCATTGAGTGTTTCGCAATCAGATGCAGAATCTACTTAACATAATGAGGAATAATAAAGCAGGGTAGGAAACCTATTTTTAAAATAATCCTTTTTGGCCAGGTTTTGGGGCTAAATACCACACTGTGCGGCGTTTAAAGTCGGTTTATTTGCTTTTATTTGATTTACCCTACGAAAAACTGACGATATATAAACTGGCTTTTCTTTTTCAAGTGTTCTGTGGTCATCAACAAAAGAAAGAGGCAAAGATGGACATGTCAACGACGTTCACTTGGGTCATCTAACCTCTTGACTTCCGATAAAAAGTCATAAAACATCAAACGGACCGCCCGCCCACATAAAAGCTTCGATGTCAAGAGATGAAGTCTGTTTGGACTTTTAGGGTCCAAATAGATTACTTTTCTTGACCACAGAACTTTTCAGGTTTTATGACTTTCGTCAGATGTCTAGAGGTCAGCTGTCACCAGCGAACGTCATTGGCATGCCCATCTCCGCCTCTTTCTTTTGTTGATGGCCACAGAACGCTTGAAAAACAAAGACCATTTGAAATATTTTTAGTGTTTCGTCGGATAAAGCAAATAAACCGAACTTTATATTTTTTATCCGGCAAAAAGTAATAAATCTTTCAAGGCTTTTCTTTTCCAAGCGTTATGTGGTCATCAACAAAATAAAGAGGCGGAAATGAACTTTTCGACGAAGTCATCTAGTAACTTCTGATCTCATGACATCCTACGAAGGTTATAAAACATGAAAGGGAGCGCCTTACCACATGAAACGTTGCGACGAGAATAAAAGTAGTCTGTTTGGACTCAAATAGATTACTTTTCTTCTCGTCGCAACTTTTCATGTTAGGTCCAAATAGACTACTTTTCTTTGCTTAATGCCCGAGAGTCCAAACACATTTCTTTATTTTCCAGGTTTTTAAGAAAGTACCTGAACCATCCCGATTTTCCAAAATTCGACTTTAAAAAAAAAAATGAATGTTTTGAACATTACCAAATTCCACTTTTCTATTAACAAAATGTTGAAACACTTCATTATGTGTAATCGAAAAACCTGTTTTAAACAGAATTCGTTGAGAAATTTTTTGTAGTTACCCAGCTAGAAAAAGTTTGCAAAAAAAATGTAAAAAAAAGTGCACAAAAAGTGAGCTTATTTGGCACCTCTGCTTATGCATAATAAGTGCACACTGAATTGTGCGCAAAAAGTGCATACCTAAATTGTTCACTTTTTATGCACAATCAGAAGTGCCAAATACGCTCGGATTTTGTGCACTTTTTTTAACACTATTTTTGCATACCTAAATTGTGTACTTTTTATACACAATCAGTGGTGCCAAATACGCTCAGCTTTTGTGCACTTTTTTTTACACTTTTTTTGCCTACCTAAATTTTACCACAAAAAGGCTTTATTATTGCATTTTAAATATATTGCTATCACATCATACATAATTCACACTGCAACAATAAAATTAATAATAAGACCAAACCAGTGTTGAATTCAGGGGGTGGCCCGGGAGGACATCCCCCCCCCCAGAAAATTTGAGATTTTGCATTTTCAATGGTCATAAAATGCAACCCCCCCCCGGAACTCTATAATGCCCCCCCCCTCCCCCCAGAGTCGCAAAATTCCCTCCCGGAGAGAAAAGCGTCTGAATTGAACACTGGACCGAACAGCAAGCGTAAATTTATTGGTGTACCTGTAACGGAAACAGTGGCACAACAGAAAGCTGAGCAATATATATTCTTATAACAGCATGAAATTAAAAATACAAAAAACAAAATTAATATATATATTTCTGAAATAAATCCACAAAAATGAAGTTTCAATAAATATAACTGAAATACCTTAAATTGAACCTTAGAACATACGATGAAGCTGTATTCTAAATTTAAAACATTATAATGGAATTTTCACAATTTTTTTTTTAATTATAGCTGAAGGTAAATGCTTGTAAAAAAAAAAAAAAAAAAAAAAAAAAAAAAAAAAAAAAAAAAAAACACTGATGTACATGCTTTAGAAGAAAAAATTTTCATGAATTCATAATTCAGTACAAAAAGGGTTAAAGACAAATAAATCTAAAACTGCAGTCAGAAACTGGTTGTTGTGATGTTTGTTTAGTTGAATCTGAGAAAATAAGGGTAATGTTTACATTCATGTCAGTATATTGTTTGTTTTCGTATAGCAAAGCCTTCCATGCTTTTGTGCATGTGTCGGGTCCTCTTTGATTTTGTCAAAATAGGGGGTGAACGGCATTTGTTTAGATGAGTGCCAATCAGGGCCGAAACTAGATTGTTTTGAGCCTGGGGGATAGATTTTGACACCCCCCCTCCTCATACACAATAACAGTTATTGCCGCAGGCACCCTATGCAAAAAAAGAAATAAAAATCCTTAAAAAATAAAAATAATTTAATAAATGCTAACAACAAATATGTAAACAAGGCTCCCATAGGATTAACATTAGCTTGAGCATTAAGAGCCTACACTAGGCTCTATAAGAAACTGAATCACTAATGTTAAACCTATGGGAGCATTCTTTTTTAAATTTCTCACTTGCATATTAATAGTTTCAAATGATTTTTTTCTTGCTTAGAAAGAATTCCAACCGTATTAATATTTACTTTATAGATTTTGGTTGCAGATTTTTTTTTTTTATAAAGTCACTTTCACAAATTTGAAAAGAACGCTCTCATACGTTTAACATTAGCTTGCAAGTTTCTTTGTATTTCATATATATACATTTTTGTATGAAACGACAAACGAAATCTTTATTTGGCACCCCCTTCGTCTTTCATGCTGTTTCCCGGGGCACATGAACCCTCTGCAACCCCCTAGTTTCGGGCCCTGGTGCCAATCCTAGTGACAACCAACAAATGAACAACTTAAGAAAATACTCAGTGTGACACCCCTTTGGTTAGTAGAATCGTCCCAGAGTGCTAGGCGCAGCTTTCAAAAACGAACATTAGGTGCAAACTCATGGATGGTCACCACTTGCCAGGTGGCGACAAATTTTTTATCTGTGGCCACTAACTTTTAATATCTAACACGCTTTTTTTATGTGTGTGTGTTGTAGAAGAACAAATGTTTGAAAGCGTATTTTGATTTTTATAAAGTGCAAAATAATGTCACGTTTTTAATATGCATTTTTGTATGACAAAATCAAAATAAGAAATAATGTTTTCTTAACATTCCCCACTATCGTAATTGCTTAGCTTATACACATTTTTTTATACTGTATCTTGCTCAGATATATTTTCCGACTATACACATTTAAATATATATATTATATTTAATTAATTATTCAAATTTTAAGAACTTTATGTCTAAATTAATTATACACATTTGATACAATTAGTGTTTTTTTGTACAATTGTACATATTAACAGGGGTCACAGCATATAGGACAAATTGTATTGTTCTTACCAGTATGTTTTATCAGTAATCGACGAGAGAAATTTTTATAAGATATGCAATAGGACTATTCCATGAAGATTATTGAAAAAAGTTACTGGTAAGAAGAATAAAATTTGTCCTATATGCTGCGACCCCTGATATTAAAAAGGGGTACTTTTCGGCTAGCCGGGTGCCAGTGTTATATATACATGTACGTATACATACATATATGTGTGTGTATATAAATATGTAAATATAATACTGGCGCCCGGCTAACCGAAAAGTACCTAAAAAAGTCATTTTTCACTTTGAATTTTCTCCCCATATAAATGCTATTTTTTTTATGCATTTGTTTTACAACGTGGAGACTGGATTTTTTATGTTTAGGAGTCACTGGCTTCTTTCAGCTTTTGGGAGTCTGGACCTATACAAGTTAGTCAAGATCTTTCTTTGCTTATAAACAATTTAATCTTTTAATTTTTCCTCTTCAATACTTCTGCAGCATAAGTGTATTTCAATAGGCATCATTCACAATTCTTTAAGCAACTGCATAAAAATATTTACGATAACCAAACAAACATTAAAAATATAAGAAATAACCCAGTTCATATAAAAAACACTTTCAATTGCAGAAAAAGTAAGAGAGATACTTTTTCACAAACATGAATATAAACATCCTACAAAATTAAGGCATATTCATAACAAAACCCCCAAAATTTTTATTATTGATTCTAAAGTAGGAATGAATTTTGGTACAGCATTTCTGTCGAAATATACATTTTTAAAAATACTACTCTTCATTCAATTTTCAATATTTTATTATCACTAAATTTTTAAAAAATAGTTTTATAGTATACCTATGCAAAAGATCTTGGGAGAGATATTTTCAATTTTCTTTTTTATTATCTTAAAAAAAAATTAAATTACTCATGGTAAATTTCCTTAAATTGTTATTAATTATCATGTTTATCAATTTCATATGAAATTTTTAGAAACATTAAAAAAAAATATCTCCTTATGTTTGTTGCAAATTATATCAAGATTCTAAAAATATGCAAATCTAATAACAAAAATATGATTCTAAAAACTGCATTTCTAAATTATTTCAGCACTGAGCCTTAGTTCTTTCAACTTAGGGAAAACACGAAAAAAGTAATTTTCATAAAAACTTCTTTGTAGTTAAAATGCAAGAAAAATTAGAAAAAAAGACTTACTTCGTGTTGAACTACTTTTTAAAAATATTCCAAGATATTTTTGGAATATCAGTTGACTATTTGCTTTGATTATATCTCACTCGGTATCCCCCCCCCCCAAAACGATTCTCTGGATCCGCCCCTGATTCCTTTGCTATTTTCCATAACTGCAAAGCTTGTGCGGATTTCTAGGTAACAGTCTTTAACATATGAGCTATTTCTAATGTTGGCTCTAGACTAGGGGAGCACAACCTTTTTTAAAGAAGGGCCACTTGCAAAAATGTCTGCATTGATGAGGGCCACATCAGTAACACGGAGAGAATATTTCGGGGTGGTGATCTCCCAACAAACACAGAACTTACGGGCCACTGATGGGTTCGTTAGCCTTGGCCGCAAGTGTTTGATTGGGGCCCGCTATCATTGGCCGTTACGGCTCCGTCAAAAAAGTGTCACGCCGGACACAATATGGCCACAAGAGAATTGGCCTTAAATACAAGAAGTTGCCCACAAATTCGCCATCAACGGTCAGCCAAAACTGATATTTAGCCTCAAACTGGCCACAATTATACATTTAATGGCATTCATGAATAAAAGCTTGCCACAGTTATGCCATTAAGGGTTATTTTAAGTGAAAGTTGGCCACAAGGGAAACACACTTATGCCATCATTAATGAATGCAAGCCAGAAGCTAGCCACATTCATACCATCAATGGGCATCATTAACGAAAGCAAGCCAGAAGCTAGCCACATTCATACCATCAATGGGCATAATTAACGAATGAAAGTCAGAAGCTGGCCAGAATTTTACTGTTTAAGGCCCCCAGAACAGTTCAGTAAATGAGGCTTTTTTTTTTGGAAAGGGGGCGGGAGGGGCAGAGCCAAAAAAATTTTCTTTTTAAAAATATTTTGATAAAATTTAGAAACTAAATAATACTGATCTTGTAATTTTTATCTGAAAAAGAGTTTAAATGTACTACGTAAAACTGACGCTTTTTTTTGGAAGGGGGCGGGAGGAGGAGAGCCAAAAAAATTTTCTTTTTAAAAATATTTTGATAAAATTTAGAAACTAAATATTACTGATTTTGTAATTTTTATCTGAAAAAGAATTCAAATATACTACGTAAAATTGAGGCTTTTTTTTTGGAAGGGGGCAGGAGGAGGGAGGGGCAGAGCCAAAAAATTCACTTTTAAAAAATATTTTGATAAAATTTAGAATCTAAATAATACTGATTTTGTAATTTTTATCTGAAAAAGAGTTTAAATATACTACGTAAAATTTGGAACAGGCCTAGGAAATTTTAACATTTCAACTTTTTAAAGAAGTGCTTGCTCATAACACCAGCCTGACTTTTATAAATGTTTTATCATATACTTCAATTAAAAATGGTATGGTATTATAAGCACTTCTTATTAAAAGTTAAATATTAATTTTAAAAAAAGAATTATAGAATAAAATGCATTTAGATCCTAAATTTTATCAAAACACTTAAAAAAAATCCCATGGAGCATAAATGAGACTTATCTATTCATCTGCCTTAAACAGAACAAACTTCATCTTAAGTATCTATTTTATGGTTATTAAAGGTTCATGCTACTCAAAGGAGTAGATTTTTAAATAGTTTTAATATTTTGTTTCTTCAAGCTCAATCACCAGGTAAATTTCTCAACAACTTTTCTGCATTTCCATTCAAAATTGTTATATAACAATTATATTTGAAGCTTTTATATATAATATCCTGTTTTACATGCAATTTCTTACCTGTATGTTTCTTCAAATTATCCAGCTGGAAAATAAAACAAAATACGAGAACACAGCATTTTAACTTTTGTATATCTGGGAAAATGTTTTTAACATTTATTGATCATTAGAAGTTAACAATTTTTTAAGATAAATTATGTATGTAATTTGGTCATTTAAGTCTATTAAAAAAAGCTCCTTTAATATCTCCATTTCTTTAATGTATAATTAATAGAAAAAAATGCAAGTATTTCTATAACGCAATGCTGTTGTTGTATTCAGTCTTCTTTCCACCACCTCCCTCTTATACACAAAAACACATTCTCATCATACCTCATTTCATGAACTATGAAACATATTTTCAACATATACTTTTTTTTTCTTCAAAATATGACTAATTGCCAGAAAGCCAACTGCCACCACTTTTTTTTTGCCTTTTACATTCAAAAAGGCACCTTGATACTTTTCTGAAATATTGATGGCAATGGGCACTAGCCACGTGTTTGCCAGTCATGCATTAGTTGTTCATGTTTTCTGAAATTGACTAAAACATTATTCATAATAAGAATATATCTTTGCTTTTCTTACTAGAAATTTTGATTGGAATTATAACAGTCTTTATACAACAATGAGTCTTTAATGCATCGTGTTCAAGCAATGTTAATTTATAATTAACTAGCATATTAGTATGATATATTAGTTTATCAGGCCATCAAAAATTTAAAAATATAATTTACATAAATCCACATTTTTATTGAAGTATATATAATATATATATATAAAATAATATTAATTTTTATTTAACCTCCCGCTTTTATTATAAAACAGAGGTACAGGTTTTCTTAGAAGGAGAAAACACATAATGCATCACTTTTTTTCTGTTATTTCACATGACTTACCTAAAAGAAAATATATTAAAAAACTCTAGAATCAAATGTCATTTTTTCACAATTTTATTTTTCATAAAAAATGTAAAACAAACAAGGTAAAAAAAAATTTTTTATTTGTTTACAAGTTGATCAAGTTTAACACAAACATTTTACATGAAAAATTATTCCTGTTATAATTATGCTATTTGTCCACAAAAGTTGGTAAAGAAGAAAATCCACAACCATCTTCTTAGAGAAAATTTTTATTTCCAGATTTTTAGAATTATTCTGTAACAAAAAAAAAAAAAAAAAAAAAAAAAAAAAAAAAAAAAAAAAAATTAGTTTTGCAGAAAAAACTTCAAATGTTTTAAATCAATATTGAAAAATCAAATTACAGAGATACAATTAAAGTTGTTTATTATCAAAACAGGTCATTAGGTTAGCATAAAAGAAATAATATTCAGGAATATACCCCCAAAATGACATGCAAATGATGAATAAAACAGATGACAAAACATAGTTGTGAATCTAAACTACAGCATCCCTAAACATTTGCGAATGTTGAGACTATATTCCTGTGCATAAAAGGGGGTTAGGTATTACGATTTTTTTAAATAGAAAAAGCAACTGAAACACAAAAATATATTTATTAAAGATTAAAAAGTATGTGCTGTAAATAAATTTGAATAATTATAAACATATTGTACAAAGTTTTGTTGCTAGTTGATGGCTGAAAATATTTATTGATATATGATTGTTTGGAAGAACAGAGCTTTGGTTTATGAATTTCCATATAAGGAAAAGTTGCAATCTCGATTTCTCTTTTAAATTCAACTCCTCACAAGTTAAGGATCACATTTTATTGCTTTCTCAAAAAGTTGTTGTTGAAGCTTTAAAATTTCCCATAAAATTTTTGCAGAAACATTTTTACTTGCAATAAAAATTTTGAATTTTAGAAAATTTTGGAGTTTTTTATTGTTAGCATCAACTCATGTTTCGAGTTTCTAGGAATTACTGATCTATATTTTGCCTCAATACGAGGGTTGAAATTCTCAGAACTTTTCATTTTTTATCAAAAACCTCAATTAGATTTCAAAAAAGGAAAAAAAAAACCGTGAGAATTGACGCGACAGTACTTTCTAATGTTGCTTCCTTCAACCAAACAGATCTGTCTTTCGATAGCCACTATTTTTTTTTAATTTGATGCTCAGATGCGAAAAAAATTTTGGATGCTCTAAATTCTATTTTTAAAAAATTTAGTCTTTTTAGGGAGCCTCATATAAGTGTGAGGGAAAAGAGAACACAAAGTTCAAAATTTTAGGCCCTTTTACTACTATTATTATTAAAAGGCTTAGAAAATGTTTTTTACCACATTAAGGGCCTCTACAAGCGGGGCCTTGATGTATTGTATTTGTCATATATCCCCGTATATTCAGTCTGTTTCTTTTTTATCAATTTCTGTTTCCATAAAACACTGATGCTAATTATATAAGTTATATTTTATAACTATTTGCTCTATTGGCAAAACTTAGCAAACTGGTCTTTCTTCAACAAATTTCAAATTGAACTAATGGAGTTGGGAAATCTATTGCTTTTGCAGCATAACCCATGCTATTTCCACTCCAGTCTCGAACAAAACAAACTTGAAATATGGTTATTTTTTTTTCAACCCAGATTAAAATAAAAATTTTCAGCAACATCATTCACATCGGCCATAGAAACCGATTTGATAGTCTTGCAACTTGAGTTTAATCAGGGTAGCAGCAAAATTTAATTAAATTTCAGAATTCTTTTATTTCAGAAAAAAAAATTTGCAAATGCTGCTGAAATCGCATAAAAAATTTGGAAGAATTTCACAAATTACAGGGAACAAAATTTACTATATTGGGCTGAAACCATGATTCCTCAGAAAAATAAGTGCAAAACGTGGAAAATGCTAAAAATAGCATTAAAAATTAAATAAAAATATTCTTAAAAGAAAATTTTTTAAAAATCTTGATTCAAGGTGCACAACTTCAGATAGACAGGTAACTTGCTGCCAAATCATGTAGCTTTACAGTCTCTCCAAGAAAATCCTGGAGAGAGAAACATCTGTCTTTATCATTCCAGTCGAGTAAAGCCATTTGTGCCTGACATTGCACAATTCCACAGAAAGGTAGTATCTATTTGTGGATATTCTTTGTGTTTAAATATTTACATCTCAGCAACATGGATGACAGCTTTAAATTGCAGAAAAATCACAGAATATGAAGACTTTTTTTTTTAATATTATATTTTTGTAAATGAAAGGTACCATTGGGGACAGAAAAGAATTATGCTATATGTGTGCATTTTTCCCCTCTATCTGTGATAAGCGGATGGATTACACACACAATAATAATAAAAGGTTCATTAGACTAGAGATCAGAGCAGGCATAGCCCACACAGATACTCGTTGTTGAAGGCAGTGGGGTTAAGAAAAAAACAGCAAAACTCAGCTGGTTTTGTTATAAAATGAAACTCATGGAAAATCCAATATAACATTTCTTCAAATTCAGAGGGGCCACGGAAAATAAAATTCTTTACCATGTCTCTGATGAACTGAAAAAGAAAAATTGATTTGATTAAGAGTTAAGTTTAACTCTGGTAAAAGCTTTATAAAAAAAAAAAAAAAAAAAAAAAAAAACCTCGTTTACCCATGATGTTTTGGAATTCACATATATGAAATAGATTGGTATTATAGAAATTCATGCAAAAAATGAGCTATTTTTCAGATATTTTAATATATAATTGATTTTATATGCTTTACATTTACCGATTTTATTATACCGATTTGTTGACTGTTGTTATACTGATTTTATATTAATAAAAAATAGATAATGCATGTTCTTAATAAAGTTTTTTGTTTAAAAAATAATAACGATTGCAAAATACTTCCTTGCCTTTAATATATCTTAACCTAAAAGAATATAACATATCTTAAAAATACAATTTTTATTACTTAATGTTCAATACTTTCAATAAACAAAATAAATGTTTCTAAAATGCAGATTTATTCAGAAATAAAAATAATAAAATAAAACTTAGAAAGAACCAGCTGATAACACTTATACTTAAAACTAGCTGACTTTTCCCGCTAGTGGGCAACTCCTTTCATTGGGGGCTCTAATTTATTTGTAATCTTGTAAAATGAATTTTTTCAAAAGAACAATCTCGAATCGGATGAACCTTGAACCTGATCCCCCCTGCCTGTGGTCCTGTATAGCAGATTTGCTGCACATGAACTGAAAAATTTTATTAAAAAATAAACAATCTAGAACCGATTGAACCACAAACGAAGTCCCCGCATAGTGAAGAGACACACTTGGAGTACACCTTCCCATTATTCCTTTCCTTGAAGAGTGGCATCTATATGATTGGTCCTACTTATGTAATGGTTTCCAACTTTGCCGTATTATCGCTTGCTCGGCAATTTTTAAATTGTTGACGGTATTTAAATATATATACAGACAAAGTTCTTTAATCCACACAGTTGGGGACCAAAGGTTGTGCAGATTATAGAATATTGTGGATTATAGAATATTGGATGGATTATGAGTCAATTTTGTTCTGGAGAACATTTTAATATCACATTCAGTATAGCATAAGATAAATATGAAATCTAATAATTTAATATGCTATCTCAAAAAATGCAATTTTTCAAGTTCTTTTAGAAAGAAAATTATGTATTTAAAGAGTAATACATTGATAATTTGATATATTTATTATCAAAATTAAATTTTTCTTTTGCGATCAATTGCCAAAATTGTGTGTGCGTGTGTGTGTGTGTGTGGGGGGGGGGGGGGTTCCGTGATCATTTCAAGATTTTTTTCAATGATCGTTTAACGAAAATTGCGTTTTTTCTGAGATTGATTGTTGAATTTTGCAACTTTTCTCCATGACCATTTGTTGAAGTTCGCGATATTTTTCAACAACAAATTGACAAAAATCTCAATGTGTTTCTTTTCGTGATTTTTTTGCGATCGTTTATCAAAATTAGCGATTTTTTCTACGATTGTTTATCGAAATTCACTTTTTTTTCCCATGATCGATTGACGATATTCGCGATTGTTTATCAAATTTCGAATTTTTCATGATCTTTTACCGCAACCATTTCTTGGAATTCGCAATATTTTTCAGCAACTGATTAGCAAAATTCACGATATTTACTCTTGCTAAGCAACGCGGATTATAGAAAACTGCGGATAATGGGTACGGAGATTATCGATCCTTGCCTGTGTATATATGTGTGTGTGTTGGGTGAAACTGTATTTTTGTGAGTTTATTATTGTCATTTTATCCATAATTACACAGTTTTTGTTGGTGGTCGGTAATGTTTACTTAATGGTTATATATATATAAATTCAATATCCACATTATGCATGTGAACTAGTGCAAAAATATAAACAAAGTATAACAAAAACAACTTAAAATCTGCTTTAAATTAGTAAAAGAAGCTTCTCGCTTTAATTTAATGGTACTATATATATATTTTTTCTTTTGCAAACATATGCAAGCCCTTGGCGATAAAAATCACGTGACTATTATGTTAATTCTATTTTCGAGTTACCAAAGCTCTCTCTAACCCCTATTTCTTCTCTATGGGTCCATGCTGCACACATATTCAGAATAATACCTACTCGGTTCAGCTTCAACACGGGTATTTTTCAGTATATTTTTTTGGTATGAAATTTTGAATATTCTGAAACACATATGAAGCCAATCGCTGTCTCATAGAAACATGGAATTTTTATTCAAACCGTTCGGGATCTAACGTCCTATAAAGTGAAACATGTCTTTTCATTGAGTATTATTTTGTCTTTAACAACTACTTTTGTTATTATCTCCATGTTATAACGATAAAATCATAATCCTATTAATATTATAAATGTAAAGTGTGAAAAAGTTTGACTGAAGTCAGCTGCAAAACCGGGGATTAAATAACTTTTGTCATAACCATTCTATTCTTTTCATTTTTCTTTCGAATGTGCGAAATTTTTACTTAATAAATTTTACATATTTTCAGGAATGATTGTGTTTCTGAATTTTTTTCAAACTAATATTTCATCCAAATAGTAATATAAATTCTGAGAATAAATAAGGCAATGATTATTATTTGGAAATAAAGATTATAAAAATATAGAAACGTAATTACTCGAAAAAACAGTATCAGCTATGTTGGCTATATTGTGCCAACATTTGTAGTGAAATATCAATACTGCAGAAATATTGCTATACATTGAAATTATCTTCAGGCAAATGTCAATATTGCACAAATATTTAATCTGTGTTAAAAATATTAATAGTGAAATTTCAATATATTTTCTGGAAATATTGCACAAATATGTGCAAAATGCAAAATTTGACTGAAAGCATGTTTTATGTTTATCTATAATTTTTATTTTATGTATGCATCAAGTGGCTATTCTTTTGTGGACACCACACTGTTGCAACGTATTGCATACACATGCATGCCTCGATACCTATGACCCGGGCACCAGAACAAAAAACGAATGGGGTGCAAATTAATTTTGCTTTTTGAGCTCTTAAGAACCTACACTAGCCACGGGAAGAAACTCGCAAGCTAATGTTAAATGTGGGAGTGCTCTTTTCAAATTTCTCACTTGTATTTTAATATTTTGAAACGATTTTATTCTTAAGATAGCTGAGTTTGATCTTTAACAATGTTAGTTTGTACGTTTTCAATTTTGGTTGCAGTTTTTTTATGAGGCTATTTTCACTTTTGGAATCTGTTCAAAAAGTGGTAGTAACCTTATAAAAAAAAGCAGCAACCAAAATCGGAAAGTAAACATTAACTCGGTTAGAAATCAACCTCGGCTTTCCCAAACAGAAAAATTCATTAGAAAATATTAAAATGCAAGCGAGAAATTTGAAAAGAATGCTCCTATAGGTTGAACATTAGCTTGCCAGATTCTTCCTGTGGCTTCCTTTGGATTTCGTTTTCAAGGTTTTAATGAATCGATATTTGAAGAAGTTGATTGCGTAATTCGTGTATTACGTATTTTTTTATTACATATTTTAAATTTTAAAATAAGTTAGCTATTAGAATTAAAATTCGCTTTGTAAATTTACTTCCCGGAAGCTGAGGGAGGAGGTGAAAAAATCTATGTTTGTCCCAGGTGCAATAAAGGCTAGTTTCGGCCCCACAGTGGACAATATTTTCTTTGGTAAACATATGCAAATACCGATGTTCATGTCTAAAGTATTTTTTCTTGCACCAGAAGAATTTGTTTTGATGGCCAATTATCTACAAGAGGGATATGGGCCCGAAGAGGGAGTGACCTCCGTGGGGGTATTTCTAAGGGAACCGCATCACCCGTATTTACGCAAGGAAATCCAAGGTTCGAAGAAAACCACGAAAACACCAAACGATTAGGCCTATGGGTGCGATTGGGTTTGAACCCAGCACCTCCCGTCTACCAGCTTTGACAGTAGAACCTCTTGACCACAGTTAGATTTTCTTGCACCGAACAAGTCCTATTTTTTCACATTTTTCTCGAAAATCAGGAGTCAACGAGGTATAGTTCTTTGGGTGTATTTCTTATGTATTCCAAGCAAGTTATGTGGCTGTGCAGTTTGAGGGGAGGGAGGGTCTTGGTGGGACACCCTGTATTTTCTTTCCAAATGATAATGAGACAGGTTTCATTTAAATAATCAAAAAATTTCTTAAAAAGAAAATTTAACCAATGAGTAAGATTGTTTTTGCCCACAAATATATTTTTAGCACATTTCTCATATTTTTTTCAAAAGCATTATTTCAATAAAGTCTTTCCTATCGCACAAGATATTGTGGTACAATTTATCCTTTTAGATCAGAATAAAATTTAATTTTTTGGGAAAAATTGCTTTATAGTGAAATAAAAAAAAATAGAGTAACGATCAAAGAGGCTTTACATAAAATTTACTATAACCTAATGAACATGTCAAGAGTTATTTCCTTATTATCAAAAACACAATATGCCAAGAAAGAATTTTTGAATTTTTAAGCATTTAGAACAAAGTGCATTTTTTTTATTACTAAACGCTAAAACACAAGAGATGCAATAACAGGAAATGCAACAACATATACAGAGTTCATTATCAATTTTGACAATAAAAATACAAGAAATTTTCTGGAGGTGTCTATTTGCTATGAGACAAAAAATGCTTTATTAGATAACTGTTCTGAGAAAATCCTTTGGAACATATTTCACAAACAAAAGGTTTTCCTGTTGCAGTATGGGTCAAGAGATGTCTTCTTAGAAGACTTTTCTGAGAG
Source organism: Maratus speciosus (assembly GCA_963932465.1). Classification (NCBI taxonomy): domain Eukaryota; kingdom Metazoa; phylum Arthropoda; class Arachnida; order Araneae; family Salticidae; genus Maratus; species Maratus speciosus. The sequence continues at coordinate 36,169,845 of OZ010794.1, read as the reverse complement.
AATCTTTTGGAACATATTTCACAAACGAAAGGTTTTTCTCCTGTATGGATCAAGAGATGGCTTCTTAGGTTGCTCTTAACAGAAAATGCTTTGGAGCATATTTCACAAACAAAAGGTTTTTCACCTGTATGTATCAAAAGATGATTTCTCAAATTACTGTTAAGAGTAAAACCTTTGGAACATATTCCACAAACAAAGGGTTTTTCACCTGTATGAATGTTTCTTATATGTTTCATTAGATAGGTATTCTGATTAAATCCTTTGGAACATATTTCACAAACAAAGGGTTTTTCTCCTGTATGGGTCAAGATGTGGCTTCTTAGGTTGCTCTTATGAGAAAATGCTTTGGAACATATTTCACAAACAAAGGGTTTCGCTCCAGTGTGAGTCAAGAGGTGTTTTCTTAGATTACTATATGTAGAAAGTTTTTTGGAACATACTCCACAAAAAAAAGGTTTTTCTTCTTTATCAGTGGAAGAATGCTGTTCTTTATCATCATTTTCAGGAACAAAGTGCTGTCCTCTAGAGGAAGAATTTTCTTCTGTTATCGATGACATTTTTTTAAATGAAAAAGTATTCTTTCAGATAACAGAAACGTCTTCACAGTATCAGTATGAAGAGATTGTTGTAATTTTCGTCCAAGGAAATGACTTATTGAACTTGAGCAAAACAGTTTTATCTACCTCTCAATCTAAAAACAGAAAGAAAAATAATTAACAACCAACTGTTTAATAAATTACAATAAAATTTAACTGTCAATTAAATAACCGATTTGACAATTTTCATTTCCTTAAACAATACAAAATTCATCCATTAAATTGTTACATTAATAAAGTCTTAGGTGTAACTTAACTTGGGTATTGATACCGATATGTATGTGTATATACACAATTAGTCCAGTCAAATTAGGTTGAAAAAGGGTTTGAAGTGGAAAATTCTGGTGTAATTGTTTTTAGTGTCTTACTTTATGTTTTCGGGGGTGCTGAACACGAATCTGAAGTTGTCCAACAAAATTTCCCTCGGCAAATATGAAAAATCGTGAAAAAATCACTAAAAATCGCAGATTTTTTGGATTTTTGGCTTATAACTTGCAAAGTAAGCTTTTTACTCAAAAGGTGACCCAGTATTAAAATACAGACGAGAAAATTACCTACAATTCATGTTTTTATCATTTTTATTGTACGATATTTGGCTTCCGCAGAGGCATTGAAAAATCGGCGAAAATCAGTAATTTTGGAAAATCGCAAAACATATATTCTTATCCTTTCTGTTCATAACACTAAAAGTAAGCATTTCACTGTAAACATTTGCTGACGTACTCACTTATTATTAGATTACATATTATTATGATGTAGGTATACAGTGTGACCTCGAAAATCCGGCATTCAGAGATCCGACACCATAAAAAATCCCCCCCTTTTTTATCACTTCCAACTTACGGGAAGAGCCAAAATATCAATTATTTCCGAATTAAAAACCGAGGAAAAAACAATGCATTATCGGGCAGTGAAATCGCTTAAGCTGTGATAAGCTAAATAGATTAAGCTAAATAGAATCCTCGATAACACTGGTAGCGGCTCAGAAGAACGAGGACGAGGACCTAGCAGAAGATAAGTTCCCACCGAAAAAATGCATTTTTGACCTGAAAATTAACGTCATCTTCAAAGAAACAAGATTGTATTTCCGAAATCGATATTCGTCACTTGTATAAAGTCCAAGAAAGAAGATAGTTACTTGACATTGATGCTTGAGAAATTACATGAGAAGAAATGAGTGCACTACTTATCAGATTTTTTTTAATATATAAAATACCAACTAAAGTAAGTTTTTTAAACATTCGATTTTCTCTTTTTCTCACGTCAGTATCATTTGGGTATGTATTAAATTACGAATAAATGTCATTATCAAAAAAATCGTAAATACTTTTGATATTTTATTCAGAAATCTGTAATTTTCGAAAATCAATTACAAATTTGCGGTAGTTGACATTCACATAAAACAGGCACGAGAGGATGCGGATACATTTATTGTAACCACAGCAAGAGACCTTGCACTACAACATACCTCTGTAGTTATTGTGGGTGAAGACGTCGATTTGCTAGTTATCATGATTAGTCGCTGTAGGGGTGTACATTCAAATATATACTTTCTAAAGCCAGGCAAAGGGACAGTTTCCCCACTCATTTTTTCTTCTGACTGCAAACTTTATCAACCGATTGCTAACAACACATTATTTTTGCATGACATGGGAAGCTGTGATACTACTTCAGTCTTGTTCAAAGTAGGAAAGATGAGGTTTCTTCAGACTCTCAAGGACTCTCAGACACTCATTAAACAAATTGAGTTATTTTTGTTACCTTAGGTCTGCATATAAGACATCAATTCATTTGGCGTCCTTACCTCCTACTGAGTCTGTACCTCAGCAACATTCCTTTAAGGTATATTTTCAAGTTCAACAATGGCTTGGGAATGAAAAAGATGCTGAACAATGGGATTGGAAGAAAACGAAAGATTGTCTGTAGCCAGTAACCACGCTACAGCCATCAGCTCCTCAAGCCGTTTTGAAACTTATTTCTTGCAAATTCAAAAAGACCTGCCAGAAAAACTGTGGATGCAAAAAAGCAGGCCTCAAGTGCTCCAATATGACTGGGAACTGCGAAAGCAATTGCAATAACATGCCTCTTACTGAAATCGAGGAAGACCAGAATGATCTGGAATTCCTGAAGTACTTGATGGTAAATATGCATAAATATTTCTATTTCACCTTTATTTTTCACTAATTTTTTTATTTTTTTTGATCAAAATATTTATCTTAATACAGTGGTATAACTACTCAATTTTCAAACAATCAGAAATAAATCATAAATTATTTTTTTAAACGGTGGTTTGTAATATAATAGTCTAATATGTTTCTTAAATTGAGGTCCAAAAGTAACCTATTCATGTCTTGAGTTGTAAAAGAGGGGTAACAGAAGAAAGATGTAAAAGTCGTGTTATGATAAAATGTTGCATCAATCATTCTTTACTTATTTAATATTACTTATTTAATCATTAGTTCCACCATTTTTTAAAATACTATGTGCACCAGAGCTGGTCAGGAGCTTAAGGGTGCTGATCACTTACAATCCCGTTTTCCGTTCTCCATGTAAACCTATGGGAATATTTTTTCTCACTTTTCTAAGGATATCTCATGAAAAAATTAAGATTTTCGAATTTTGTTTTCTGTATGCAATTCTTAAAACTTGGCACTTTTCATCCTAGTTTTCATTTTATATTAAAAATAATTTTAAATATTTGATTTTACGTGAAATACTCGGAGCATGACCAAAATAATTTCTACCTCTCATTAAATTGTAAATTATGGCAGTTCTATTAGGTCGTTTGGAAATTAAAAAAAACACGAAAAAATGTACAGTTTCCAATTTATCCATTGATATAAAAATATTTCATTGAAATTAATTAGGGAGGGAGCTATAATTAAAACAAAACGCATATATTTCTATTCTGATGATTTCAGTGTCTTCCCCCTCGATATAATCCATCACTCCATGGGGAGCGACACCCCGTTGCGTTTGCTCGGACTCCAGAGTAATAAAAGTTGGGTCGGGGGAATAGTTAGAGGGGATAGAAATAGCTGAGAGAAGTTTTCAAAGTCAATTTAGACTCGAAATTGAGAAAACAGGAGGCCCCAAATGTTATATTAAATTAATTCCATTCAAAAACTGTATATATATATATATATGTGTGTGTGTTTGTGTGTGTGTATTTATAAGAGTTTCATGAAAATGTCTTTCATAACACATTATTTTTTCATGTACATAATACACCAGTAGTTTAAACCACATGATCACAATTCTTCAGTTTGTCCAATATTTTAGATGTATGTTTATTTTACATATTGAATTTGACTTGTATGCACAACATAAAATATTAGTAACTTAAACTACTGCTAAAATTGAAAGAAGTATTTCAAAATATTGATATTTTATATTGAGCATACATGCTGAATTCAACATTTTTATGTCAATACTATGCAAAATTATTTTTCCATATTTTTCTTGATTGCGTCCAATTTTCCTGTTCATAGTATATATAAGAGAACATAAAAAGTTGTTTTATTAGCTATATGTGTTTAATTTTAATTTAAACCTTTTATGGCCATATGTGAACTCAAATAAGCCACTCTTTGGAGTAATATTTATAGCATTTGTGAGTTTCAATTGTGTTGTGCGTTTTTTTATTATACTAAATTTTAGCAGACTGTGTAGAATATGTACAAATATATAGATCATATACAGAGCTGCAGAGACGAATAAAAGTACCTTTTCGACTGTGGACGGTAATTACTGATATCCGATTTTCAAATGCGCTATTTCTAAAATGTTTTCTTGGGTATCTTATTTACATTATTAAACGGCGAAGTCTTGATAAAGCATTTTGGAAGTGTTTGAAAGTGTTTTATAATCTATGCTTGATGCATGATTTTTCTTTCTTATTATTTAAATATTTTTTTCTTTTTCCTTTTCTTTTTTTTTACGTATTAAAATTATACTCAGATATTTATTTTTTAATTGAATATATATATATAAAGTGTGTGTGATTTACAGAAATAAATTATGATTAATTATTATGTATTCGCTGACCCGCCAGTTGTTGCCTTGGGCCGTGATAATTATTTCAAACATGCCAAAATCAGTGTTGAAGGATTTTATATTTTAAAACGAAAATCTTTACAAACGATCATCATGTTGGAGGACCCAGTGCCTTCGGCTGCGTACACGGAGGTGCTATACAGCTCGCCGATAGTCAGCACACTGTATATGCTGCGTCAGGCTATCACAGTCAACTTTTTTCTCTTTTGTTTCCTTTTTGAGCATTTTAAAATTTTATGAAAGATGCAATATGTATGATTAAGTTATCTACTTATGTAAATAAGAAAAAAATGTAATTTTTATGTATAATCAAAATGCATATGATATATGTAGATTTTGTAAATGAGTTTATTTTTTCAATGAGTTTAGTGTTCAAAGCATACATTTTTCATCTGTTACGCTCCATATATTTCCTTCTATATTTTGTTTCTTTTATTTTCTATCTGAAATTTTGCTGTTATATCATCGGGAAGTAAAAAAAAAATACGAAATATCTTAGGGGCAGTGGCGTGGCGTCCGGTCATCGCTGGATGCGGCGATGACCAAGCAATATTTTAAAACTCTTAATAAGCTTTTAAAACTCTACGATCCAGTTTTAGCAGAACATTTAGAGTTCATGTATAAGTGAAGGTAAGATTTAAAGTTTCTTTTTTGAACATTCAACCATTGAATTTTAGAGTTAATAATTTTTCACCACAAACTTAAATAATTGCGATGACCACCGAAAATTTTCACGCCACGCCACTGCTTAGGGGCTGTACATATATAACGATATCACTTTAGAAGGAGGGGGACTCTGGCATTTGATATCGTAATGTATCTGTAGAAGGAGGTGTCTTTTAATAATCTTTATCATTTTTTATCTAAGCATTTTTTTTTTCATCAAAATAGTCTTTTAACTTTTTGCTTAGTCTGCTTTCTATTTTTATGAAAGTACAAAGTTGTTACTAAAACCATTAAATAATTGTAAAATAATTTTATTCCAAAATATGGAATATCCCAACGTTTGGCATTCCTATTCTTCTGCCATATGAGCATAGAATGCGTTGTTAGAGTAACCAGGTTCGAAATTATACTTGTTTTTTAACTCGTAAAAAAGGGGTAAGAATATTGGCCACTTGTTTTGTTGATAAGAACTTATTTCTGCTTACTCTTTTCCCATACAGGGGGCAAGTGCAGGAAAATGCATTATGTAACAAAAAGCTATTATTAAACACTTTTATGTAATATTTCCTTAAAATGTTTTTTGGTATAAAGTTATTTCATGTTTAATAGTATTTTATTGACTTTTCTTCATTAAAATCAGTAAAATATGTGAATAATAAATGTATAATATCGCTGCAAACGTATGAAAGCTCGGAGCCAAGCACAAAGTCCATTATAGTTGGAAGAGCGTCGAAAGTTACTAACAGCGTCAAATTTTGGCGCAGTATGCAATAAATTACCACATACAAGCTGCAAAAGTATCATAAAACGGACTTTATATTCCAATATAAATACGCGGGGAATGCAATATGGTAAAATGCATGAAAGAGATGCAAAAGCAAACATTGAAACATCAGAAAACATCAAAATATTAGAATGCGGATTATTTGTCGATGAAGAACTTCATTTTTTAGGTGCAACACCAGATGGTATTATCGAAAACAGTGATTGCATCGTAGAAATAAAATGTCCATCATCGTGTGAAAATTTATATCCCAATGAGGCTATTCTAAAGCGAAAATTCACCTTTTGGAAAATTAATAAAGATAGAACAGCGGTCACAGAAGTAAATAAGAAACACCAGTATTTTTTTCAGATACAAGGACAGTTACATATAACAAAAAAAATGCATTGTCTTTTCGTGTTTTGGACCCCGAAGGGTATGAAAATAGAAAAATCGAAAGGGATGACGAATTTTGGAAAAAAGAAATGGAGAATAAACTTAAAGAATTTTGTTTTAGCTGTCTTTTGCCAGAACTAATAGATCCCCGCAACACGAGAACCATGCCAATAAGAGAATCAAAATGCATTTTAGATGCAATGGAAGCATATAAAAAGAAGAAAAAAAAATTCGAAGAAATATAAAAAAAAAAAAGTGGCTATTCCAAATTCAATTATACATGGTTCCACTCTCAACGATGTCCAATGGCTGATTCCTAAACCGTTAGTCATAAACATATAGTTCCAATTACAAAAATGTTTTAAATGATGTAAAGAAGCAAGCGATCTGGGTCAATAAAAATATTTCTTAAAAAATTTCGAAATATATATACGTTCTATAAGTGATATTTAGTAAAAACTTCCTGTTACACTAAAAATAAAGTCAAAATAACTCATGAATCTCAACAAAAATAAATGTTCATCTAACACTGAAATTGACCGAGTTATGAAACTTTGAAATTCATGACTTTTATGCTATTATGATTTGTAAAAAATCTTTACGTGGTGGTAAAAAAGGGAGAGTCAATTCCGGTTTCTTCGCTACAAAATACATACAGTCAATTATCAAAAGCTAAGGAACATAACACAACTCAAATTTTGCAACCTAATAGCATTTTATAATATGTATAATTTTGTAAAGAAATGAAGCTGTTGCTGTTCATAATCTTATTTAACAAAAATTCAGTTATTTTTCCCCTCTTATTTGTTTAGTACAAATTGTATATTTTGCATTAATATGTCGGAATGATTATAGATTTCAAATTTATATTGCAATTTTACTCTCAACTATTTTTTTAATACAGCTGACGATATTTCCACTAAATTTGTGAATGACCGCTATTTCGCAGCAAAAAATATGCTCCAACTTTAAACAGATATTCGGTCAGTTTTAATCGTTTAATAATGGCTTTTGGCTTTTTTTTTTTTTTTTTTTTTGTCTTACTTGTCAGTGTAATATTGGAAAATTTTACTAAATATTACTTATAGGACCCGGGGCATGAGACAGTATAAAAAATGAAATTTCATATTTAAAAAAAAATCTTTTTATTGACCGAAATCGCTTTTAAAATACTTCTTTACTTCATTTAAAACATTTTTGTAATTGGAACTATATGTCTATGACTAACGGTTTAGGAATCAGCCATTGGACGCCGTTGAGAGTGAACAACCTGTATACACTGCGTCACGCTATCACAGTCAGTTTTCGTTTTGGTTTCCTTTTTGAGCATTTTAAACACACACACATTTTACAATCACATAATTTAAAAAATGAATATTAATTGAAAATTTAAATATGCAGCGCAAACATATTATGTTTCTTGTTTTCACTTTCAGTTAATATTGTTATGGATATTTTGGGGGGAAGTAAGTCGAGGGATGGGTGGGAACTCAGCATGCACATTACACATTTTCATTCAATGATTTTTTTTGTCTCAATTGTACAATGTATTAATATTATACTCTGGCATTTTGTTTTTGTGAATCATATATATCTTGCTGCAGCTTTATTGCATTTATATTGAATATTGTATCCTTTAATTAAATAGATGGCAATGCCAGAATTAACTGAAAATTAATTGTATGTATTGAGCTTAGCAAATTTGGATATTTGTTAATAATGTCAATTTTATTAAAAAATGATCAGAAAAAGAAAAAAAAAAGAAAAGAAAAGAAATTGTTAAAATGTGTGGAAGATAGCTGTGAACCTACTATGAGACCTACTACTGAGAAAACTACTATGGTATATTTTGGGTAATTAATGTTTTTTAAATAATTTTCAGTGCTAAGTTTTAATCTACATAAAGGAAAAAAAAATGTGCTTTATTTAAATACTCTGTAAGATAAAAGAAAGTTCGGGTAATATTTACATTCGGATGTAACTATATAAATACAGAAAATATAGTTAGTTTCTTTGTTTAATATAACAAAATTCTTATAAAACTCAAGACAAGGTTAACAAAGTTTTGGGGGAAAATATAAAAATAATAATTTTTTGAGGAAGCATTCCACATCTTTAATTAAAATTTACAATAAAATAATTTAAAAAAACTAATATTATTTGAAAATTTAAATATGCAGAGCAAACATATTATGTTTTTACTTTCCTTTCAGTTAACATTGTTAGATATTTTTGGTGGGAGCAAGGTTGAGTAGGAGGGGTGGGGTGTGGGGGGGTGTACTTAGCATGCGCAATACTAATATTCATTTAATGATTTTTTTTCCCCTCATATCTATACATATTAATATTATACTTTGATATTTTGTCTTTGTGAATCGTATATACATTGATGTATGTTGTGTCTATATTTAATATTGTATCCTTTGATTGAATAGAGAATTAAGGAAGATATCGTTACATGTATTGAAATTCGCAATTTTTAATATTCTTTAATAATGTTAATTTTATTAAAAGATGATCAAAATTAAATGAAATAACTTTCAAAATTCGAATTTATGGCCGTTAATTTGAGTTATTGGAAATCTTATATTATGCTTTTGTCAAATAAAGCTGTATTAAAAAACACTACTTGGAGTATTTTTTGTATAATTTATGTTCATTTTGCACTGTAGTTTAATTTCATTATATAAATACTTAAATACGTGCCAATATATTGAATAACTTCAGTAATCGGAGATATTTTGATAAAATTCTCTTACAACCTTTTATTTTTTTTTTCGCTTTTAGGTGGAGAGGGGGGGGGGGGGTTACTACATTGAGAATTCAGCTTCTTTGTCTTACCCAGTGAGAAATACCGATGGCTGTATCTATTATCGTTTATAAAAATAGGTCCAAAATCTCAACGAAACATCGAATTTTAAAGTGTTCAATAAATTTGTGAAATATTTTTAAATATATCATATTGAAGAATGAATGTGTAACTCAGACTAAAATCTTCACTCTGTCCATATTTTCTTTACCTGATGATTTATAATAATATTTTTATCTATAAACAAACATTTAAAAAAAAATACATATTACAGTAATTAATTATAGTCAATTGTGCTTTGATTTTTCAGTAGTAAATTAATGTTGTTTTACATAAACAAAGGAAAAAATCACAAACACTGAATATTAAGTAATTAAATTATGAAAACGAGTTATAGACAAGTTGATTTAATAATTATTTGTTTAAAATTTAGGATGGTTAAATTTGAAGGTAATCATGAACATATAATAAACATAATATAAAGTAAGGTAAAACATCAAAATCATTTTAGACAGGAGAATTACATTGAATCATTTCTTATTGTCATATTTAAATTTTTATCAAACCTTTTCTAAAATTTAGGCATTTATAAAAGTCGAAATTATTCAATTGAAACTTATTCCTTGATGGAATTCCCGGTTGCGTTGCTGTAATAATAATAATAATAACAGTAAAATTGTTCAATGTGATCTCGTGTATTTTAAAAAGTGCAAAAGAAATTGTAGTATTTCCCTACTAACAAAAATAGCTGCTATGGGAGAACTTTCCGTTTCTTCTGGCTCGTAAATTTTGTCAACAGATAGCCGATAATATCTCTTGGACTTCACGGCTGTTAAAAGTACACGCCTCTCTGACAGCTCGTAGGGGGGGTAGGAACAGTCTACTATATGAGCTGAACGCGATATTTTCCGCCAGTGACCAGCGCCCTTAAGGGTGCTGATCACTTACAATCCCGTTTTTCGTTCTCCATGTAAACCTATGGGAATATTTTCTCTCACTTTTCTAAGGATATCTCATGAAAAAATTGAGATTTTTGAATTTTGTTTTCTGTATGTAATTCTTAAAACTTGTCACTTTTCATCCTAGTTTTCATTTTATATTAAAAATAATTTTAAATATTTGATTTTACATGAAATATTCGGAGCATGACCAAAATAATTTCTACCTCTCATTAAACTGTAAATTCTGGCACTTCTATTAGGTCGTTTGGAAATTTAAAAAAATACGAAAAAATGTACAGTTTCTAATTTATCCATTGACATAAAAATATTTCATTTCAATTAATTAGGGAGGGAGTTATAATTAAAACAAAACGCATATATTTCTATTCTGATGATTTCAGTGTCTACCCCCACGAAGCAATCCATCATTCTACGTGAAAGGACACCCCGTCGCGTCTGCTCCGACTCCTGACACTAGGGGGGGAGTAGGTAGGGGAAGTAGACAGAAGGTTTCAACCAACGCAAGAAGCATTTTGCTTCCCTTAGAAAATTTTGAAGAGACACGAAATTGAGAAAGCAGCGGACCCCAAATTTTATATTGAATTAATTCCATTAATATATATATATATATGTGTGTGTTTCATAAAAATATCTTTCATAGCAAATTAATTTTTCATGTAATACACCAGTAGTTTAAACCACATGATCACAATTTTTCAGTTTTTTGTCCATTATTTTAAATGTATGTTTATTATTTTACATATTGAATTTGAATAATATTTAATTTGAGTTGAATATGCACAACATTAAAATATTAGTAATTTAAACCATTGGCAAAATTCAAAGAAGTATTTCAAAATATTGATATTTTATACTGAGCATTACATATACCTTTTATGGAAGAAACGCCGCGGCGTTTACGAGTTTGAAAGTTATTTTTTTTGTCAATTGCGGCAGTTACGATTTTTTTTTTTTTTTTTTCGCGAGGATAAAATTGGGATAAAATACAAATTCATTAATCCCATGAATAATAATATATATATTGTTATAAGACTGTTCTCAAGCCCCCTGCTCAACAACGCGAAACCTTCTGACTTCACCGATTATGAAAACTGTGACATTTCGGATGATGATACTGAACCATACAGGTGGACAAAGAAAATTTTACTCTTCCTCTCAGATATTGACAACTCAGAATTTGAGGGTTTCAAGTTGAAGCTAAAAAGGGTAAAGTGCATGCGACGTAAAAAGCGTGCTAAGTTGCGACGGCCACTTAAAAAAATGTGGAGCGCCTAAGAAGAGGATCCGCGTCCCGTGCTCTGGATGGTTTTAATGCCAATTGACGTCTTCTTAATTAAAAAAAATTACATAAAAATGTTTAAAACCTGATTTAAATATTTTAAATAAAATTTTTAAATCCTAAATTATTAAAAATGAGTCACTCTACACTGTTCAGAAAACTTTGATTAAAGCTAGGTCAATGAGACACTGTCGACAAAAGTAGTGTTCCCACAGGTGCGGCGTTTACGATGTTTTTAATGTTATTTAGACCAATTTTGAAGGGTGCGGCGCTTACGACGGGTGCGGCGTTTCTTCCATAAAATACGGTACATGCTGAATTCAACATTTTTATGTTGATACTATGCAAAATCATTTTTGCATATTGTTCTTTATTGTGTCCAATTTTCTTGTTCATAGTATATATAAGGGAACATTAAAAAAAAGCTATATTAGCTATATAGCTATTTTATTAGCTATATGTGGACTCGAATGAGGCACTCTTTGGAATAATATTTATAGCATTGGTGAGTTTCCAAGTATATTGAATTTTGAAAACTGTTCTTGGGTGAAAGGTGGTACCGTAATGAAGCTGTGCTTCCCATAGCTTCGGAGGTCGGGCCCTGCCTAAGTGCATTTAATTTTCAGAAATCGTAATTTTATAACCAAAATTCTTTCCATGCTTTTAAATTGATTACTTTAAATCTTTATATAGTTCATTTCAATAATTTTCCAATATATTTTTAATAATTTCTATTATAGTTTTTCATAGTTTACGTTGTAAGTACTTATATTCAATTTTAGATTATTTATATTAGCTATGTAGATTAGTTATTATAACGGAAAAATACATCAAATTGCATTTAACTTTAAAAAAAAAAAATCTTAATTCTCATTGCTCTTATTTTTAAAGTAATAATTTTAATTTGAACCTTTTATGTTTTTTCACAAAATATTTTTTTAATCCATTTCTTTAAATATAAATCAAGGAGTTTCAAGGATCAAAACAAAAAAATATTTAAAGATCTATAAACTATTGAATTATAATAGGGGGGGGGGGGTCGGCATGTGGAAGTAGATGTTTAGTACTACTTACAAATAGTTATTTCAAAATAATATAGTATTGTAAACTTAGTGTTCAGGAAGAAAATGAAAGGAAGGGAGGGGGGGGGTGTAAACATTTTGGAAGAGGTAAGGAGGTTGTGGCAGAGTAGCAAAATAAATAAATAAATAATGAGGAGTGGACAAAGCTGTTTTTGCCTGAATTAAATTTCAACTTAATATATTACATGCATAAAAATGTATAGGTAATGTGCTAAAATAGGCTGTACAAAAGAATGTAAGTACGTTTCCGTATATTGATAGTGAATTTTTAACTGTGTCATGCATTTTCTTATTATACTAAATTTTAGCAGACTATGTAGAATATATACAAATAACATGAACATGTACAAAAATGTACAAATGTATCATATACAGAGCTCCACAGATGAATTCAAGTACCTTTCCGACCGTGGACGGTAATTACTGATATCCGATTTTCAAATGTGCTATGTGCTTTCTAAAATGCTTCTTGGCTATCTTATTTACATTATTAAATGGCGAAGTCTTGATAAAGCATTTTGGAAGTGTTGGAATGTCTTTTATAATCTATGCTTGAAGCATGATTTTTCTTTATTATTTAATGAATTTTTAATTTTACGTATTAAAAATATACTCTTTTATTTATTTTTTAATTGAATATATACACTGATGTCCAAAATTAAGGACCAGTCACAAAATGCTAATTTTCAAGTAAGCGAATACTCAAAAGGAAATAATATAATTCAAATAATTACTATCCTTACAGCACAGCTAGTCCATATAGCATCTCATTCATATCACACATGGTCACAAGTGTCACAGTCACTACGATGAAACAAAAAATAGGAAATTCCACACATCTCATTATGAGTCTCAAATGATCACTATATGTGACTCCATTGAGATCACTTTGTGACTGATCCTTTGTCACGAGTCACCAGGAGACTTTGAAATGTAGTTACATTGTGACTTTCATGTGACTGTCATTTTTAGACTCAATTTCAAAGTCATCATGAACGTTGCATTAGGATAAGTCACCAAATAATATCACATTATAGACACATGGTGACTTTTCACAAAGGGCACAATGGTGACTTCACAGTAGTCTCTCTGTCACCTGAAAGTTATCATGTGACTTTAATGTGACATTATTTGATAACTTATCACAATGCAGCGTTCACGATGACTTTGAAATTAAGTCTACAGATGCCAGTCACATGAGAGTCGCAATGTAACTACATTGTAAAGTCACTTTGTGGCTCGTCACAAAGCAGTAGTCACAGTGACGACTCAGTGGAGTCACATATAGTGATCATTTAAGACTCATAATGAGATGTATGGAATTTCCTATTTTTTTTTTGCTTCACAGTATTGACTGTAACACTTGTGACCATGTGTGACATGAATGAGATGTTATATGGACTATCTGTGCAGTAAAGATAGTAATTATTCGAATAATATTATTTCCTTTTTCAGTATTCGCATAATTGAAAATTAGAATTTTGTGATTGGTCCTTAATTTTGGACACCAGTGTGTATATATATCTATATAAGATAGAGTCAATTATCAAAAGCTAAGAAACATAACACAACTCAAATTTTGCAACCTAATAGCATTTTATATGTATAATTTTGTAAAGAAATGAGGCTATTGCTGTTCATCATCTTATTTAACAAAAATTCAGTTACTTTTCCCCTCTTATTTGTTTAGTACAAATTGTATATTTTGCATTAATATGTCGGAATGATTATAAATTTCAAATTTATATTGCAATTTTAATCTCAACTATTTTTTTAATACAGCTGACGATATTTCTACTAAATTTGTGAATGACCGCTATTTCGCAGCAAAAAACATGCTCCAACTTTAAACAGCTATTATTTGGTCAGTTTTAATCGTGGAATAATGGCTCTTTTTTTTTTTTGTCTTACTTGTCAGTGTAATATAGAAAAAATTTACTAAATATTACTTATAGGACCCGGGGCGGGGGACCGCATTAAAAATAAATTTTCACATTAAAAAAATCTTTTTATTGACCGAAATCGCTTTTAAAATACTTCTTTACTTCATTTAAAACATTTTTGTAATTGGAACTATATGTCTATGTCTAACGGTTTAGGAATCAGCTATTGAACATCATCGAGAGTGAACCCCCTGTACACGGTGCATCACGCTATCACAGTCAACTTTTTCTTTTTTGTTTCCTTTTTGAGCATTTTAAACACACACACATTTTTAAACATACACATTTTACAATCACATAATTAAAAAAAGTGAATATTAATTGAGAATTTAAATATGCAGCGCAAACATATTATGTTTCTTGTTTTCACTTTCATTTAACATTGTTATGGATATTTTTGGTGGAAGTAAGTCGAGGGATGGGTGGGAACTCAGCATTCCCATTACAAATTTTCATTCAATGATTTTTTTTTGTCTCACTTGTACAAAGTATTAATATTATACTCTGACATTTTATTTTTGTGAATCATATATATGTTGCTGCAGCTTTGTTGCATTTATATTGAACATTGTATCCTTTAATTGAATAGATGACAATGCCAGAATTAACTGAAAATTAATTATATGTATTGCGCTTAGCAATTTTGGATATTTGTTAATAATGTCAATTTTATTGAAAAATGATCAGAAAAAGAAAAGAAAAGAATTTGTTAAAATGTGTGGAAAATAGCTGTGAACCTTCCTAATGTATGAGAAAAACTACTATGGTATATTTTGGGTAATTAATGTTTTTAAAATAATTTTTAGTGTTAAGTTTTAATCTACATAAAAAAAAAAATGTGCTTTATTTAAATACTCTGTGAGAAAAAAGAAAGTTCGGGTAATATTTACATTCGGATGTAACTATATACATACAGAAATAATACAGAAAATATAGTACTTTCTTTGTTTAATATAACAAAATTCTTATAAACTCAAGGCAAGGTTAACAAAGCTTTGGGGGAAAATATAATAATAATAATTTTTTGAGGAAGCATCCCACATCTTTAATTAAAATTTACAATCACGTAATTAAATAAAATGAATATTATTTGAAAATTTAAATATGCAGAGCAAACATATTATGTTTTTACTTTCCTTTCAGTTAATATTATTATGGATATTTTTGGTGGGAGCAAGGTTGAGTAGGAGGGGGGGGGGGTACTTAGCATGCGCAATACTAATATTGATTTAATCATTTTTTTTCCTCATTTCTATACAAATTAATATTATACTTTGATATTTTGTCTTTGTGAATCGTATATGCATTGCTACATGCATGTTGTATCTATATTTAATATTGTATCCTTTGATTGAATAGAGAATTAATGAAGATATCGTTACATGTATTGAAATTCGCAATTTTCAATATTTCTTAATAATGTTAATTTTATTAAAAGATGATCAAAATTAAATGAAATAACTTTCAAATTTCGAATTTATGACCGCTAATTTGAGTTATTAGAAATCATATTATGATTTTGTCAAATAAAGCTGTATTGAAAACCTTACTTAAAGTATTTTTTGTATTGTTTATGTTCATTTTGCACTGTAGTTTAATTTCATTATATAAATACTTAAATACGTGCCAATATATTGAATAACTTCAGTAATCGGAGATATTTTGATAAAATTCTCTTACAACCTTTTTTTTTTTTTTTTTTTTTTTTTTTTTTTTTTTTTTTTTGAGAGGGGGGGGGGGGGGGGTACTACATTCAGAATTCAACAGATTTTCTTTGTCTTACCCAGTGAGAAATACCGATGGCTGTATCTGTTATCGTTCATAAAAATAGGTCCAAAATCTCAACGAAATATCGAATTTTAAGTGTTCAATAAATTTGTGGAATATTTTTAAATATATTATAGAAAAAATGAATGTGTAACTCAGACTAAAATCTTCACTCTGTCCATATTTTCTTTACCTGATGATTTATAACAATATTTTTATCTATAAACAAACTTTAAAAAAAATACATATTGCAGTAATTAATTATAATCAATTGTGCTTTGATTTTCCAGTAGTAAATTAATGTTGCTTTACATAAACAACAACAACAAAAAAAAATCACAAACACTGAATATTACGTAATAAATTATGAAAACGAGTCATAGACAAGTTGATTTAATAATTATTTGTTTAAAATTTAGGATGGTTAAATTTGAAGGTAAACATGAACATATAATAAACATAATATAAAGCAAGGTGAAACATCAAAATCATTTTAGACAGCAAAATGACATTGAATCACTTTTTATTGTCATATTTAAATTTTTGTCAAACATTTTCTAAAATTTAGGCATTTATAAAAGTCGAAATTATTCAATTGAAACTTGTTCCTTGATGGAATTCCTGGTTGCGTCGCTGTAATAATAATAATAATAATAATAATAACAGTAAAATTGTTCAATGTGATCTCGTGTATTTTAAAAACTGCAAAAGAAATTGAAGTACTAATATTTCCCTACTAACAAAAATAGCTGCTGTAGGAGAACTTTCCGTTCCTACTGGCTCATAAATTTTGTCAACAGACAACCGATAAGATCTCTTGGACTTCACGCAAATTAAAGGTACACGCCTCTCTGACAGCTGGCAGGGGGGTAGGAAAGGTCTAGTATATGAGCTGAACGCGATATTTCTCGCCAGTGACCAGCGCCCTTAAGCTTCGATCCTTGGATGTTTGCAGCCTTCGCCTACGGCTGGGGAAACAATCTTCTCCCGAGGGATGAAAACGGTTCTTTCGCGCCCAGGTGCTTAAGTAAATATTATACTTAATTATTATTTTTAGGTGTAGAAGAATTGGAAGGCATGCCTGAAATCATGAAACCTTTGGCCAAGAGGGTTTGGTTTTACTAATGAGTGTCATTTCAAGTCAATAATCATTGTGATGTATAAAAAATGACTTACCTACCTATTTTATTACACTGCATAACATTAAACACTAATCGATCATTAATAACTTTTTATCTTTTTGTTGTATCTACAAAACCTAACTTTAACGTTTCACATATCTGTGCAGACGTCTAATGATGCATTTTGTATGTTTTCAATAAAGAGGCAGCTGACTACTTCACGGCATTCATCATTGTTTTTCTCATAACTATTCAAGGTCCAAAAAAAAATTACTTGCACATAAATTGTAGAGAATCATATCAATTTCCGAAGTACAGTCTTTTTTCTTTGAAGATCACTTTAGTTTTTCGGTCAAGTGTATACATTTTTTCGGTGAGACCTTATCTTCTGCGAGGTCCTCGTCCTCGTTCCTCTGAGCTGCTACCAGCGTTATCGAAGGCTCTATTTGGTACAGTGTCAGCGATATCGCTGTAAGCTAATGCATCGTTTTTTATCTCGATTTTTAATTCGAAAATAATTGCTATTTTTACTTTTCCCGTATGTTGAAAGTGAAAAAAAGGAAGAGGGAAGATGACTTTGATGCCGGATTTTTTAAGTTCCCGGATCTCTGAATGCCGGAATTTCGAGGTCACACTGCATACCTATATCATAATAATATATAAACTAATAATAAGTGAGTAAGTCAGCAATTGTTTCCAGTGAAATGCTTACTTTCAGTGTTATGAACGGAATGGGTGTAAAAAAATATATTTTTTAAAAATTTTCAAAATTACTAGTTTTCGCCGATTTTTCAACGCCCCTACAGAAGCCATACATCATACAAAAAATGATAAGAACATAGGTAATTTTCTCGTCTGTATTTTAATATAGGATCACCTTTTGCGTAAACAGATTACTTTGCAAATTATAAGCCAAAAACCAAAAAAATCTGCGATTTTTAGTGATTTTTTTACGATTTTTCATGTTTGCCGACAGACATTTTGTTGGACAACTTCAGATTCGTGTTCAGCACCCCTGAAAACATAAAGTAAGACACTAAAAACAATTACACCAGAATTTTCCACTTCAAATTCTAATTTGACTGGACTATATATGACCAAAGGTGACCGATCACTTGCGATTTTTGATATTTTATAAAATATCTAGAAAAATACATGAGGAATCAACCTGAAACTGCATGTGTGTAAACAGTATAGTATAGGTCATATATTTTCGCGAAATTTTTTCCCGAAACCTCATAGGGGACCGTCAACAAATTGAAAAAGAATGAATATCTTTTGGATAACCCTGTAAAAACTAATGTAGCAAAAGCGTTCAATCTCGAGATTATTAATAAGTGTCTTATTTTAATAAACTGTGTTCATTTTTGAGGATAGCATTTATTCTCGTACAGAAATTACGGTTTTTATAAAAACAGTCCCAAATTTCGCCAAGTTTTTTGCTTATAATTTACAGAGTTCTTAATATATAAAAATGTTCTTCTCAGAAAATATGACAAACAGCACTGTACACAATACTCTGCAATCAGAATTAAAAAATAATAAAAATTGGATGAAAAATGAGCAGGTTAACTAAAGACTGTTTCGCTGAGCATGCGCAAATGCAATCAAAATGTAATATGCATAATGTATTAGCTAAGCATATAGAGCAACTTTTGTGAAAGTCTCAAATTCATAGCTTGAAAATTTTGAAAATTATCGTCGATAGAATAAGCTCGAAATCCGTTGTTCCCAAAAAGAAGCAAAAAAGGGTTGTATCAAATATCTGTTGATTAGTGCCAAGATAGTGTACACATTGCATGTACTACATTTGGATACAACCCCTCATCTTTTTGTTTCTTTTTGGGAACAACGGATTTCGAGCTTATTCTATCGACAATAATTTTCAGAATTTTCAAGCTACGATTTTGAGAATTTCACAAAAGTTGCTCGATATACTTAGCTAATACATTATGCATATTGCATTTTGAATACATTTGCGCATGCGCAGTGAAACATTTTTTAGTAAACCTGCTCATTTTTCATCCAATTTTTATTATTTTTTAATTCTGATTACAGACTATTGTGTACGTGTACAATGCTGTTTGTCATATTTTCTAAAAAGAACTTTTTTTATATTAAGAACTCTGCAAATTATAAGCAAAAAACTTGGCGAAATTTGGGACTGTTTTTATAAAAACCCTAATTTCTCTACTACTATACATGCTATCCTCATAAAAATGAACACAGTATATTACAATAAGACACTTATTAATAATCTCGAGTTTGAACGCTTTTGCTGCATTAGTTTTTACAGTGTTATCCAAAAGATATTCGTTCTTTTTCAATTTGCTCACGGTCCCCTATGGGGTTTCGGGAAAAAATCTTCGCAGAAATATATGACCTATACTATACTGTTTACACATCTGCAGTTTCAGATTGATTCCTCATGTATTTTTCTAGATATTTAATAAAACGTCAAAAATCGAAAAGTGATCGGTCACCTTTGGCCGTATAGTGTATAAGAAGAAATATTTATTTTGTTCCAACTACATTTTTCTTAGGAGTTTGTGATAGTGGCTATATCAGGGCTCGAATGTACCGGAGCAAACCGGAACGATGTTCCGGTTCGTGAAAGTATGGAAAATGTTGTTCCGGTTCGTTAAAGTATTGAAAATGTTGTTCCGGTTCGTGGAATTATTAAAAAATATTATTACAGTTTCATAGATGTAGCTTCTATGCTTTCTGTAACTTTTTTTTTTTTTCTAATTATTTAAAATCTTGAATGCATTTTTTAAAATTGGTTTTTCTACGGTTAAATATAAATTTGCTATACAGTAAAGTCCCGATTTTCCGAATTAATAGGGACCAAGCTCATCTCGGATACGGAAAAAACTCGTATAAACCGAATTTGCACAAATCGTCACCCACTAAGGAGATTAAATATAAAATTTCACTTTTTTATGGTACTAGTAAAATTTCTTTGATGTACATTTCTGTTACTCTTAAGAAATACCGGGAATGAAATTGTTTTTTCCAACCGAACTTATACCTTTGGAATGGATCATTTTCTTCTGATGGACTGATGGCTTCTATTATGATGAAACAGCCATTATAAATAAAGTGTTAGGTGAAGATGAAAGAGCAGTCGTAAAAAGTTAGAACTCTGATTTTCTGGTCAGAATGGGGAAAAAAAATGGCCATAATTAAAAAAAAAAAAATGGCCATTTTTTTCCCTATTCTGACCAGAAAATCAGAGTTCTAACTTTTTACGACTGCTCTTTCATCTTCACCTAACACTTCATTTATTATGGCTGTTTCATCATAATGGAAGCCATCAGTCCAATAGAAGAAAATAACTCGGTTAAGCGGGACTCGGATAATTGGGCTTT
Organism: Maratus speciosus; assembly: GCA_963932465.1. Lineage (NCBI taxonomy): Eukaryota > Metazoa > Arthropoda > Arachnida > Araneae > Salticidae > Maratus > Maratus speciosus. Next base: position 36,149,034 of record OZ010794.1, on the reverse strand, counting down.
ACTGCACTTTCAAAAAAAAAAAAAAAAAAAATTAGTCGACAATAATTTTCAAATATCGTTCCGGTTCGTGGATTTTTCCATTTAGAGCCTTGGGCTATATACAGGGTGAATCTAAACTCTTGGGAAAAACTTTAATGGGTGATAGTACACATTAAGACAAACAATATTAAATATGAAATTAAGGGTCTCAAATGTCTTCCGAAAGAGATAGGTGCCACTAATGTTTATGGTCCAAAATTTCAAATAATTATAAGACAAGGAAAAATTGGTCGATTCGTTTGCGGTTTTCGCTAAAACTATTCTTTATGTCCGTATTTTCTTGAAAATAAATTTTAAAGATAAAATTCAAGAAATTCCGATAGACTTTGGAGTAACGAACAACTATTTTATTACCGTTATTTTATGTATCTCATTTAAATGCTTTCAAAGGCTTAGACTTAGACTTAAATTTTGAGATCCAAATCTGAATCATTGGGAGTGGTTAAGTAGCACAAACTGAATTGTGTTCAGGAGTTGAAATTTGAACCCCCCCCCCCCCCCCTGAACACAGTTCAGTTTGTGCTATTTAACCACTCCCAATGATTCGATTTTGAGCTCAAAATTTAAGTCTAAGCTTTTGAAAGCATTTAATGACATACAAAAAATAATGGTAAAAAATAATTGTTCGTAACTCCAAAGTCCAAAGCGCCCTCTATCGGCATTTTTGAACGTTATCTTTAAAATCTATCTTCAAGAAAATATGACATAAAGAATAGCGAAAATGCAAACGAATTGACCAACTTCTCAGTTTTCTATGATCATTTGAAATTTTGGACCCTAAAATTTAATGGTGCCTATCTCCTTCGGAAGACGTTTCGGACCCTTATTTTCCTATTTAATATTGTCTTGATGTGCGCTATCACCCCTTAAAGTTTTGCCAAAAACTTTTGATTCCCTCTATATATATACTTTATCACTTTAGGGGATAGACGGGTTTGACACTTGCAATTGTAAGTTATCTGCAGGGGGAGGAAGGATTTTTCTTTTGATATCATTATCATTTTTGAACCAATCGAAACTTTAAGTTATTTACCTTATTATCAGGCTTTACTTTATTTTCCATGTGCAGCAATACTTTATTTTGTATACATCCTTCATATATTTAAAAGCATTTTCATTTTGTTAATATTTTCTTTATTTATATTAAAAAAGGCCACATCATTTAAATTGTTTTTAAAAAATATATATTATTTTACAGTTCTATATATATAAAAAAAAAAAAAAAAAACATTACATTTAACTTCACTTAGTATTCCCTTTTACTATCCATTTATATACTTTGTATTTTGTCCGTTCATAAATATTTCATAAATTTACAGTTCAATTCATTCCAAATTGTGGATATAGTTTTAAGTCTATAAAATCTCTTCAATTTTCCATAATAATTTTATAGACTTAAAACTATATCCACAATTTGGAATGAATTGAACTGTAAATTTATGAAATATTTATGAACGGAAAAAATACAAAGTATATAAATGGATAGTAAAAGGGAATACTAAGTGAAGTTAAATGTAATGTTGTTTTTTTTTTTATATAGAACGGTAAAATAATATATATTTTTTAAAAACAATTTAAAATGATGTGGCCTTTTTTAATATAAATAAAGAAAATATTAACAAAATGAAAAGGCTTTTAAATATATGAAGGATGTATACAAAATAAAGTATTGCTGCACATGGAAAATAAAGTAAAACCTGATAATAAGGTAAATAACTTAAAGTTATGGATTATATGTAAAATACAGGCTTTAAATAAACAGATTTATCTGTGAATAACTTATTAATGCAATCGAAACTTTCTTTCTTTTTTTTTTTTTTGGTATTTTTTCTGTACATTAGTATAGTTTTTTTTTTTTTAGTCTCTAATTTTTTTTTTTTTTTAGTCTGTTATTTATTTTTATGTGAATAAAGTTATTATGAAAACTATTAAATATTTATAAAATAATTTAATTTCAAAATATGGAATATCCCATTCGTTTTTCCCATTCCTATTCTTCTACCACATACAATAATTCGTTGTAAAAGAAACCAGGTTCACAATTATACTTGTTATGTTTAGTAGCAAAAAATGGGGAATAATATTGTCCACCTTTTTTGTTTATAAGACGTACAGCTTAACGTCATGCAGGGAAAAATGCAAGAAGATTATATTATTGTTGAAACCATTATGTAACAAAAAGATCTCTTAGTTGTATTTGATATAAAGTTATTTCATATATAATAGCAGTATTTTATTAACTTTTCAGTTCATTAAAATCAGTAAAATATGCGAATAATAAATGTATAATCCTATCTTGATATCACTACAAACATATCAAAAGAAAAAGAAAGAAAAAAAAATAATGATAAAAAAAAATAGACACTGATATCAATATCATTTGGGGGAGGGGGGATCGAGGAATGATATTGTATGGGGGGAGAATGGAATAAAAAATTGCCAAAAAGTTGATATTATATATGTACAGTTCCATACCCTTTAAACTTACTGACAGTACACATGTATCATATATTAGGATGACAAAGCGTCACCTCTTTGAAAGGTTGAAAGAACATAAGAGTGATTTAAAATGCTCTCAACTGCACCATCAATCAATTCTCTTTAAAGGAAGTATTTAGTTTGTTGACTTTGACAAAGCCAAGATTCATTCAAAACAAGACCATCCATTTAAAGCAATTATTCAGGAACATTGAAAGATATGTTTAAGAAGTTAAGAAATCTGTAATGTGATAAGGTTACATTTTGAAGTTCAGATGTTTGAATCAATATTTTGAAAGGACTTTGATCTTTTGCATAATATTCCCAGTAATGTAGTTTTAATTTATTATTGGATATGAGATGGCGCCACTGAATTTATTTTAAATATTTTCATGAAATATCTGTTGCTTCTTGATCCCTTTCAGTTTGAATATAACTTCGGTCATATGTAACATGTAAATGATTTTTGAAGTTTTGTATTTAACAAAATTAACTCCTGATGATGGTTTTAATAAATAAACTGAAATGGCGAGCATATTTTTTATTTTTCTGATTTTAATTTTTAGATCTTTGTTTAAAATCTCGGAATGAAGTGTGCATTGGATAGCAACTTATAGTTTTGTTTTCACATACATATGTGTCGATGCACCTTAAATCAGGTTACAGTAGAAAAAGAGACAAAAAGTGGGTTGAATTATTGAGACCAATGTTAAGATGTAAAATCCCAGCAATAATATTTTTAAGAATATACTGTTCTGGAAGCCAGCACAGTCGTCTGACGTATTAACCCGTTGGGGACAAGCAACTGGTATACATGCCACTTAAGTTGCTCAGAATCTTCATTATTCCCACTAGTTATTTTTTATTGTAAATTTTACATTTTTAATCAGAGCGTATTCTGGTGATTCAATTACAGAAATTTTCCAGTTTTGAGAAACCGGTGGTAAAAGATTAAAAATTAAGCAAAGGGCTCTCGACGTGAACAGGTTAAATATCCTGCCTTGCCCGAATCTCCTGGTTGATGTTCCAAATATATTGATTTTAGCTTTTATATTTTTGCCAGTAGCATCATCTGTGATCGGTAACTACCATTCAGTCAGTAAATGAAGGAAGGGAGCTCAGATTTTGAGTGTTCCATGAGTATTGTCCATCCCATAATACATCTTATAAAAATTAACAGCAAAAACATGCAACATCTCCAATCAATGGAGTATAAAGATTCACAGGTCAAGATGATGATGGACAATGCTACTGTTTGAATAACATATGTCAATTTTGAAAACCGTACAATTAATGAAGAATCCAGGAGGTGCCCAGAGAACAGAGCCCCCCCCCCCCCCTCCCTCTTTGCCAGAATTATTCTGCTCAGCCAAACCTGATCACCTTAATTATACGGCCTTCACAATTACCCCTTAGTTTCAGAATCCTTTGAAGACTACAGTCATCGCCAGATGGCGCAAATAGCTACTGAAAATAATGCTTATTAATATTACTTTCATACATAAAAATATGAAAAATGTCTCTGTACATGCGTTATGAAAGGTATAGATACTAAATGTATATTTTGCCTCGGTTCTTTTTATACTGCAAACAGGAAAACTGAAGGATTTGGAGATAAAATAAATAAATACAATGCTTTAAACATAAGTAACTAAAAATATATTAAATAACACGGTACTATAACAGGAAAAACAAAGATTATAAGTAAATTTCTGCATTCACTTACATTTAAATTATTAATTGCTTGAAACATCGAGAATTCTGACTGCAAAATATGCAGTAAAAAATTTTTTAAAATAATTTTTACTAGTTTCAAAATATTGAGAAAATTAACCAAAACTTCTGCAAAAAACTAAATTCTTCTCATATCAGGATAACTTTTTAAACCATTCAATTATTTTTTGCACCAGACTTCTGATGTAAAATATAGGTATATGAAGTTGACTACGGCAGTGTTAATTTCAGGGGGTGGCCCAGGGGGACATACCCCACGGAGCAATGAGATGTCCCCCCCAGAAGAGTTGAGATTTTGTGCTTTCAATGGTCAAAAAGTGAAATCCCCCCCCCCCCCCCACGGAGAAAAGTGTCTGAATTCAACACTGGACTAAAGACAACTATGGATAATAGTAGAGAGTACTGAATTAGAGGTACTGAAAATGAAATGTAGAGGGAAAAAAAATTATTATTATAGATTTCTATTATTTTTAGAAAAAAAATAAAAAACAGGGGAAATTATAAAATCAAATATTTGAATTTTAGGCAGTTATAGTATAAAAAAATAATAGAAAAATATTCACACAATATTAAGAGAATAAGCAAGTTCGCCAGTATCCGGCAATCAACTCATAACAAAATATTTTTTTTCAGAACATTGATTATATAGATATATGTACATTGCAAACTATTTTCAGTAAATTTGGCCATTATAGGTGTTGATCTGAAATATTCAAGCATGTAGAAAAATAACAAAATTACATATAAATTAAATATTCTAACTCTGGACACTGATGGTATAAAACTATGATACAATTAAAAGGATATTTACATGTTTCATAATATCAACAAAATCAAGCCTTTTTCCCAATAACTGGCAATCAACTCATATCGATTTTCTTTCTTTCTTTTTTTTTTTCAAAACAATGATATTTACATGATTCCTAGTTATTAAGAAAATGTATACTATGTCTGTACACTGCAAACAATTTAATAAATTTGGCCATTATATGTGTTGATCTGAAATAGTCAAGCATACAAAAAAATTACATATAAAATTAAATGTTCTAATTCTGGACAGTCATGGTATAAAAGTATACCAAAAATATATTTACATCTTTCATAATATAAAAAATAAGAAAGTCTTTTCACTTGGAAACAATGTTATTGGAAACAATGTATTGGAAACAATGTTCTGAAAAAATTCTGAGAGACACAAAATGGTTCAAGGAATATTCAAGAATATTTTCAGACAGATTGAACTCTCTGTTAAAGAGCAAAATATGTAAACTGCAATAAGTGGTGCCCCAGTCTTCCCTAATGCCAAATACCATCAATTCGATGTTATATAACTGTATTCTAAATTACAGTTTTATGTTATTTTAGTTTGCTTTTATATTATTTACCATCTTTAATGCTGTAATGTCTTTATTAATTGTACAGTGAATTACCATTTTGAACACGATTGGCAACAACAAACAAAATTTTGGATTGACAACCACTTTCGGCAATCAATCTATTTGGCTCAGATGATATGTACAAGTACCAAATTAACAGCAATTTCCCAAAAATATTAATTTAATACTTCTCAAAGGGCATAGAATTCTCAAAAATGTATAAATGATACCAAACAGGTCATTTTATACTGAGGTACTAAAATCATGAACACATCGCAGTACTAGTTCATACTTTGCATTTTAAAAGATGCTTTACTTATTTGAAAATATTCCATACCTTTTATGGCAATTATTGAAAAATTGATATGAATATATTTTCAGCACATGATAAAACTTTCATAAAATTTTATGCCTTTCTTAATATATACTTAATTAATCAATATGCGAAGTTTAACCAATCTTGAGACAGTGAAGGAAAAGCACCATGCTGATTTCATTTTAACTGAACTAATGACTAAAAATAAAGCCAGTTTAAGGGTGTTCTTAACTGCTCTGCTCAACAAGTGCAAAACGTGTTGACACAAATTCATTTTTTAACAGAAGGTATAAAATTGGAATGGCCATGGAAGCGATTTGGAATTGAACTGTTTTTTTCATTTTTTGATCAATCAATTACCTATTGAGTTATAAGTCATTTTGATCACGTGAAAAACACGTTTTTCATCTGTTCTTGAGTGCTCTTTCTTCCTTCATGCAGAAATTCGGTTCAAAACACCCACTTTGAAAGTATTTTCTGAAAGATTTATTGTGTTTGCAAAAAAAATAAATAAAATGGAAAAAACAGCTCAATGACATAGTTTCTAAACAACAACACCAGCTAGTTTCATGCATTTTCGAACAAAAAAAAATTTAAACTTATGTCAGAAAGTTGCCCTTTTGGATTTGAGAACACCCTTAAATTAACTTCAGTGAATCATTATTCAGTGAAGACTGTGGCAGATAATCATTACATAGCTGCCAACTTGAACAGATTCATTGTGCAATGTTCCATGTGTACGGTTTTAAGCGTAAACAATAAACTGTATGGTTTTGTGCAAAGCTTAGTTTAATGAATCATAAAATACTAGAAAATGTACAGACCAGGGGCCTCATCATGAGCAATTCTAATTTTGATATCACTTTACATAATATCTGATATCCTATAATCTGTAGTTATTTTAAGTTATTATATATTTATGAGCATTAAAATTTCTCCAAAACTCAGAGAACATAGCTTTTAGAAACTATTAAACAGTATTGAATGCAGTGATAGTCTTGAACTTCTTATTTTTGTAATTATTTTTAAATAAAAAATACATTTTTCAGAAACTTTATTCCACAAACCCCAGTTTTCTCACTGATTTTGGTACCTTTATGTCAGTCAAGTGTCAGTGATAACTCGCTAAATCTTGTTCCAATTAATAATTGAATTCCAATCCTTAGCTGAATTAATGTGAAGCAGAGGAACTGCCAAACCATCTTTTAAATTCTAAACGATATTTTAAGATTTTGGGACTTTAAAGAAGATAAGCTTTTATATTTGTGAATAGAAAATTAGATATTTGCTTTCCTTATGAATAAAAATTTTCTAGTTTATGTTATTTCTTGTTTAAATATTTCTGTTCTTGACTAGCCTAATCATAAATAGACCCAATTACATGATATTTTGTTGCTTGTATTAGAATGTTTGTGTATACTAGAATGTATACTAGAATACTAGAATGTTTGATCACTATTTTTTAGTTTCTTTTTAACTAAGTTTTAAAATGTACTGTAATAAAAATTATCGATTTTTTATAACTAATCTTAATTATTTTTTGTCAAAATATTTTAATGTATTCATTCATTTACACAAAGTTATATATGTCTTTGCAATGTTAAAATATTGACTATTTGTTAAAGGCTAATTTTATAAGATTGGCGAGATTACAAAGATTTTGGCTAACATAAAAGTACCCTAATTTTCCTTAAGGCTGTTCTCAAATGCAAAGGGTCAACTTTCTAACATAAGTTTTAATTCAATTTTATTTGGAAACGCCTGAAACTGGAAGACGTTTTTATTCAGAAACTATGTCATCAAACTGTTTTTTCCGTTTTCTTGTAAAAACAATAAATCTTTCAGAAAATATTGTCAAAGTTGGTATTTTGAACCGAACTTTTGAACGAAAGAAGGAAATCCAGTCAATAAGGGGACAAAAATGCCGTGTCACGTGATCAAAATCACTTATAATTCAATAGCTAATTGATTGATTAAAAAATGGAAAAAACAGTTCGATTCCAAATCGCTTCCATGGTCAGGCTTCCCAATTTTATATCTCTCCGTTAAAAAAAGGATTTGTAAATGTGTCAAAACGTTTTGCGCTTGTTGAGCAGAGCAGTTGAGAACAGTTTCAATTGTACTATTTCTTGATTCAATGAAAAGGAATGAATGGAATTTGGAAAAGCGAAATCGAATCAGTATAATCAAATTTTCATAGAATCATACGCCAAAGAATTTGTGCAGCAGAATTTCATGGAGATAGGGAGGTAGCAAAAATATAAAATAACATTTTGACAGGTTAAATATTTAAATAAATTGAACATATAATATCGTCGTTGCTTTCAAACTTTGAACGTCGTAGTATATTGTAATAATCGCACAGTTTTTTAATTTGTCATGTTGTCGGGTAGGTGATAAATAAACTAACCTTAAAAAACTCTTTGGATAAAAAGTACCAATTACACAAAATATAATGTATTTTTAAGAGACGCCAAATGATTGATTCAATTTGAATGATTCGTATTCGATGCAATGAATCATTCAAAGATTTGGGCAGGCTTTCAGATGTCCACTGTGTGGATTGCCTTCCTCTAGTTGGCTGTTTAATTCAAGGTTTATTAATTCAAAGATTTTCATCTTTGCATAAATATCTAATAGCCTGAGATTGGCACCATCATTTGAGAATAATCGAATCATATCAATCTATCGAATGTTGGTTGTTTTCGCTGAATATCGTTGTCGTGGTATGTTATATTTCTAGTTTTTATATTATTTAGCCCGAAATAGCACGTTAGTATCAAAATAAATAATATTTTTATGTTATTATTTATATTGGATTACATTCTTATTCAATATGTGTTATTTATTTTTAACATTTTAGTTAAAATAATGATAATTATTTTACTATAAACATAACTTCATTAAATACATAAAACATTTATTTAGACAATCACATCACAGTAAATACGAAAACATATATCCAAACCATAATAACAACATAAATCTTATCGTTGAACATCTCACGTTTTTCGTCTGAATAAAAAATAAATTCAATACATGGAGTCAGGAAAAAATGTCTATTGTTCAAGAGTTCATCTTTTGAGAAAATAATTTAAATATTGTCATGCGACTTTACTTACAAATCCCTCCTTTCGCATGTCAATAATCCTCAGCAATTCCTAGACTTGTAATATGTTTTTTCATGACATCATAACTCAAATTCTTAGTCATTATATCTGCTTCCAATTCAGACGAATTGACATATTTTGTTTCAATTTCTCCTTTCGCTCTTTCATCTTTTACAAAATGATATTTTCTACGTATATGTTTGTTGCGATTATTCACTCTCGGGTTTTTAATCCAATCAATTACAGATTGACTGTCAATACTGATTTTTATTGGACGCTTCACCATTTCTTCTTGGTTTAACTCTTCCAAGAGACCCATTAACCATTTTCCTTCACAAACTGCATCACATAAACTTAAAAGTTCAGATTCCATTGTAGAAAGCGCAACCAGTTTCTGTTTATTACTTTTCCATTCAATCAGTGATTCTCCTATCTTTACGATATATCCGCCAAATGATTTTGAATCTTTTGTAGTACACCAGCTAGCATCAGAACAAAGTGATAATTGGCCCTTTTTATTTTTAATTCGAAATTTGTAGTTTTTAGTGCCTTGAATGTACCGCAAAATTCTCTTCACTGCTTGTAAATGAATTTCTCTAGGATCTTTTGCATTTTGAGAAAAATTGCTTAAAGGGAAAGCTAAATCTGGCCTTGTTCCTTTTACTAGATATCCTATACTTCCAAGCATTTCTAAATATAATGTTTCATCAATTTTATTTTCACTTTCATATTCATCCAGTTTTATACCAGAAACACCAGGGGTTTTTACACTTTTACAATTTTCCATATCAAATCTTTCTAAGATCTTTTCTGCATACTTAGCTTGCCCTAGCGAAAATTCTCCATTATTTTCTTCAACATCAATACTAAGGAATTTAATGTTTTTCTTCAGCTCTTTAGTTTTTGCTTTTTTATTCAATTTTTGTATCAATTTATTTATTAATTCTTCGGATTCACTAACGATTATTCCATCATCGACATATATTCCAACTGCAATAAATTTATTATCATTTTTATTAAAAAACACACATGGATCTGCTTTGCATGGCTGTAACCCAATTTTATCAAATATATTAACTAATTTTTCATACCAGCATATTCCTGCTTCTGGCAACCCATATAAATTTCCGGTTATATTTTCCCTCCTTCAATTTGTAGACCTTCAGGCGGATTCATATAAACAGCAGTTTCTAGATCTGCATTCAGATAAGCTGTTTCTACGTCGAAAAATCTAGTTTTATAACCTTTCATTGCTGCGACTGCCAACAAAGTTCTAAATGATTCAGTTTTCATTACAGGACTATACGACTCTTGATAATTTGTTCCAAATTTAAGTGTTGATCCGTCGGCTACTAATCTTGCTTTATATTTTACATCTTCGCCGTTTTCTGTTACAGTAAAAATCCATTTGCTTCTCAGTGCCTTCACATCTTTTGGTTTGTCAACAACTTTCCACGTTTTGTGTTCTTCTAACGAGTGTAATTCCTTTTTGATTGCTTCTATCCATTTATCCTTATCTTTAGAATTTAATACATCTTTGTAAATTGTAATTCTTTGGAACTTCCTTGTGCACTAGATTTGCTAAATACTTTGGATTCGGTTTCCTAATTCGTGATGATCTTCTAGGTTCTTTAAACAGCTTATTCTCATTAGCTTCTTTTTCTTGCTGTTCCTCATTTTCATTAACTATATCATTTACTTCATATTCTTGTGTCACAGAATCATTTGACAGCTCAATAGTTTCCTTTTTCTGATTTAACTCTTCTTCATTTTCATCGAAATTATTATCTTCTTGTTCATCAATTACTTTCTTATTACTGGTAATGTTGATGTATTCAAATTCATCAGTCATTTCTTCCTTGTTAGCTATATCTTCATATCCCATTTTTTCTTCTATAAATACTACATCTCTACTTTCACGTATTCTCTTTTCCTTTAAATCGTACAATCTATATGCTCGCCGATCTCTTGAATATCCGATAAACACTGCTGGTTTTACTCTTACATCAAATTTCTTTTTATTGACATCATCGTTGCGATAAAAAGCTTTACATCCAAATATTCTCACATGCTTTACTGTTGGTTTATTATTTGACCATAATTCTAATGGCGTTTTGTTTCTCGTAGCTGTTGGAGTAACATTATGTATATAAGCAGCTGTTGATACTGCTTCGGCCCAAAGGGATAAAGGTAGTTTTATCTCCTATCAGCAATGTTCTTGCAGTATTAATAACAGTTCGATTAGTCCTTTCTGCAATCCCGTTACTTTGTGGACTATGAATTGTGGTTGTTTCATTCTTTATACCCTTCCTTTTATAATAATTCACGAGCTCTTCGTTAGTAAATTCACCACCATTATCTGATCTAACTGCTTTTACTTTCTTGCCGGTTTCATTTTCTCTTCTCTCTATTATGTTTATAATTCTTTCTTTTGCTTCATCTTTACTTCTTAAAAAATCTACAAAATATCTTCTACTATATTCATCTACTACCATTAGCATGTATTTACTCCCTCCCAACGAGTGTACTTTCATTGGTCCACATAAGTCACCATGTAATCTTTCTAAAATGCGTGTTGTTCCTTCTATCACGTGATTAAATGGTGTTCTTGTCAATTTTCCTTGAATACATATTTCGGATTTTGTTTCTTCACCATTCATCTTTTCTAATCCTCTTACAAGATTTTCTCTCGACATTCTTTGTAAGTATACATAATTTATATGCCCAAGTCTTCTATGCCACAGTTCTTTCTTTGATTCATTTGTCTGTAAACAAGATTCATTTCTGTCTTCATCTGTTTCTCGCACAGCAAAGTTTATTTTAAATGTATTATCTTCGAATGTTCCTTTAGCTATTAATTCGCCTGTATTCTTTTCATAAATGGCTGCTCCTTCATTATCAAATATTACATACTTTCCTTTTCTGACTAAACTTGGAACTGACATCAAATTTTCTCATAAATTAGGTACACAAAGAACCTCTGTAAGCTTTATTTTTGTTTCGCCAAATTCCTGATGATAAGCCGTAACATGAACATTTCCACGATATTTCGCTTGTATTGATCGCTCGCTGTCAGCAGTTGCAATTTCTATATCTTCAGGTTTTCTTTCTACAACAATATCTTACATATGCGAAGTGCAAGCTGAATCTAACATCCAGGTTATTTCCCTATTATTTTCAGATTCTTTACACTCATTTCTATTGAATTCATTTGACTGCAATGCATGATCATTTGTAAAACATGTATATTCTTTTGCTTTCTTGTTTGAAACATTATTATTCTTATTATAATTCTTATTATTGCGTAAGTATTCTCTTACATCTTGAACTTTATTACTATAACAATTTTTTAAATTTTCCTTAGGCGAATATTCTTTTTTGTTTCGCGAGTGTGTCATATCCGATTTACTATAACAATTCTGCGCTACATGATTTGGTTTTCCGCAAGCAAAACATAGAACCTTTTTCTTTTCATTAGCCCTAAATGCTTTAGACTCGTTTTCGTTAAATCTATCATATTTTCTTTCATATCTCAACAAAGTTTCTCTCATTACTTCATAAGTTATATTTGGATTTGATGATATCGCAGTTGTTACTTCGCTATATTTCTTTGGAAGCCCTTCTATAATAAATCCTATTAATTCGCATTCATCAATTTCTGTACCCAATTCTAATATTTCATTAGCTATCCCTTGAGCTCTTATCAAATATTCTTCTATTGTTTCTCTTTCGTTTTTCTCTATTCTCGCAATATTAATTTTTAACTGAATTCTTCTCTGATTTTCAATTCCCGCATAACGCTTTTTCAGTAATTGCCATAAATCCTTAGCTTTTTTAATCCCTCTAACAGTCATCGTTTGTTCTGCCGACAACGTGAATATAATTATACCGTAAACTTCATCATTCATTTCTAACCATGTTTTATGCACTTTTAAACTATCGGGATCACCTTCATTTTTCACCGGTTCATCATTTTCGATAACATCAAATAAATGTTTTGATTTAATTAAAGCTTCAACTCGCATACTCCATAATGTATAATTTTTACTTGTTAATGGTTCTATTCTAGGAATTTCAAACATATTGGATTCACACATAGTTAAAATACTACTTTATCTTCCAAACAATTTTTAAATGCATATAAATTTCTTACCTCTTAAATTTTTCCTATTGGCGGCTAGTCCAATGGAACAAATTCTTAACTTGTATTAGGCCTAGTTCATACAATTCATATTTATTTACTCTTCTTACTTGTACACTCAAAATATAAAATTCGCTTTAAAACCACGGTGTCGCTACCAAATTGTTATTTATTTTTAACATTTTAGTTAAAATAATGATAATTATTTTACTATAAACATAACTTCATTAAATACATAAAACATTTATTTCGACAATCACATCACAGTAAATACGAAAACATATATCCAAACCATAATAACAACATAAATCTTATCGTTGAACATCTCATGTTTTTCATCTGAATAAAAAATAAATTCAATACATGGAGTCAGGAAAAAATGTGTATTGTTCAAGAGTTCATCTTTTGAAAAAATAATTTAAATATTGTCCTGCGACTTTACTTACAATATGTAATCTAACAGATTACATATGTTAACAAGTGTTTTTCAAGAGTAATTTTTCACAAAAAGAGCCACAAAAAACTCACAAAAATTGCCCCATTGAAGCAAACTAACGTACAAAAAAGAAGTCACTTTATAAATAATAACGTCTATTTTTTACTGTGATTATATATCCTGCAACTAAACGTCTTACAGTTTAAAAAAGCTTTTTAATTATAACTGTAATAGAAAAAAAAAAAACTCTTTGTATTGAAGTATTTGTAAAAGTATTCATACGGCTTTCAAGTGTGGGGTGCTGAATATGAATGCTTGAAAGATACTAAAAATATTGAGAAGACTCATTCATAGAGGCATTGGAGGGGGGGGGGGATCTCAGTTTACATACCATGAACAAAAGAATATTGAGGTCATGCTGTTACTTTTATTATTTCAATACTTAATATCATTGAATGACCCTTTTCTTATTTTACAGCCGTCAATCTGTTTTTAATGAGTTGTATAGAAGAATATTCTTTTTAATTTGGAATTTTTATAAGCAAAAATAAAAAAACGCAATTTTAGAAATATGTATTATTTTCTTCATCCTATTCACACCGTTATAGGCGGGATCAATCTGGGTAAAATGGAGGCTCCTTTCAAGAATTGTTATATTTTGTGAAATCTCATTCCATAAAATCAAATCCCCTCCACCCCCCTCCCTTTTTTTGTCCAAATTTGAAATGAAAGATGGGGGAAGGATTCTTATGATTCAATTCCTAACCATTTAAATATAAGAATTTGTTTTTTTTAAATATTGATTTGTTTCATTGACTTTAGGCTGCCTTAAATGTTTCTTGAATAATCTCTGAAAAATCTGCCTATAAATAACAAGTCGGAAATTGTACGTCAAACGTGACCAATGAGGTGTGTTTGTACTCTTAACTCATCTTATAAATTAATTACATCTTGGTGCCATTGCTGTTGCACTCTTATGCAAAAAGGCATGAATACAAAATTTATTAGGATTCTATGGATTAAATTCAGTCATACAGAAATAATAGAACATCATCACCCTGGCAACATAGAATCATTACCTATCATATGGATAGCATTGAATTCATGATGTAGAATAGGATTGAACAGAATGAAGAAAACTTTTATTAATACTTTTTAAAGTTTTGATTCAATGTTCATAAAATTAACTGTTCATAGAATAACTCATCTATAAATATAGTACAGAACCATTTATCCGGAATGGTTGGGGTCAGATGTATTCCGGATAACTGGTTTTTCCGGTTAACTCGTTGGGCATTAAAGCAGCATCCATTTGATAAGTTTTGTGAAATATATCTGGTTGTGGCATTATTTCTGATTTCAAATTATTAGATTACTTGGATTAAAAATCAGATGCAAGAAAGATCGAAAGTTAATCAGAGTTTGAAAGAAGGTAATTTATGGGAATCCATTGGGAACAAAAATTCTTCTGTTTCCTCTGCATAAAATTAAAACATCTAAAATACAAATATGTTTCCATTTCAAATACTAGATATTGTCATCAAATTATACAATTGCTTCAAGTAATGCACATGTCAAACTGACAGTGTATGACACTTTTTCCACAAAGATTCTGAAATCAGTCTATTAGAAATGGCATTCTGGTTAACTGTTTTCTGGATAAATGGTTCCATACTGTAGTCAGATCTTGGTGCAATAGCTGTTGCACTCTTATGCAAAACGGCATGAAAACAAAATTTATTATGATTCTATAGATTAAATTCAGTCGTACGGAAATAATAGGACTTCATCTTGAATAGGACATCATCACCCTGGCAACATAGAATCATGACCTATCATGGGATAGCATTGAATTCATGATGTAGGATAGGATTGAATAGAATGAAGAAAACTTTTATGACTATCTTTTTAAGTTTGGATTCCATATTCATAAAACTTGAAAGGACTCAATACAATTTTGCAACTATTCTGTATACAGTAGCCTCCCTCTTAACCGGCCTAAACGGGACCGAGAGTTAGACGGTTAAGCAAAAAACTGGTTAAACTGAAGAAGTAAAAGTAATTTAAATGAGTAATTGCATATTTAATTAATTAAATGCGTAGGATGCATTTAGTTCTTTAATTTGTGTAATTTTAAAAAAGTACATATTTTCTGAAATGAATACTAACTGTAATTAACTGAACTGAAATAAAAATTATCGCTAATAACAAATAATGAACAATATTTAATACAAATTAAATTGTTGAAAATCTTGTCACATACCTTTATAAGAAATTGAAATTATTCTACAGTCTGTAAATTTTAGTTAATTAACCATAAAGAAATGAGAACTGAAATTTTCCTTTCTGAATTTTGCCTGATGTTGGGAAAAAAATAGTCACCCGGTTAAAGCGGAGTTCCGGTTAAGAGGAAGGCTACTGTATTAAAATTTAAACCATTTGGTGAGATCATTTTACCGCTGTTATATGCAGACAGACAGATGGACCAGATGATGTCTATAGGTGCTCCGTATTTATATAATATCGAAGGTACCTAAAAAAGGTTACTAAATAGGGATTACATATCTAACTATTAAATCTGCAGATCAAAGGTTAATCTAGTCTCATTTTTAAACTGAATTTGTTTTATTTAATTTCTTTTCTAAGGATAGACTGCATTTATCGAATAATAATTACATTAAGCACAAAAATATTCATCGTTAGTCAGAAACAGAAAATTCACTTTAATTAAAGTAATAAACTTTCAACTTCCAGTTTCATTTCTCTCACATTAGTATTGCTGGTCTCATTTGGTTTTGAGAGACTTAGTAACACTCACTCATTGTAATCAAAAATACAATTACATACATAGTTACTGTTTGTTTTTTGAGAAAATTTTAGTACTTGCATCTTACCCGGTTCAAGTCCTATTCACTGTGCCAATAATGGCATCAAAAATATTAACTACAGTAACCCTTATTATTATTATTATATTTGTTTGCTTTTTTCAATTTAACTGCATAGTTAGTATATAATTCGATATAGCATATATATAAGATATTTATATTCATTGATACAATATGTTTATATTGCATGGTATTTATATTATATTACTTCTGAAAGGTATAACAAACTACAAAAAATGAAACTACCATCATTCCTATAGTTTTTTTCTAAAAGCCGTCTGTGATGTTGTATATTCATGTTTAATAAATGTATACACTAAATTACCATTTTTATTACTTTAGTTTGTTTTTATTTATCATTTATATATTATCATTTTTAATGATGTTTTGCATTTACTAAATGATCATTTTGAACATTTTCAGCCATCTATCTACCCGGCCCAGATAATACAGAAGTACTAAAATTTCTATTGTGCGAGGGGGGCAGAGTGTTCCTCAACCCTCCGTTATGTCATAGTTTGATTATTGTTACTACAATTTTCGATCTGTTTAATCTTCTTAAAAAATAATTAAAATGTTTATTTTGTGCTAAAAAAATAACTTTTTAAACTTTTTTTTTAATTTTGAAAAAAATGTATGTTTGTTATTATATTAGAAAATTTAAAATTGTTGAATATTAGAAATTTGTATAGTTATGGGCTTAGATGCTTTATATTCTCTCAGCCGTTGTTTTGATTTGTTTGGCGATTTTTTGTTGGCATGTTGACAGTGCTTATGTATATGGCAACCTCGATATGTTGAATCCCGTGTGACGTGTCGTTCTGGCAACCCCTGAGAAGCTGATTTTAGCTTGGAATATTGTGAATATATTTTGATATCGTGTTGCATAGTTCTGCCTTTTTATTTTTATGTGAAATTTATTCAATGTATTTGATTGACTATGGTTTCTGTAGTCCGTTTAAATGCTCTTGCTGAAGTAATTAGGAAATATGAGGAAATTTTGACAAGAAAATGTGGTTTGTTTATAGTGTGTGAATACGTATTCATAAGCCTATTTTGGAAAATGTCGGTGATGATGTTTCGAGCTGGAGCTTTCAAGAAAGCAGATGTCTGTTAAGGTATGTTGATAATTGTATATATATTTTACTGCTTTAAGAGTTTTTTACATTTTGTGATTGCTAGAAAGCAAGAATTGTTGAATTTTCAGAATGCTACACCTCGAGAACTGCTGAATGCAGTGATGTTTTTTTTTCGGTTTACTGATTGCCATTTTAGCGAATTTTGTTTATTATTTACATTTTATTTTCGTTAAGCCAAACATGCGTATAAACCGGTGCTTGGCGACGTTTTCTACTTGGCGGAAAAGGGGTTTTCACGCCAAGAAAAATTCCAAGATGGCGGCCGGGGGAACTTATGACATCTGTTCCTAGTTATGAAATAAAAGCTAACAATCATCATACAAATAATAAGCTAACTCTAGCTTATTTTGTTATTTATTTATTATACTTGTATTGTAATCTTTTGCTTTTGTTTCATAACTCCGGATCCCATTAAGATCCCACTCTAAATATTTCATCATTTTAAGCTTATAATATTACAACAAACATACATTTTTTTCTTCAAAATTTTTAAAAAACACTTATCTAAATTTTTTTAATTAATTTTTTTTTTCAAAATTATTATTTTAAATGAAGCACAGTCATCTTTCATATCAAATCAAACTTTGTTAAATTCTCTTTAAAATGAGTGGTTAAACAACTTTCAATAGAATTTGACAAAATTGTAACTGAAAATGTTTATGGAAGAAAAAAAATGATGATTTTTCAAAATTGAAATAATTACTTGTACGAAAATTTAATGAGATAAAATAATTATAAAACTATATCCTCATTTATCATCAGGGAGAATGATCCCGGACAGTTTCATTGAAATCTGAAATGGTCAGATTGAATATTGAAATTTTTTTGGTTGATTTGGCATGGGAAAAAAACCCAGCACTTGTATGTTACTCGTGTGAAGAATAGCAACTAGCGATTAATTTTTAAAAACTAAGGATGATATTAAAAGGTTTTGGGGCCTTAAATATCACAAGCTTCTATTTTTGTGTTTATAGAATGAGATATGATGAAATGTTTCTAGTTTACGTTATCTCTTAAACAATCCTGTTATTGACTAAGCCTTAATCATTAATAGACCCGATCACCAGAGTTGTATAATATAGACGCACGCCGCGCGCGGAAAATTTTTCGCAAAATTTGGAACTTTGCGGAAAAATGTTTTGGAAAAAAAAATAATTTTTCTTTTTGTAACTTTTTTTTTTAAATACCAAAATATTAAAAAAAATTCCCACTTTTATGTACGATTTATTTATTGTTTGCCAGTGATGATTCTATTCCGAATTTTCCGAAAATTTAAGGCATACGGTTCCGAAAATTAAAAAAAAATCGGCCATCAGCCGGAAAATTCAGGCATAAAAAATTATTGCAAATTTCAACAAATGGTCGCCGAAAAAAAACAATTTCGTCAATCATTCGCAGAAAAAAAACCACCCCTTTCGTCAAAGCATCGCGGAAAAAACGCGAATTTCGACAAAGGACCGCGAAAAAAAACACGAATTTCTTCACAGGATCCTGAAAAAAAGATAACTTCGTCAAAGAAAGCTCAGAAAAAACGCAAATTTCGTTAAAGGAGCGCTGGAAAAAAACGAATTTCGTAAAAGCATAGCGGAAAAAGCCAGAATTTTCTCAAAGGATCGCGAAAGAAGCGCAAATTTCGTAAAAGAATCGCGGAAAAAAATGAATTTCGTCAAAGGATCGCGAAAGAAACGTGAATTACGTCAAAGAGCCGTGAGAAAAGCGCGAATTCCGTCAAAAGATCGCGAAAAAACACTAATTTCGTTAAAAGATCTCTGAAAAAACGCGAATTTCGTCGCGAAACAAACAGCAAATTTCGTCAAAATACCGGGAAAAACACGCAAATTTCGTCGAAAGACCGCAAAAATACATGAATTCCTTCAAAAAAAAGTGAATTTTCTCAAAGGATCGCTAGTTTCATGAAAAAACGAACAAAACGCTGTCAAAAGATAGAAAAAAAACCCCTGTAAATTTCTTCAAAAGATCGAAGGTTTTGTCAGATGATCGCGAAAAACGCAAATTTCGTCCAAAGATCGCGGAAAACAAGCGAATTTCGTCCAAAGATCGCAAAAAACACGCGAATTTCGCTAAAAGATCCCGAAAATATACGAATTTAGTCAAAAGATTGCAAAAAGCACGCAATTTTTTTCAAAAGATCGCAAAAATACGCGAATTTCGTCAAAAAATCGTAAAAAATTCGTGAATTTCGTCAAAAGATCGCGAAAAATAAGTGAACTTGGTCAAAAGATCGCGAAAAATAAGCAAATTTCTTCAAAATTTAGCGAAAGGCACTCGAATTTCGGTAAAACATCGCAAAAAACACTCAAAGTTTGGTAAGAGATCGTGAAATCCCGTGAATTATGTTAAAGGATCACGAAAAATACTCTAATTTCGTGAAATGGCTGAGGAGATTTTGTTTATTTTATTTTGTGATTTGCTGAATTTAGGTCCCTAAAGGTTCCTTTTTATGGGAAATATATGGTCTTTTTTGGTCCCTTTTTTTGAAAAAAAAAGGTCCCCTTTTACCATTTTTTACTACAAAAGTTGAGAGGGAGTATGTTGAGTATGTTGTATTCATAGGCTTCTCTTTGATTAGTTAAAATTACTGCTCTAAAATAATATTTTTTAAAGCGAAATAAACTGACTTTTTTTCTTCCTGCTGCTAATTTTTCATTATTGCGTGTATGGAGTGATTGGCTAAGAAATGGAAAACAGGAATTCACGAAGTCTGGTAAATGTCGATTAGCTCTCTGGGTAAAGGCAGCATGGGCAAAAGTTTCCGAAGACTTAAACAGTCTTTTATAGAATGTGGTTTAACAACGAAAAGAAACATAGACCTTTTTATACAATCGTTTGAAAGAACTTATTCAAAAGAATGCTATTCCTGATTCTGATGCCAAAGACGGGACTTGTGGTCTAACAGACGAAGAAAGCGAGTATAATGATAATGAATGATAAAGTATAGAGCAAATTTAGTATTTCAAATTCTTTCTTATTAAAAAAAAACTGTGGTTTTCAGTTAAATTTCAATTTTTTAAATTATCATATAAAATTACTTTTTTGATATAAGGTAAGCATATATTTCTCTCTTTATATATTTAGATAATTATTATATTTTTCTTATTTTTATATATAGTAAGAATATTTCTGTTCAAAAATAATTTATGAGATAATCGATTTCTGCATTGCAAATATTTAGATGGGTGCTAGCGAGAGAGCTTTGTGTGAAATGGAATGAGACACATGAAACACATTTTTATTCTCTTGAATATGTTAAAAAGATAAACTAAACAATTAGAAAAGTGGAGAAAAACTCTATATTGCACCTTTCCTCCCCATCACCAATCGCTGCTACTGAGCTGAATACAACTAATGAACATCATACCTTTCCGTTTGCGAAGATCCTCGCTTTTTCCGGCATGGCGGGGAAAACGAGGGACTAATACCCAAAAATCTGGTCTCTTGAATTTTGCTGCATGCCGGCTAATGCGGGGGAATACGGTACATCGCTTTGATCAGTTTGAAATTTAAGAAACAGTTTTATTTTGTGATTTTAATTTCAAAACTTTTAAAATCTCATTTTTTGTGGATTCTTTACCCTTCGACACTTCTAAAACGAGTGGAAATCATTTTTTCACTTTTATATTTTTATAAAATTGGGAAATGACGTCATATAATCTCATTACACCCATCCAATCCCGTGTTTCTAAACAAATTTGCATAAAGTGTTTAAACTTTTGAGAGAGTGTTTCTTCTAGATAAAAAGTAAATTAAATAAAAACTAATGTAATTTTCATTTTAACAAACAAAAACTGCTTATTTTATTTGATTTTGATTAAATATCGAGCGTTTATTGTAAATTGGGTTCATATATTATCTTCTTCAATTATTTTTAACCATATTTGAAGAGTGCATAAACTTTTGAGACGGACTATACGACAAAATGCTTATTGTAAAATCTGTGTGCCTATAATAGATCGTTCATTTACAGGGACATGCAAAAGTATTTGGCTACAGTACTGCCTACGAAGAATAATGGCTGCTAGTGCATTTCCAGTTGCGGTATGTGTTTTTAAGTTTAACTAATTTTTTGCATATTTTGTCATTGTATCCAAATTAAGTTAAATGCATGGAAATAGATAATTCGACGCAAAGAAACAATTTACATAAATTTTACTTAAGATTTTGAATAACGTGACACAAATAATAAATCAGTTTATTGAAATAAATACATTTCAATGCATAATATAGTAATATAGATTCAATGAAAATTATATCTTTATCAGTGAATTGGAAAATTAAAAGTATTGTTATGTGTAAATATAGTTTACCAACTAAAAAATAATTTAAATTGAATTTTAAAACAAACCTTTTACAGCCACATCAAGGCGTCACTTAAATTTTATATCATATATTTTAAAACTCATATTTTGAATTTATGAGAGATGTGGATGAAAAGGCATCAGTGAATAAAGTTTTATACTTCTTTTCATATTGAACATAACTTTTGCACATGTAATTATAAATACAACAAAAATAAAATGATGAAATAAAAGATAAAAATATATAGTTTTTAATTAATAGCATAGCATCACTCAAAATTTAATATCATTATTTTTAAAATCCGTATTTAAAATTCTTAGAGCCATTACATAAACTGCTGTGTCACAAACTTTTAACCCGTTATGGGTTTTTGTATTGATTATTCTTTTACCAACGAATTTTTTGTAATAATACAGTTATTAATTTATATATTTATTGTACGGAACCCTCTGTAAACGAGTAGTACTCGCACTGGACCGTTTATTTAATACTTTTAAATCCTGAAATAGGATAGCATTTGTCCGAATAGTTAGTACTATTCATCTGGCCAAATGGTGGTATATTAAGTGAAAATCTGCATTGCTTCATTGGGGTACCCTTAACAGTAACATAAAATCTTGTTAATCTGCCTCCCCAGATGCGAAGAAAAATCATAAAATAATCAGGGGGGGGGGGTGCTTACACAAGATTAAAAGGGTATGGGTAGGTGGTGGCGGGGGGTTTATGCAGTGTTGCAAAATATGCATTTTTGTATAAATGGAGGGAAGAAGAAAGGATTATTTACAGTAACGACTACACAAAATAGAAAAATAGTGTAACTTTGCGATTAACGGTGATTTCAGATTATAGAAAATTTTGTATTACAGAAGTTTCCAAAGTAGAATGCATTTAAATAAATAATAAAAATAATGTCTGTCATTAATATGGTAATAGAAAAATGAAAGGGACTTGATAATTTAAAATAATTAAATATCACTGAGAAATTTCTATTGAAAATGTCCTAAAATATTTTCTAAAAATAATAACATTGTATGTGGTGTCGCCATCTGTTGGAAATTAAGGAGATTAATAACCATATAATCTTTTCTAAAATCAAGATTTCTGATCTATAAATACTAAATAAATAATACAAATCACAAAAATAACAAATGAAAAATGTTGCAAATGAAACAAATTATCTAAAAAAGAAGAAAAATGGATTGCAGGTGGGAAAATAAATGTTAAGGACAATAAATTTAAGTGCCACTTGTTGAAAAATCAAAGTGAATTAGTTTCCAAAGCTTTTTGGGAATTGGATGAATCAGGAATTAAAGATGGTTCAAATAGTGCAAAAAACAAGGAAGAAAGGTTACATGAAAAGTTACATGTAGGAAGGTTACGTGAAACAGTGTATTTAAAAAATGACAAATATAAATTCAGGTTACAAAAAAAAAAAAAAAAAAAAGAATTCGGAACCAATTCAATAACAATTAACAAATGACTGAAATATGACTTGCAAAATCTCATAAAAGGAGTGAAACGTGCTTCAAATATATATGAAAAATATAGTAAAATATTCGATGAATATTTCAAAATGAAAATTATTGAAATTGTTGCCAATCTAGAAGAATCTTCTAACAGATCGATTTTTTATTTACCACACCATGCGGTAATTAAACAAGACAATGTGTGCACTAAATGTTAAATAGTATTTGATGCAAGTTCCCATGAAACGAGATATCGTTAAATGACTGTCTAGATGCATGCAGCAATTTAAATCTTAACATTTTCCATTTATTGATTTTCTTCAGATTAAATAAAATCGCTGTTTTGGTCCACATAGTGAAAGCCTTTTTACAGATTTCCATCAACGAAAAATACAGGGATGTTTTAAGATTCCTGTTTATAGATGACAATCCTGTCAACGGTCATGCATTTAAGGTCATCATTTACAGATTTTTACGCATAACATTTGGCTTGAACTCAAGCCCATTTTTGCGATCTGCTACTATTAAGTTACATCTTAGTAAATTTGAAAGGGAATATCCAGTAGCGACAAAGTTACTCAACAATTGTATTTACGTTGATGATTGGATAACTGGGATGGACAGTGTCCAGGCTGCAGTGAATATTTCACAACAACCATTTAAATTTATGAATGAAACTAATATGAATATCCGTAAATGGGTATCAATTAACAAACTTATAATGGAAACGTGGATTCAGTACTCTACCTCAGCCTTTTGACGATAATAAAACACACAAAGTACTAGGGCTACCGTCGCAACCCAATTTAAATACAGCGTATAATTTAAATACAGTAACATTATCACAAGCAGGACATGTTTATGATGGAAATTCATCATTTATAGGAAATTTTTGTGCAAGACAAAAAACTGAGAGCGCCACAAGTAGCAGTTTTGTACTACCACTAACAGGCAGATTTTTTTTATATCCTCTGGGTCTCATATCTGCATATTGCAATACAAATCAAATGCTAATTCCAAGAGCTGTGAAGTAGAAATTTGACGTGGAATGAAGAATTGCTCCTCGACATTACAAAGACATGAAATTCCGAGCTACTGCAATTAGCAAACCTGAAGATTCTAAGGAAAATTTTTCTGTTCTCTGATGACTCCAATTATGAATTGATTCTGTGCACCTTTTCTAATACCAGTCCAAGGGCATAAGGTTCTGCCATATATTTACAATTTAATTCAAAAAATTAATCTTCCACTAAATTGATTACATTGAAAAACAGGGTGACACCTCTGAAAAAAGTATCACGCCCCAGATTGGTACTCTTGGGGCGTTACTCACTTCATGCCTAACTTGTGAAAGGAAGAAAAGTGCTAGATCGCAAGGGACCATCTTCTATTTATATGTGGGCTGACACGCAAATTACCCTGTACCAGATCAAAGGTTCCGCAAATAAGTGGAAATTGTTCGTATTGAATTGCATAAAGGAAATACAATCGCAAACAGTTGCATCAAAATTATTTCACTGTACAGGGTCCGAATATTTTTCAGGTTTGCTGACGCGAGCTGTCAAGTGCGAATTTCTTATTCCAAATACTAAATGGTGGACTGGACCTGCGTTTCTGAAGGACTTGCATCGTTGTAACAACGACCAAACCTAAGTGATACCAAACTAGGATCTATATTTATATAAAGGAACTTAAAAAAGACTCTGTGAACATTGCAACTAACTTGACTATTTCCAAAAACATTTCTGTGATGGACTCTTTTTTTTCCATTGTCTAATAATTTTATTAAGTTAATTTGTATAATTCGTTTTATATTTAGTGTCAAACTTAATTGTTGAATGAAAAGAGAAGTGGACCATTAAAGATTGCAGATTTAAAAGAGGCCGAATTGTTTCTAATTTGGTGTGCACCAACACTTAATTTGCATCGGTGTATTGCTCCGGTACTTTTTTTTTTACCTTTTACTGACTATTTAAATATTGGTTGGAATTCAACAGAGCTCATAAATACAGCGCTCCAGAGCCAAATGGAAGTGACATTATTTGAATAATCTCCAACAGAGGGAAAAATGGAAATTTAAAAAGAATGATGTACAGAAAGGAAGTTGGGTACTGATAAGGCAGGAAAATTTACCTTCTATCAAGTGGTTGGTTGGCAGAATAGTTGAAGAATTTTAAGGGAAAGGATAGTATAATAAGAACGGTAAATTTATGTTTTCCCGACGGTAAGAGGAATGTTAGAGATGTCTGTGTATTACCCTTTGAGTAACGAGTTCCCTTTCTTCCCCTATGCAAACTCTGCAATATATTGTTTCAGTATTTAATGTAGTGTCACTCTGTATTTAGTGTTGTATGTAACTTGTGTATATCTTATAATTTTTTTCATTGTGTGGTAATTTCTGAAAATTTATGTATTGATTTTATATTGAAAATTGCATTTTAATCACCGGTAGAGTGTTTTCCCCATTCTTAAAAATTGTTTTGAGAGGGGGCACAAATGAGCATGCTAAAGAACGGGGAACCTCTTGCACCAGATCAGTTGAGATGTAAGCAGGGTGAACCAACCATTGGCAGTCGCCTTACAAAACTATTGTTCTTGTAAATAAATTTGTTTATTAGGCATTAAATTGAATCATCCTTGAAGCTTAGTGTACGATTATATATAATACAGTTCAAGAAAGTTGAGCTGTCCCCTACAACTTATAATGTATGAATTTTGCACTAAAGTAGTAATGAAACTTGTCGAATCTTATATTTAATTCAGTTTATTGAAAAATGTGTTGTTTATTAGTTTTCTTTCTGTTTTTAGATTCAAAATTAGATCAAACTTTTTTACTGAAGTTCCATGTCATTTTCTTGGATGAAAATGGCAACAATCTCTTCATACTGATACTTTAGAGAAGTTTCTGTTCTAAACCGAAACAAAACTTTTCAATTAAAAAAATGTCATCGATTAGAGAAGAAAATTCTTCCTCTGGTAAGCAGCACTTTGTTCCTCAAAATGGTGATAAAGAAGAAAAACCTTTTATTTGTGAAGTATGCTCCAAAACATTTTCTAAGTATAGTAATCTAAGAAGCCACATCTTAATTCATACTGGTGAAAAACCCTTTGTTTGTGAAATATGTTCTAAAGCATTTTCTCATAAACATCATCTAAGAAGACATCTCTTGACTCATAGACTGAAGACTCATACAGGTGAACTACAAATACCCTTTGTTTGTGAAATATGTTTCAAAGGATTTTCTGCTGAGAGTAATCTAAAACAACATTTTTTGGTACATACAGGTGAAAAACTATTTGTTTGTGAAATATGTTCCAAGGCATTTTCCCGGAATCAACAGCTAAAAAACCATCTCTTGACTCACACTGGAGAGAAACCCTTTGTTTGTGAAACATGTTCTAAAGGATTTTCTCAGAATAGTAATTTAAGAAAACATCTCTCTGTACATACAGATGAAAAACCTTTTGTTTGTGAAACATGTTCCAAAGGATTTTCTTATAAGAGTACTCTAAGAACACATCTCTTGTCTCATACAGGTGAAAAACTGTTTGTTTGTGAAACATGTTCCAAAGGATTTACTTGTAAGAGTGCTCTAAGAAGCCATCGCTTGACTCACACTGGGGGGAAACCCTATGTTTGTGAAATATGTTTTAAAGGATTTTCTCAGAATAGTAATTTAAGAATACATCTCTCTGTCCATACAGAGGAAAAACCTTTTGTTTGTGAAACATGTTCCAAAAGATTTTCTTATAAGAGTACTCTAAGAACACATCTCTTGACTCATAAAAGATGAAAAACTCTTTGTATGTGAAACATGTTCCAAGCGATTTTCTTATAAGAGTGCTCTAATAAGCCATCGCTTGACTCACACTGGAGAGAAATCCCTTGTTTGAGAAATATGTTCCCAAGCATTTTCTCATAATCATAATCTAAGAAGACATCTCTTGACTCATGCAGGTGTAAAACCTTTTGTTTGTGAAACAGAATAGTAATCTAAGAAGGATTGTTTGTCTCATACCAAATAGACGCCTCCTGAAAATTTGTTGTGCTTTATTGTCAAAATTGAGTATGATTCTGCATATGTCGTTGCGTTTACTATTAACACATCTCTTATGTTTCAGCATGTAGTAATAAAATAAAAAATTGTAAAATTCTGCCATAATTGTCACAGATGTCAATTTGATAATAAGCAAATAATTCCGGACATATTCATCAGATTTCAGTAAACCTATAATTCAGTCATAAAACACCAGTATTTAGTCACATTTAATAAAAACTTTGAAATTCTAAGTTTCATCTACCATAAAAGGCGTTAAAAATATATTTCAGTCCTCCCTGGACCATTTTCAATTTCGCATTGAGCCAGACTTGTTCCTTTTTGGGGCTCGCTTCGGATTATTTTTCGTCTTTTTCACATTATTGTGTTTGTCCTTAATCCGCACCAGCCCTGCTCCACCAACGCATGTTCCATCCGCATATGCAAAAAAGACGAAAAATAATTGGAAGGGAGATCCAACCGAGAACAAGTCTGGCTCAGTGCGAAATTGAAAATTAGCATTGGAAGACCGAAATGTATTTTTTGTTTTTCAACACCTTTTATGGTAGATGAAATTAAGAGTTTCAAAGTTTTTATTAAATCTTTCGGTAAACCTTTATGTACAACTTTTTGGATAGTTACTTTTAATTTTTGTTATTTAACTGTAGAGTAAAATGAAATAAAAATTTAATCTGACCTGAAAGTATAAAATGCACCTCACTATCTTATAGGAAATGATTTATTGAAGTAACACTTTTTAAAAAATATGAGAAGTATTCTAAAAAATATTTTTTGTGCGAAAAAAAAAATCTTACTTATTTCTTAAATTTTCTTCTTAAAGAATTTCCCAAGGATTTAAATGAAGGATATCTCATTATCAAGTAATCTTTGCACCCATCATGAGCTAAGTATTTTTTTTTAAATATATAAATGACAAATTCAATATTTATTCGGCATGTTAACTCGATTCATAAATAACGGTTGTATAGGCTTATAACCAGCGCATTTTGTTTGTAAGATTTATTTATTTTTTTGCTTCTTGTTTGTGTTTTGTATAATCGAATTTAGAAATGTTTTCGACACAGCAATATTGTCTCTTATCATCACGCATTATAATACGGGCAAATCGTGTGTGTTTGGAAATTTTATCTAAAATTACCATTTTGAGGTGTGAGAAGACCATTGGGGTAGGTTATATGGTTGAGAAAATTCATCATTTCTCATATTCTCAAAAATGACCCACTTATGAGTGGGTCATTTTTGTGTCACTGTTGGTCATTGTATTTTAATGAGAATGAAGATTCAAACAGTTATTAAGTTGTTGAAGAGTTGGCAGCAAAGGAAGTCGCAAAGCTGCAACATTTCGCCAGATTTGGCAAGAAAATCGATTTCAAGATTACCAATGTCAATACGTTTATGTACACCTCATCATCATTACTTTACATCATACCATGTACATTTTGGCATCAAATGAAACGATGTCACCAAATTTGGCACCAATATATAATTCTTAATCCACCGAGAATGTATTGTTTTATTTAGTTGAATTCAAGGCTAACTTTGACAGAGCTACGCTCAGTCTTCCTGCTGTTGTGCCATAATGACAGCAAATGTTTGTGTGTGTGTATACGAATTTTATCTAAAAAATGACTCTAATGATTTGACTGAATTTTGTATTCTACCGTTTTTGAGTATGAGAAGACCCAAAAGTTCGAGAAAGTTTGATGAGTAGCAAATCCGCAACCCTAATATCCGCTCATCATTGCCGATGTAAACAATGAAACTTTCAGTTCAGATGTAGGGACGAAATTACAGACTTTTTATTTTTATATTATTCTGTATGTATTTTAATATACAATTCTTGTTAATATGACTAAACACATCTTTTTTTATAAATTAAAGTATAAATTTATTTCTGAAAAAATTCAAGATATTGCTGAGACCACTGGTAATCACAATCTATTTACCAACTATATTTATGTATTAATCAACCTTTTTTGGTTCTTAAGTATGGTTAAATTTGAAATAAAATTTCTTCATTTTTTTATTTTGATGTAAATTAAAATTAGTAGTGTACCTTTATAAGGCAAATTTCATTGAATAATTCAAGATAAATGTATCTCATCTCTATTATGCATATTTAATTATCCATTATTAATTATTTATTAGACCTTTTTCTTTTGACAATTCCATAATTTTTAAAATTATTACTTTTTTTTATTGTAGTTTATTATTTTAATATTTTATTATAATGTAAGCATTCATTATAATTTTGATTGCATTATTACATTGATATTACTGTTTTAAAATGTAAACAAAGAACTGACCAAAAACCGCACAACCTGTGCGGATTTGAAGGAGTCTACTGCATTATGATTATATCTCGATCAGTTTAAAAAGTTGATCTGTATGTGAAGCTGAACAGAGGGTGGTTGGCACCTTTTCAGTTGCCATTCTACGTTCGTCTATAATCATCAGAAAATCGATGCCTCAGCGGGGGTTTTCATTTATAAAAGTTATTCAATGCTATGGCAGTGGAAAATGCACTTTAACCCTTTATGTCCCAAATTCATGAAAGTTTCATCTTCTAAAGCCTTTTTCTTGAATTTTTGAAACTGAATTAAAAGATTTACACAGTAATAAATCTTAGGAGGGTTTTGCCAATTAAAATTAATTAATTAAATTTATAGGGATTTTGTACAAGATTTATAATTCCACTGAAATCTTTTATTTAAAATATTTTTTTTATGATTTTGTAGAATTAGGAAATGTTGGACTATAATATTCTTACAATAGAAATATTTCCGAACTGAAACTCCCCTCCCCCAATCCTTGAACGTCAAGAAAGCTGAAGAGATGCAACGACAAAAGAAATCATTCTTTTAAAAATATTTATATTTTGTGCAATACATAATGCTTTTGGAACAAGATAAAGTAGTGTATCTATAATTCATTCTAAAAAGTATGACTAATAATCAATGTATTTAATGAATTTTATAACAAGTTATTTTAATGGTACTTTAAAGTACCGTCAGGGTATAAACAGTTAACTTTGTCATTTGTCTAAATTTAATCATATTGTTTTAGGAAAATGTATGTACATAGAATTCAATTTTGTAAAGAAAAATAATTCACTTTTTGAACTTTCCATCCTGTTGTTCTGCATTATAGGTGTTACTAAGCTCTTAAATTTGCTTTTGAATTTTAAAAGAACGTTAATCACATGTTAAATGAAAGTCCCGATTATGTTATGTAATGTTTGATCTGTATTCTTCTATTAAAAATGGCTTTTTAAAATTTTGCCGTATTAAAACAAAAATTCAAATCCTAGGAACTGAATTGTGTTTTTAGTTGATGTATGAATTCTTTTTGTTACAATTGTATTTCTTTTTTTTAAACATTTCTGAGTAGATTGATTGTTTGTACGTTCAATCTTCTTTTTTTAACGAAATTTAAATTGTTTTAAATTCAAATTATATTGGAATCAAAAAATAAATTTGTTGTTGATCAAGTGAAAAGGTGTGTTTCAGTTTTTTCTTATATCTGTTTGAATTGGAGACAATGGGGGTAATTATGAGCTACTTTATTTCTTGCCTTCAGTCCGAGGAGGAGGTGGGTTGATAGCATTGAATTTTTGTCGCCTGATAAGCTCATATTTTCTTTTTCTTCCTAAGGTGTTTGATTGCTTTAACCTTTTAGGCCTAAAACTATGAACCTAGAAAAGGCTTCATCTTAATTACTTGCTTCGCACGAAAACACCCTGTTGCTAAAGTTAATCCTACGGGAGAAAATTTTTTAAATATCTCGCTTGAATTTCAATATTTTTAAAGGATTTTTTTTCATTAGATAGCTGGTGTTGATCTCTACATAGATCGATTTTTACTTTTTCAATTTTGTTAAAAGATTTTTTCTATGAGGATACTTCTACTTTCTAAACCTGGTTTTGAATGTGCAAGTATCCTCTTAAAAACAACCTCCAAACAAAATCGAAAAAGTGGAAAATGTACTTTTTAGAGATCGACTTCAGCATATACAGTGCAGAAAAGAAAAGTTATTTAGAAATATTGAAATGCAAACGAGATATTTTAAAAGATTTCTCGCATAGGATTAATATTAGTGTGCGGGTATTTTTGCATGAGTGAAGTAGCCTTTTTACAGGATGTCTAGCCACCTAGCCAACCTGTAAAAGTTAGGGAAGTTTATATGGGCTGGAAAAGTCAGGGAAATTTACCATCCGTGTGGAAAAGTTAGGGAAATTTGAAAACTCTGGGAAAGGGTTACAAAAATCTGAAACTTCTTTTAAAAAAAACCCAAGAAACTAGGGATTTGAAATTGCAGCACCAGAAAAATCAAATTTTGCTCTTTATAAGTAAAGTAAAGTATATTGCAACCTGTCATGCATATATTTTTGTCAACCCTGTTTCAATCCTTCTTTGTAACACAAGATACTGAACACACTGAAACTTTGTATTGAATGTTGTGGGATTGAATAGGAGCTTCAGTCTGTCTTCATTTTGAAATTGAAAAGCTTAATTTATTGGATATTTATAATTTTTATTGAACTCTGTCGAAGCAATCTGTATTTAACTGTGACTGGTGTGATAAAGAATTTCATCTTGATTGTATAAAATGGATAGAACCTGATGCTAAAAGTGTGTACAGTTGACTCCCTCAAATCCACACAGCTTGGGCCCAGAGGTTGTGCGGGCTTTAGAATTTTGCGGATATTTGGTCATTGCTTTGTTTACTTTTTTTAAACAGTCATTTGAATGTAATAATGTAATCAAAATTATAGTGAATGCTTGCCATATAGTAAAATTTTATAATAATTAAGTAAAGTAATAAACTAAAATGATAAAAAGTACGGTAATTTAAAAAATTATTAAATTATTAAAAATAAAGTTCAATTAAATAATTAATAATGTATAATTAAATATGCATAATAAAGATGAAATACATTTTCTTTCAATTATTCAATGAAAACTTCCTCATAAAAGTACCCTATTAATTCACATCAAAATCATAAATAAAGGAAATTTTATTTCAGGTTTAGCTAGTCTTAATAACCAAAAAAGCTTGATTAATACGTAAATATATTTGGTAAGAGGATAGTGATTTCCAGTGATATCAGCAATATCTTGATTTTTTTTCAGAAATAAATTTATACTTCCTTCATGAAAAACCACGAGTTCAGCCATATTATTGAGAATTACATATTAAAATAGATACGGAATGATATAAAACAGAAAAGTCAGTAATTTTGCTCCTACATCTCAACTGAAATTTTCACTGTTTACATCTGCGATGATGTGCAGATTCGAGGGAATCTACTGTATTTTCAAAATTTTTAGCATGTATTTTACATTCTAATGTCTAAGAATTTGTTTAACCCTTTAACGGTCGCTTAATATTTGGAAAAACCATCAAAAAAGTACCTATTTTTTTATTACAGAAATTGAATAATTATAAGGTTTCAATATAAAATATGCAATTAGTTTTTTTAAAAGCGAAAAAAAAAGATGTTCTAGAACAAATTTACATTTGTGGAAAAGCCATCATGCGAGAATTCTGTGTTTTAATGTTTGTTTTACACCATACAAATTAATGCGAATAATACCATTATTTTTCACATCTTAGATCTTTATTTATCATCATCAAACAATTTTTTTCAAATAATATTTGAAATAATATAATACACATTAAATTTTGATTATTAATAATTTTTTGAGTGTGATATATTTCGAAACATGCAATACAAAGTCCAACATTACAATCAGCGCCA
Source organism: Maratus speciosus (assembly GCA_963932465.1). NCBI lineage: Eukaryota > Metazoa > Arthropoda > Arachnida > Araneae > Salticidae > Maratus > Maratus speciosus. The sequence continues at coordinate 36,115,778 of OZ010794.1, read as the reverse complement.
AAAACCAAACCCAAACGTTAATATTCAATGACTTCACACCGAAATGCCAGTTAAATTTTTCTGGTTTCAGAAGTTTTTTCCAGCAATAAATCTCCAGCCCGGAAATATGACGGGCACGAGAAGTAACGAACGACACCTCAGCCCGTGATATTCACGGGGGCGAGAATTAAAGGGCTAACAATTCAATAGTTTTTACTTCAGAATCTGTTGTGAAAGTTCCGCTCTCGAATTCACATCTTTTAAAAGTTTTTGTGTGTAACATCACGAAATCTCGATACCTGGAAATTGTTTTCCAGAACCTGGAAAAGTCAGGAAAATTTGTTGATGATCTGGAATAGACACCCTGTTTTTATCATAATCTTCCTTAATGTCTGAAAATACATAAGAAAATCTGCATAATAATAAGACTTTGCGGTAAGATTTGAAAAAAAAAATTCAGTCTCATTTAAGGTCTTTTTGTAAGATATACAAAATGAAAGTCCGTCTAACAGTTGGCTGTTGGTTGCGACAACGGCAAGAATTGCCTCTTTTTGTAAAACATACAAAAATAAAGCCAGCCTAACACTTGGCTGTTGGTTCCGGTAACGGCAAGAATTGCGTCTGAGCCAATGTTTGGCTGATTATTGGACTAAAGGTCTGAAATGATAATTGACCAGTGGGTCTGCTGGCACATGTAATAGTAATAAAATGTAATAATAATCTATTTTACTTCAACTTCATTGTTTGCTTTTTTTTTTTGAAGATTTTGGTTGGTTTTAGAACTATTTATTCAAATTGCTCATAATTTGGTTTATGCGATAAAAAAATTGTCACCATTTTGTATCTTAACAAATGTCTCTAAAACTATCCTTTTTAGAACTTTTACTTTAGTGAACATCCAGATGCAAGAAAAGGAGAGCTGAGAGTTATAATATACTTTTAAAAAAAGATACTTTTCTGTAACTTAATTGGAATATATGAATTGATTTTTTAATTGAGCGAAAATATCCCAAGCTGAGAATCGAACCCAAAACCTTTTGACTTACATTGCCAGTGCTCATTGGTCTATTGGGGGGGGGGGGGGGGTGAAGAAGCTGCAACCGCATCCGAAATTCGTAGAAAATATCAAGTTTAATTATGAAAGTTTAGAAAATTGTAATGAAACCTGCTAAGATGAAATTAAAAAGGAACCAGAAAGATAACTCCGTGTTAGACAGGTTTACATATTAAAAAGTCTGTTATTTCGCTGAGAATATGAAATAGCCATTTCAGCCAAATCTCCGTTATACACAGATTCTCTTTACATGCGTTGTATTATGCAAAATGCTATATGTGGTGATTAAATTGCATTACTAATCTTAATTAATTTTAAAAACATTAATAAAAGGCTTACACTTGCTATTTATCAGTTAAAAATCTGTGATTTAGGGCAATGCATAGATTGAGACATCTTCTCTGAATTACAAAGCCTTGGAACTTTTTTTTTTTTAATTACGTAAATGCTTGTTATGTTATAGACTTGTTATTCAGCTCGTTACAGCTCTGTGACGTGTTATTTCATTTCCATAGCATTGCAAAATATTGACAAAAAAGGTTGTTCTATGGTTGTTTAACTATTTGATTAGAAATAAGCTTTATTTACATTTAAAATACATCACAAATCTAATAGCGATTCTGAATCTCGAATACACAAAAAGCTTCTAATCAACCACAATTTATGAATAAAAAGATTCCAGAAAATACTGTGAAATTTGGCAGTTTAAGCCAATTTTCAGACCGTGGCAGTTTCGGAAAAGTCAGCATTTGGGAGATGCTATTCCAAATGCGTACCATTTATGAGAAAATGAAAAACAAAAACGTTATTCAATACTTAAGTATTGCAAATGTCATGCATGTATGCTCGAAAATGAATCGAAATATGTAAAATGTGGTAGTGGGGGGGGGGGAAGAGAGGGGTAGAATGTGAACGCTCTTAAATAATTTTAAATTCGCTGTTTACTTCGTCTTTATTTACAACTTATTGAGATAGATTTTAGTAGATAATTTTCAGTATTCCGTTTTAAAAAATGTCGTATAACCTTGGAATTATACTTCAGAAGACAAAAACCTACCTAGAACGAAATTTCTCTCAGTCCCATGCGATTCCAACTTTGCAGGTTTGGTTGTCTAATAGATGCGTTATCTGTTATGGTAAAAAACCTTTTTAAAACGGAATTTCTTCCGTTTCTTCCTCGTAGAAACTTTTACTATATCTCAGCCCCCTCCGAAATGGTAAGTTTAGATACGACGACGTTGCCAATGCTCTATCTATAGGCGGGGCTTGCACATGACGTCACATATTCAGAAGAATCTGGCGCAAGAGATCTGGTTCAGAAGAAGCTTCATATGGCGCCCAAAATATGAGGTGAATGTGGTGTGCTCTCCACTTGACTTATTAGACTTAAGTACTATAATAATAAAAATCTTAATTAAACAGAAAGACAACACGTGCTTTTACCGGCAAACGGTGAGTTCTAACGTTCCTTTTGGCTCCGTATACAATACCAGATTAGAGCACCAGTCGTTGCTAATAGCAACGTGACGTCAATGCTAGCCGTCTATTGAACTACATAGGCCGAAAAACGGTGGGTATATCTCGCTCAGACAACCTTATGGGTAATAGCATTTGGTCTGCCATGTAGACAGCTCTCCAGAATAAACAGCCGCAGTTAATGGAACTCCATTAAACTATGCCGCGAGATATACCCATAGGTTGTCGGCCTAAGTAGTTTAATAGACATAGAGCATTGGCAATTTAAGTCAAAAGTTCCTGGTTTCGAATACCAGATTGCGAATTTTTCGCTTAGTTTAAAAAGTTCAATTCGTATGATATCTTTAAACAATAGGTATAATCGAGTTAAAAATAATCGTTTATAGGAATAGTTATGCAATGAACTTTTAACATCGACAAGTAAATGCTATTTACTTAGAATAGGTTTTTTCTTTTTATTTAATTTTTTCTTTAAAGCAAAATGACATCATTAAATGTAATCTGAATCTTCCGCACCACACACACAACTTTTTTCGTATGGAAATAGAAATTTTGAAAACTGAAGTTCAAACTTATTTTGTTCTTTTATAAAAAGTACTACCTATTATAAAGATAAATAAATGTTGAAGCAAAAACAATGCTTGTGAAAGCAACACTTCCAACATTTGGGATGAGTAGAATCGGGACGAGAAGAAGTATAATATCTCCCTTAGTCAAGGTTTTCTTTTTGAGGAAATTTCCGGATAAGCAAGATCATGTTTTCCGATTAAGGCTGTTCTCAAATCCAAAGGAACTACTTTATGACCCGTATCTGAATTCGTTTTGGTTTGGAAACGCATGCATTGGGCAGGTGGACACTATTCTCCCTTTAGTTTCGACCCACACAGCACACGTTATCTATAGGATGTCGATGTATAGTGTAATTACATCTATAGCGTCCACAACATCTTTTACATGTGCATAGCATTAAACCAATAGATGTCTATCGGGCATTTCCCATTTAGATATGTATTAAACGTCCATGACCTGCTATAGACGTATTATAACTATGACTTTTTTTATGTCTACTGGAAATGCTCTTTTTAATTTCCAAAGGATGTACTCTTTAGTGCATCCAATGGATTTGCGAATAACACCTATTACGCACATCTTATGGGGAAAAAATACTGCTACTTCAATCTTGCCGCGCATGCGGAAATGGAAAGTCGAAGGTCACTCCTAGAAACTCCGGACGCGAACGATGTTTACATCTGCTCCCGCTCAACCCGCGTGATTCGCCATTTATTTGGTAAGGCTCTATGTGCATTTCCCCCCCAGTTTTACTCTGTTCAGCCATTAACGACTTGCATAAAAGGTAAGTTATTCATTTCTTATTTCATGTATTTACTTTTCTGTATAGTTTATATTTTAACACCCGATTACCGCTATATCCATGTATCGTGCAGATAGATTTAGGCTTAATGCTACGATAATTTTCGTATAAAATGAAAATAAACTTGCAAATTGTTGCTGTATTAGTTGCATAAATATCGAAATTTAATCACATATCTTGCAGATATAACGAACGGTATAGTAAAAGAGTGTTAGAGCCACTTATTGTTTTGTTTATCACCAATCGCCGATACAGTCTTGGCTATTTTGAACTTGACCTTTTGAAAGGCTGTGTTGTTATGTTATTTATACAATAAATTTTAATCCTCAGCCATAATGTTTACCAGAATTTTCAAATAACATTTAGGTTTTATGTTGTATGTGTAGCAGAAAAAAAGCAGTTAATTTTAAATGAATTCCACTAATTCTGGTTTCAATAAAATAGAAAAAAAAATTTCAACATCTTAGCAACTGAATTATTTTACCCTTAAAATAAGTGTTGTATTATTTACAATGGTGGGTCCAAGGGGGAAGTCATGGGGGTCACGATCCACCCCCCCCCCTCCGTGAACAACAGGAAAATGCTAAAAATTATTTAAAAAATGAAATATATTTTAAATTCCCCTCCCCCCCCCCTTCAACAATGTGAATGAAATCAAAATTAGGTAATTTCTGATACATCCGTGAAAATCTTTTTAATCTCTAGAAATTTGCAAGTTCACTTATTCAGAAACTATGTGATCAAATAGTGTTTTCCATTTTTCAATAAAAGAAAAGTCTTTCCAAAAATTCCATAAAATTTAGCATTTTAAACTAAATTTCCGGACGTGAATGCTAATTGCTCCCTCATGACTACATTTCTGTGGCTCTTAAGTCCTAAAAATTAGCTTAATATGGTAACTTGACAACATTTCTGAATCATTCTTAGCATTTACAAGAAAATGAGAAACGCTTCAATTTCTTGGTATCTGAATGAAATCTATAAATTATATATTTTACGAATACCAATGCAAATTTTTAGTATAAATGAATTCACGAAAGTATCAGAAAAATTGTCAGTTTTAATTTGGGAATAGCCTCCAATATAAAAATTTATCATGAAGTGGGGTGACGACCACCTCTGCAAAAAAAAAAAAAAAAAAAAAAAAAAAAAAGAGCCATGACCCCCCCCCCCCCCTCTAAATTGAGGGCTGGATCCACCCTTGATTATTTATCATAATATTTAGAATAAAGTTAACTTCAATTATTACATATAAATGTTCCACTTGCTTAAGAAACTACTTTTGTATTTATTATAATCTAAAGTTCCCTCTTGGCATTATTTAAGGGTGCTCCTTTTTTAAAATATTGAAATGCATCTTTAGTTTTATCCAGAGATCTCTTGTAAAAATCTTCTCCAGGACCAGAGTATTTCTAAATAAATGTGCCCAAAAACTTGCAAAAATTATAACCTTTTTTATTCTTTTTTTAGGAAACACAGACTATTATTAAATCATGTACTTTTTTTATCATTACTTAACAAAATTTTTTCTTGAAAAGGCTCATTTTTACTCAATAGTGATCTTTTACTGCTGAAGTTGTGCCTTTATTAGTGCCTGGCACCCTACCCTTTTCTTTCTAGTGTGAACAGTATATTATCCATAAAATTTTTATAACTGTATATTCCCAGTAGCAGAAAATTCAAGACTGATATCGCATATTTTCTTTTCTCTTTTGCAGATTATTTTTCTATCAAACCTTTATTTTGCTTCATAATTATGTTTAGTTCTTTATTACTTAATACAAAACTTAAGATTATTATTAATAAAAATGAATAAAATGCATAATGACGTCGCATGTAAGTGATTGTTTGATTAATTAATGATCCAATTGTAAAATATTTTACCAGCAGATTATTTTCTGCCCCTTGAAGTATCTGTCGCAGACACTTGGAGTATTTTCTGCTACTGGGACCATATTTAGTTTTGACTCTAGAAAAAAAAAAAAAAAAAAAAAAAAAAAAAGCTGTCATGCAGGAATCTTTTAAAAAGTGCACACTATTCTAAAAAAAAAGCACAAAAGATATTTTAAATTTGTTTGTTAAGAGTCCTTTTTTATCAGTAGAATTTTGTGATATTTTCCCACGACAGATTGAATTTCATGATTTGCCCCTCTACTGACTGACAGATTTTGAGATTTTTCCAGCAACCAGTCGATGAATTTTACATTTTTTTCTGCAACCAACATAAGAATTTCACGAATTTTTTTTCTTGATAATTGACTTCTGAATTTCTAGATTTTACTATTTATTGATCTTGGTAATCTTTTAGCAAATATTTTTCGGATTAAAAAAGTATCATATAGCCATGGAAAAATTATTGGTACTTGTTAAGATGAAAACATTGAAAACCTACCTAAAACGAAATTTTTCCCAGTTCCATGCAATTCCATCTTAGCATTTTGATTATATATAGCTGCTATGATAAAAACCTATTTAAAGAGATTTTTTTTCCGTTTCTTGTGATTCCCTCCTAGAAACCAGGGTCGAAACTAGGGAGTGCAGAGGTGCCGCAGGCACCAGAACGAAAGGCGTAGGGGGTCGCCTAATAAAGATTTTGTTTGTTGTTTCATGCAAAAATGTATATATATATGAAATATAAGGAAATTTGCAAGCTAATGTAAACCTGTGGAAGCATTCTTTTCAAAATTTGTGGAAGTGAAAGTAAATTTATTTAAGAAAAATAATCTGCAACCAAACTCTAAAGAGTAAACACTGACCTGGTTAGAATTCAATTTCAGCTATTATAAGCAAGAAAAAAAAAAATCATTTAAAACTATTAATATGCAAGTAAGAAACTTTAAAAAGAATGCTCCCATAGGTTTAACATTAGCGATTCAGTTTCTTCGCATGACTAGTGTAGGATCTTAATGCTCAAGCTAATGTTAATCCTATGGGAGAGTTGGTTACATATTTCTTACTAGCATTTTAATTATTATTAAATTATTTTTATTTTTTAAGGATTTTTTTTTTTGCATTGGGTGCCTGCAGTCAGTAACTTTTATTGTGCATGAGGAGGAAGAGGGGGGGGGTGCAAAATCCATGTTTGCCCTGGCAAACATGGGAGAAAAAGGCTAGTTTCAGCTGTCTTTTACTGTATGTCAGCCCCCTCTGAAATCATGAAGTCTAGATATGCCACTGCTCATAGCCGCTATTTATATTACATTCATTTCATTTAAAATATAAGCCTTTAACACACTTTATTTAAAATATATTACATTAGAAATACATTCTTGTACTTATTTTATTTAAAACAATTATGTTTAAAATACATGTCTTTTACTCATTGAATTTAAAAACAAAATAAATAAAAACTACTACTAGGACTTCCCTCAGAGGGATTAGTCTGAGCGATATTGTATTATTATAGCCGAGTATCATAGTATTTGGCCACGCTCAAATATTGCTATCAGTTAACACTGTGACTGACACTTAAGCTGAAAAATTTACAATGTTTAATTTTTAAGAAAGTATAATCCTGTAATAAATAAAAGGTAAGTAAAATATTAAATACATTTTCAGTAATTACATAAAACAATTATATTTTTTTAGTTTCATATCATATTTTAGACCGTCAGTCATTGGCGAATGATGCATTCTGAACGGAAAATTCAGTGTCAGCCACCGGTGGCTAATGTGTCGCTCAACGTTTTAAATATTTATAATCATGGGTGGGAAATTACCTCATTTTACTCATCGCTGGCAAGTGAATTTTTAAGTAGTCTCTTAAAAACTACAGGCTATAATCAGGGTTGCCGGCTTTTAGCCAGGCCAAAAAAAAGGCGGCTGGCTTTTTTTTTTTTTTTGGTTTTAACCACTTAAAAAAGTCGGTTAAGTTGGTTTACAGCTAATTCGTTTTAAATTTGGATCAATTAATTTATAATACACTTACTTATAAATATTTTGTGCTAAGAAAATTATGAATTTCTATTAAATTTTGTCAAATAAATGTCTTTATAACTGCTAAAAGGCAACTGTAAAGGCATTATATCTGAAAAAAATATATATAAGTATTGAAAAGAATATAAGTTACACTCCAAATTGGTGTTTTGAAATTCTATATTACATATATAGCTCCACATATACTACACATTTTAAAGATTATAATTAATTAAACAATGACAAAATGTAGCACATCAAAATGGAAACATTCTTATGTGTCCATATGAAGAGTGAAGTTATAAATGTTAAAAGAGAAATTAGAAAGGATATAATATTTGAGGAGAGTTTGGTACATAAGTGTATAAAAATAAACAAGAAAAATAAAATTTCGAAAAGCAACTATGCTATTCATAATGTTTTTAATAGTGAGAAATGATATATTTTTTTATATGACTATGCATAATTTTAAATGTTTAATAGAAATAAAATAAGACGTATATTAATAGCTCTTAAAATTAAGTAATAAAACATGTAACTAAGTAACCAATGTCCTCTTTAATTTTATAAAGCTGTAGAAATGAAAAAATTGGGGGGGGGGGGTGTCTGTTAAAGTTCAGTGTAAAACAGATAAAGCAGTTGATATGGTGCTTTTAAAATTTAGCTGACATATTTGCAATTCTAACTACAAATCACTAGCAAAACCATCTAAGTTTTATTTCAGTTAATGTCTTCATTATTGAGAAATTGGGTTACTTATTAAACTCTAAATAATTGAATGTCATTAAAACTAATTAAAAACACTTTAAAATGCATAGTTTATAATTATAAAGCCAATTATAGCCAAAAAAAGTCCATTTCTTGCCAAAAAAAAAAAAAAAAAAACTTAAAACCAATAAAAGCCGCCGGCGTGGCTTTTTTGCAAGCCTGGCTATAATAGAAGATATATGTTTTACTTGTTAGCTATATTTTTCAATTCTCCAACTTACTGCAATTGTAAATGTGGTATTAAATTCTATAAAATTTTCTTCTGTTTATATGTAATTCTTAATTTTATAGAAAAAAAATTAAAAATCTATTTTGGTAATAGTAATTTTTTTTTTTTTTTTTTTTTTTTTTTTTTTGTAATCATGTAAATGTTATAGCAATTTTCAACTATACATGGCTTCTTACTAGCTGGTAAAATAAATCCTTCGCTGGTAAGATTTTCAAAATCTCCCTCTCTCACCCCCCCCCCGCCCCCCTCGTCCCACCTTCCGTATTCATAATTATTCATTAATTGTTTGCGTGTTTAAGTATCTTAAATAAAGCTTATTTATACAGTCGATTCCCTGAAATCAGTGTTCAATTCAGATACTTTTCTCCCGGGGGAAGGTGAAAATTGCACTTTTTGACTGTTGAAAAACGCAAAATCTCAAATCTTCCGGATCCACTCCTTGAATTCAACACTGTCTGAAATCTTCACTTCAATGCAGATGTAAACAGTGAAACTCACAATTAAGATGTTCAGGGAAATTTCAAGGTTTTATGTTATTGTGTACACATTTTATATGAAATTCTGGTTAATATGACTGAATTAATGCTTTCTCATGAATGAAATGAATTTATTTCCAAAGAAATTCAAGATACAACACAGATATCTCTGGCAAGCATAATCTTTTTTTTTTTTTTCAAATACATTTGTGTTACTGCAGCTTTTTTTATCCAATAGTCTGATTAAACATGAAATAAAACATGGTTATTTTAAGATTTATTTATTTATTTATTTTTGTAATTTATTACTTTACCTAATAGAATTTTGTAATTTCTTTCCCCGCAACTGATCGGCGAATTTTGCATGTTTGTCTGCCACCAACTTAAGAATTTTGTAACATTTCCGCACAATTGATTGCTGAATACAATGTTTTCCTGTGACCGATTGATGAATTTCCCAATATTTTAAAGCAACCAACTGAAATATTTCTGTGTCCCCCCCCCCCCCCGACAATCAACTGACAAATTTTGTGGGTTTTCTTTGACGGCAGAATGACGATTTTGGCAATTTTTTCCCTGAAACCGATTGATGATTTTTGTGCTATTTATTTCTCCGATTGCCAAAATTTGTGGGAATTTTTGCGACTGATTGGCAAAACTCTTGTTCTATTTTCCGTACAGTGCAGGTTTGCCGGCTTTTAGACAGGCCAAAAAAAGCCAGCCAGCTTTTTTGGTTTTAACCGCTTTAAAAAAGCCAACTTTTTATTTTTCAGAAAGACGGTTTATAGATAATTCATATAAAATTAGGATTAATTTATTTTTAATACACTTATAAATATTTTCTACTAAAAAAATATAAACTTTATTAAATTTTGTCAAATAAATATGACCTTATAACTGCTAGAATGCAACTGTGAAGGCATTATGTCTGAAAAAAAAAATTATGAATATTCGGAAGAATACATTAAATTAGACTCTAAAGTATTGGTTTGGAATTCTTTATCATGGCTTTACACATACTACACATTTTAAAGATTATATGAAAGAATAAGAAAATGTCACACATTAAAATAGAAACATTCTTTCATATACCTACTGATATTTACTTTTAAAATTGATTAAAACTAAATAGCTATATGTATTTAATAACTGAAATTATCTTATATAATACTTGAGCAATAATAAGCAATTGATAGATAAAAAATACTTATAAAAATGATCAACTTATAAAAATGATATATGTAAAAAGTTTTTCTACTACTAAGCTGTTATGTAACTTATTCCAGATATGTCCATACTGACAGATTAAAATCATAGAATGAACAATTCTGAAAGAGAAATTAGGAAGGATATAACATTTGAGGAAATTTTAGTACATGTATTTGCATAAAATAGAGATTTTTTTTTTTTTTTTAATTCTCCGAATAAAACTTGTTGAATTAGAATTTTGAAAAGCTAGTTGTTATTTAAAATAGTGCATATGCATGCATAAATTAATGCATATGTTATTCATAATACTATTTTAATAGAGAAATGTTTTTATTAATGACTTTGTGTGTGATTTTAAATAAATGTTTATGAAAAAAAATAAGACTTGTAATATTAATATCCCTTAAAATTAGTTAATAAAATATAGAACTAAGCAACCATTGTCCTTTTTAATTATATAAGAAATAAAAAAAAAAAAAAAAAAAAAAAAAAAAAAAAAAAAAAAAAAAGATTGTTAAGGTCAGTGTAAACCAGACAAAGCAATTGGTATGACCTTTTATTCCAATATTAATGTCTTCATTATTGAAAAATTGGGTTATATTGATGTCTACCTCAATTAAATATCTTTAAAACTAATTAAAAAACACATAAAAATGAGTCTTTTATAAATAAAATGCTTCACTGTATAACAGCCAAATTTGCCAAAAAAAAGCCGGTTAAAACCAATAAAAACCACCGGCGTGACTTTTTTGCAACCCTGATACAGTGGGAGAAATTTTGCAGATTTTTCCTGCAGATGATCAATAATTTCATTTTTTCCTGTAAATAGTTGATGAATTTGTAGATTTTTCTCAGTGATTTACTGGCAAAACTCGTACTTGTTTTTTCATGCAATTGATGGACGAATTAAGTTGTTTTTTTTTCGTAACCAACTGGCAAATTTTATCATTTTTTTTTCTTTCAAAGACCAAATGACAAATTTCACGATGCTTCCCTGCGACAAAATGTCAAAATTTACGTTTATTTCCCAAGATTAATGGATATATTTTGTGGGTTCCCACCCCCACCCCCTCAGCCAGGAAAGAAATGAATTGAAAATGCATGTCAAAAATAGCAGCAAGGGACACAATATTATGTAAACAAAACAGTGACCAGAAATCTGCGCAAACTCTTGATTCCAAGCTATGCGGGTTTGAGGGAGTCTACTGTATAAATAAGTAGTAGAAAAAAAATGTGGGGTGCTATCCACTAATAAAAGCACAACTAAAACAGAAAAAGGTCAGTAGTTCAGCAAAATTGTTTTACTCACACACAAAGGGTTCTGTACAATAATTGAATTCAATTGCAATGAAAAACGTTGACTTATTCATCACTGTGAGTCGGCAAATTTTGAAAAAAGCACTTAATTTTATCTCTCACAGACCCAAAAATTGAGGAAAGATGGAAAAAACTTAAAATTTTGTTATTTTTGTGTACTCAAAAATAAAAAAGTGAAATTTTAGAATCTTGGTTCACAAACTCAAAAATCTGGAGAGAAAAAAAAAAGTGAATTTAAAAAATCAGAATGAAAGGAAGAAAAGAATACTCAAAGCATTACTAGTAAACAATCAGAAGGTATTAAAAGTAAAACTATTCCAAATGATCAAAACAAAAAAGTAATTATTTTTTAATTAAATTCTAATTTCACATCTGAAACTGATTTAAATATTAAGATTTCTTTAATTTGGCATGCTCATATCCTTGCAAATAATTGTTCTTCTCATCCCATAAGTAATCATATTCATATAGAAGTTGATGTGAAATATAAACACGCAGTCACATTTTAATATAATAGACAATGCCCAAAAAAGAATGAAGGTTTTCTTGATTTCTTTTACAGGTAGAACTTCCAGTCGGAACACACCGTCACAAACATTTGAAGATAGCCTTGAAGAAGTCCTAGATGAGGAAGACTTGTATGAATACTGAGTTAGTATATTTTTAAATTCAAAAATCCTTTTTTGTTTCTTTTTTTTAGACAAATTAGTTTGTGAGATTTTAAAATAAGTATTAAACCAAAAATTTTTAAACAAAATATTTAATGTATAATATAACTCATGTAGTCAGGACTGACACAACCTTCGAGCGAACGGTTAGCTGCCCACTCCCCTGTGCATGTTGGAGTCTTGTTTGTGTCGCCAAGCCCCTATATATTTCAAAATAATAGTTGCTTTGTAATAAATGATAATCATTTTGCCCTAAATTTATTTTAAAATGTTCTGTGAGTAAAAAAAGTTAACTTTATTTCTTACAGGCAAAATTGATATTGTCGGTGAATAAATGGATTTGATGACCTTGAAATTAACTGTGAATTCAAAAAGTAAATACAGTAGACTCTCGTTTTTACGAACCTCTTTTTCACGAACACTTGCGATTTTACGAATTATAGAGTGGTCCCGAATAAGCTCCCATAGAATCAATGTAATTTTTCGCTCCCGTTTACGAACTACAGATTATGAAAATCTCTTTTTTGCGAACTCAGTTTTCGTACTTATGATTTTTTTTTTAAGTATCGGAATGCAGTGCCAACGTCAGTTAAACTCTATACAGGTACAATGAGATATCAGGTACATTCCAAGAATGTGTTGTTTTTCCCCAGTCTCTTTCATAGGGAGGGAGCATAGCAACAATTTCAAGTAGCGGTTGTCAGGACAAAGGTACTTTTTTGAATTGAACAATAACTGCGAAAGGTAACGTTAGTAAAGGTTTCCATAGATAAAATGGAAATATATTTTTCAAAATGTGATTTTTTTTAAAAATGATAAATGATTATTTCCATTCCTAATTTTTTATCTATGTTTTCATCTATGTATTTTAGTCTACTAAGTACTTATACAGTCTGTGTTTTCATAATTAATATTTTGAAAGCATGGTAACTTATGTTTCTGTGTACTAAATTTATTTTTTGTGCATAAATTTGCACTTATTTCTTGAATATTTAAAAATACATGTATAACTATATTAAATAATAAATAATCTTGAAATACTGCTTCATCCATGAAGAGGGGGCAGTTTGATAAAAATAGACATAAATAATGTACGCATTCATATCATTTTTGGTGTTTTTCTATTTTACGAACTATTTGGGTGTTCCCTACGAGTTCGTAAAAACGAGCGTCGACTGTATTTAAAATATTGTAAAAATAGAGGATTTCTGGAAATTAAAAATAATTATGTTCATTAAATGTAAAAGTAGTGGTATTTTTAATGCATTTTATCTCTACATGTATTTTTTTCTTACATAGCAAGAAAATAATGATAATCTGTAGTTTACTGTGTGGCAACAACCATAAATTAACGCATCACCTAAAATGTTGCTATAGGTCCAGATTCACAGTTGCCACGTGGCGAGTAATTTTCTTTTTTTGTGTGTCCATTAACTTTCGGTGTCTTTAAGTCGCCAAGATTTTTTTTTTTTTTTTTTTTTTTTTTTTTTTTTTTTTTTTTTTTTTTTTTTTTTAGAAAAACAAATGTTTGAAGTACATTTTGATTCTTATAATGCGAGATTCTCACCATATTCACAATTTTTTTAATGTGTATTTTTATATGACAAAATCAAAATAAGAAATATTGTTTTCCTAATACTCCTTATTGAAATGCAGTAAACCAACGTTTAAAATGCACAAGTAATGCGTGAAAAAGCAGCAAACAGCTGTTTCGAATCTACAGCGAGATTCTTCTTCAGTGCAAGAGAGGGAAAAAAGGAACAGCGTGCTAGAAAAAGCAAGGCTGAGCAAAAAAAGCTCAGCCTTTTTTGCTCAGCCTTGCTTTTTCTAGCACGCTGTTCCTTTTTTCCCTCTCTTGCACTGAAGAAGAATCTCGCTGTAGATTCGAAACAGCTGTTTGCTGCTTTTTCACGCATTATTTGTGCATTTTAAACGTTGGTTTACTGCATTTCAATATTCCTGCACAAAGGCTTTAATTGCTATTTTAATAATACTCCTTAGTCATGATTGCTTAACTTATACATACATATTTTTAACTGTATCTAGCCCAACTTTATATTCTAACGGTACATAGTTTAAGATGCATATTATATTTAAGTAATATTCAGATTTAAAGAATTTTATGATTAAATTAAACACATTTGATGTAATTAATCTGTTTTGTTGTACATGCGTTTACATTAAGTAAATTATTTTTCACTTTGAATTCCTGAGATTTTTATCCATATAAAACCAATCGCTATTGTTTTCATACTTTTATTACATAGTGTGGCCACTAGATTTTTTTGAGTTTAGGAGCCACTGACTCCTTCCAGATTTTGGAAATCTGCACCTATTACTCAAAATGTATTTAAAGAAGAAACACGGGTTTCAACTAATTGTTTTATTAAATTGGATATTAAAACTTTTTACAAGGGAGGAAAAAGAGGAATGGTTTTGCATGAAAAATTACTTGTTTTTAGCATTTATTTTAATTTATAAATCTAAAATATTTTTGCTTAACTTTCCTAATGATGTCGTTTTTAGTTTTCAAAATATCTTGTTGTTGTGAAGAAAAAAGAAAATCAGATTATTGTTGATGCCATTTTCCACTAATAATTTTATTAAAGTGTTTAAGGATTTTTCTATGGGTTATCAAGATTGGACAGTATTTACCGTCTGATGGTTTTTATCGTCCTTGGTAAAACGTGTTTTTACCATCTTTTGAAAAAACTTATTAATTAGTGTTTTCTTCACTTTTATGAAAATTTATTTACCAATTTTTCATTTTACCAGAGGTAAAAATTTTACGGGTATTTAATACTACTATAACAATATTCACCTAATTTAGTTTCTGACTAGGTAAGTAAAAGAATGTTGTATGAAAATAGTGATTTTAAAGAATATAAAAAGGCCGGAAAACTTTCATCCAAGTTTCCCTCCTACAAGAATTCAAATTTTAAAGATATTGTTGTATATTTTTTATTATTAAATCTGAAATTTATATTCTATATGTGTATTTCTCTTACATAGCACGGAAAAATGCTGAATTTGTAGCTTTTCTTTTGGCAGCAAACACAGTAACATAAAATAAATTTGTCTTAAAACATTCCAGCTATTAGAAGCATAATTTCACCGCTGAAGCTTGCCTCATATTTAAAAGAAAAATTTCAATGGTTTTCATCAAATTTATTTTTTATTTTTAATTTAGCTGAACCAATGAATTTAAGCTTAAACAACTTTAATCTTCACGTATTTAACTAAACAATTATTGCCTCTTTTCAGAAATAATGATTGAGAGAAGAAACATAATTTGTAAATTTCATATAGAGTGTTTTCATTTGTGTTTTATGAGAGTTGCTGAAAAAAGTGTGGAGCAAGAAAAGCGAGTATCCGTTCTTCAAAAAATTATAAGTAATAAGCTTGAATTCTGCTTTTTCAGAATTTAGTGTTATCCCCGATGAGAGGGGAGACTTTAAAATTTATTAGCGCCATGGCCCATTAAAAAATTGTACAAAATTAAAATTTTTTTTCAACTTTCATTATACATAAAATGACATCATTTGCATCTGCTGAAGAATTCCACATTTACGATCCAGTCTTAAAGAACATCTATAGAAAAGTAGCGTATGATGTCACAATCGTGGTATAAATACGCAAACGCAGAAAAAAACGATGTAAATTCGACAAAAAGATTGCCTAGCTAATGTATGCCTTTATTTATTTGTAATGTTAATATGGATACTTAAACTTAAATATAGTTTATTGTAGCTCCATGTTTTATCAGAAATCGTTCGTTTATATATATATATATATATATATTTTTTTTTTTTTTTTTTTTTTTTAAATAGCATGTATTTTAATTACATTTTTTTTCAGTTGTAATGAGAAAATAGCAATAAAAAGATAGTAATCTAGTATTTTCCAACTGTTTTCCCTTTACTTTCTACAGAAATGGAGGACTTCAGTTGCCACCATTATAAAAATGATATTAAAAACTAAAAAAAAAAAATGAATATCTCTAAAATAAAATGAGATGCAGTTTCCAAACAAATTACAGTTAAAAGTACTTTTCCCCTTAAACGAAGGGTAAAGTTTGAAAATGTGTGAGGCTTAGAAGTTTAAAAAAAATTGCAGTACAGATTATCAATATTTAACCATACAATGATACATCTGCTTCGTTTTATGGCTGGCTTATGTAACGTTACGTTACATTTTAGTGACATTTTAATTGTTGGCTGAAAGAAATAGCATATTGGGAGCTAATAACTTTTTATCTACAATTATTTCAAAAGAAATTTATTAGCATAAGAAGCAGGGCCCGACTTATGCAGGGGCATGCGGGAAAATCGCCCCATCACCTCCCCTTTTTAGAGCCCCCCCCCCCATGGGAGTAGTCAGGATTTTCATTAAAAGGGGCCAAGTGATTAAAATTAGCCAAAAGTGGCCAAAATTCATATATTTTCAAACATTTAGGGAGTGCGGTTTCCCTTCCCCTCTCATTCCAGTACACTCTCCATCCATGTAGAAAACAAACTATATCATAAGAAAACTAATGATTAATATTTTATTATGACGACTTAGTATTCTATTGTTTTCAACAGAAATTCTTTATTAATGTTTTCCTTGTAATGTGGCAAGTGAAAACCATTAATTGTGACCCATTTGGGGCATTTTCTTTTAGACATGACATACACAGATAAGCAAAGTAAAAGTTTGCAAAGAAATACTCATATCAACCAATATATCATTTTTTTTCTACTATTATCCTACACTAGTATTTTTTCTTAAAGTTGTGACCATCTTTTTGTGACACTCTGTATACAAATGTGAGCAGTACCGGGTACAAAATGTATGCATATAATACAACATGTATGAAGTTTAGTACTAGACACTTTCACATTATTCACAAAAAAATCTATAGATAGAAGGCAGGCCCCCAGAATGATTCTTGCCCCCCCCCCCCATAACCTAAGTTGGGCCCTGATAATAAGTATATATTTAAATGCAGTTTTATAATATAAATAATAAAGATATTCATAATGTTATTGCTGTTTAAATAATTTTAATGCAAATAGAATATTTCTTATTTTATCGATGGCACTTCAACTACATTTCAAACTGTTTTTTAAGCAATTGTAAAACACTTTAAAGAAACTTCAAATTCACTCTTGTCTCTCAAATAATTTTTTTTAATACTTTAATTACTAAATGTTCACTTTGACCCTGAGCCCGAAAACTACTATAAGAATCGAGCCCACTTCCTGAGTGGGATTGAGATTTACATTAAATGATTTTTTCATTAAGGTTACAGACGTACTTTACATCTGAGCTATGTATGAGATTTAATGTTTTAATTATATAGCGAGGGAAGATGACTCGTAATTATTGTTGTATATATATATATATATATATTTTTTTTAAATGATTTCTCTGTTGCCTATCCTTAATTACTAAAATAGTGGTCTTTTTCGTTTTATTGTAGGTGCTGCTCAAAGAAATCAGTTTATAACCATTGTAGTGAAAACATAAGATCTGCTTCCGGCATGTCAACGCCTATTCCAAGAATTATCTTTGTTAATAACTATTAATAATATTATTTTTTTTAAATAAAATATTATTTCTTCATGTAATAAAGTCTTAATTTTCTTTGCTTTTTCTATTTCAGTAAATTCTGTGCCACCTAGTACAAGTATTAATAACAAAATTTATTACTTATATGTTTATTAAATTTTATTGTGTGAAAGAGTATTTGAAAAATAAGATGTATCCTAAAAAAAAATAATAATAATAAATAAAGCATGCAATAATTTTCGGCATTTAAATAAGATCATGTTGCAAGATGTAATTTTTGTAAAATTGACTGCCTCCTATCTTTTCTTTCTTTCTTTTTTTTTATTTTTTTTTATTACTTTAAATTTTTTTCCTTTCTTTCTGAACATGCAAAACTGGGGTAACAGGCAATTCCTTTCTCAAACTAAGATAATTGAGTTAAAAATGTTTTGATGTAAGCAGACATGAGAAAAAAAAATTCTGAATGGTCTGTAATGTAATGTGTTGATTGCAATATTTTTATTGATAAAAGTTTTAAAATATTGAGTTCAGTACACAAAATGGATTTTTTAAAGCATTTCTAGTAATGTAATCAAAATAAGTTTTATCTCTTCTCTGTATTGGGAAATTAAAAACAGAATAAAAAATTTATTAGTTTGCATTAAACCCTTCAGGTAATATAAAATATAATATAAAATATATGTAATATAAAATTGCCATTCCAAAATATTAGTGTAAAAAATTAATGATTATGTTTCCTGTATGTAATGTATATATGAATGATGTTTGTTGCAAAAGTCATATCCCCATGCCGATTCTTTTATACGTACGAATACAATTGCAATAAACACGTAAAGTTTTCTAATCTATGTTAGTATACTTTTTCCTTCTTTTTTTCCTTCCTCTGAAAGGAAGATTTGTTACCTTTAAATAATGAGAAATAGCAAATCTTTTAGCCTCTTCATTTTCTTTGCAAAATACTGGATGATTAAGAAATTTCTCCCAAAGTAAAACTTAGCCAAACTGATTTTAAATACCATATTTATACGTGTATAAACTATAAAGTGCATATTTTGATTTAGATTAAGAATTTATTATTATTATTATTATTATTATTATTTTTTTTTTTTTTACATATGCACAACATTCTATTAACATAAAATATAAAGAATTAAAAAAAAAAAAGGAAAAACTTGTAGAAATCGTGATTTGAAATTTTTTCTCAAACCTAAACTATCAGATTTGCTCATGTATATTTTGCCCCCTTGTTAAAATACCATAAAATAAAAGGTTTTTGCAGAAAGTCGATGTCACATGATTGTTCATAATACACAAGATATTGCATAGATACAATAATACAATTATTTCCGTTTTATTTTCTACTTCTATATTTGTATAAGCATATTTGTATCGCAAAAAAAAATGTGTATTATGTACTCACGACTTTTTAGACATGAAATTTTGGGGAAAATGTATGCAATATGTTAAATTATTCGGGTAGTTTTTGAATTCAGTTGAGAAATTTCAGTGAACAAAATGGTTAATCTTAAATAGCCCAATTATAATACAGTTTTTAATTAGATAAGAGGGGGGGGGGTCTTCAATTTGGAGCCTGAAAAGAAATGAAAGTAAAAATTGAATGCTTCATGTATCTCAAAAATGAAACTAAAATTTCTCCGTGACATGAAAAGAAGGGCTTGTGAGAGCTCAAGCCATTTGGTAGGCCTCCCCACCTGGTTGACCCTGACATGAAAAAGCAACAACATAGATGTCTATTGGAAATATCTAAAAAAGTAGTCAGTGCTCTTTGGGTGTTAATGTTAGAATAATGCTAATATGGTGCTAATTACATAATTGTTTTAGCATTAGCAACTGTTAACTGTTTGGCTTATTTAGTATGCCATTAGTGTCTTTAAAGGTTATTACAGTTTGTGAGAAAAATGGCAGCAAACCAAGTACTGTACTTTTAATTAAAACATTTGCTTGAAAAAAAAAATTGCTCAGTGTTTCATTAATGAATTTTGCATGGCATAGCAATTGTTATGCTTATGCTAGTACAATAGATAATTTTAGGAATTATTCTAATTTTCATGATTAAGTACATATTTTATAATTTTTATTGATGCGTTAAAAATAAAAATCATGTATAAATTTAAAAGTTTTTTTAACCATAAGATTTCTTTTTTTGTTGTTGTTGAAGACAAGATTATTTGTATTTTGAAATTCCAAGAATTATTCTGATTTTCATATAGGTAGGTATACTTATGACATGTAAAAAAATGTCATTTCATGGGAATTACATACTTGACCGAAGGTATTGAGCAACCTCCCTTCACCCCAATATTTTTAATATATTTGTAAAAATAATAGTTATATACAAATGTTTAAGTACATACAATTTGAAATTTTCTTAAGTTACTACAGTTTGAAAAAAAAAAAGCCAACGAACTCATCTTTTAATGAAGTCATTTTATTTTAAAAACCCTTTTTTAAAAAAATGTTAAATTACTTTGTTTTCTGGGAGTTTTATTATATAATGCATGCTGATAGATAGTCATGAAAATAATTCTTAATATTTTTAACACATTGAAATTTAAATGTAAATTTAAAGTATTTTCAACATAAGATATCTTTATTTTCATTGTTGAAGACAAGTTCTTTATACTTTAGCACTTTTAGCTATAATTATTCTTATTTTCATGATTATCTATTAATTGGCATGTATAACACAACAAAGTAAATATATATATAATGGCTTCATTAAAAAATTAGTTGTTACTTTGTATTTTTTCTTCAACTGTAATAACTCAAAAAGAAAATTCATTGTTGTATGCAGTTAAATATTTGTGTATTGCTATTATATTTACAAATATATTAAAAATATATGGTTGCTCAATACTTTTAGCCAAGGCTGTATTTCCCATGAAATGACAGCTGTTTCTTGCCCATCTTAAGTATATCTATAAGAAGTACCGAATATCAAAAAATAGACGAACATTTAGAGTTCTTATAGATGCTTATCAGATGTACCTGGGTAGCTACAGTGCAAGTCTTGGGTGCATCTATAAGAAGTACCCCATGTCGAAAAGTGATCTATGCTTGGAGGTCTTATAGATGTGGTCTCATAGATTTTCTGGATATAATCGACGTCTGAAGGAACTCAAAAACGACACACATGTTATTTCTATTAGATGTGAAAAGAGTGTATCGTGGATATTTTTAGACTACTTATAGATGTGTTGGCCGTCTTGTGTTCACAGCTTGTAGATGACTTATGGATGGTTGTGTGCTGATTGGGATATTTTTTGTGTTTGATTTCTTTCACAAACAGGGACTTTTGCAAGATCCTTTTGTATTTTTTAGCACATGGTATGCATTTATTTGTTACACGAGATAATTGCAATCTCAGATAATTAATCTATGGATCTTCATATTTTTATATTTACTATGTAGCCCTGGACTTGGATTTTTCAAAAACCGATACTTGCACTTTTTAGCACAATATAGCACAACTTGAATCTTCTTGAACACGATCGAGAACTAACATTTTAGCACACACAACACTATGTCTTCTTCGTACACCATCGCAACTTGGAAGTGTTTTGACACATTTTTATTTTATATTTCTTAGCACAAAACTTTCATCTTAGCACACCACCTCACAAATTTGATGTTTTTCAACACATTTAAAAATTTACTTGCTATCTTGAAAAAAAAAAACAGACGCCAACGCCACAGCAAAGAGATATTTCTATCTCTTCGTCTTCGCTGTGCCCGGCTAACCAACTCGTATTCCCGCTCAAGGCATCGTTGCCAAACCACCTTTGCAAGACTAGGGAGAAAAAAACATTTCCCTTCTACTGCTTCCCTGGTCTGACTTCGGAAGAGGGAAATGGAGATTCATCTGTCACATCTCCCTCTGCGAAGACTTGCTATTCCTGTGAAAATGCAGATGATTGGTTCCATTCTTGTGTGCGTTCGGAATGTGAATTATGGCTGTGTTCTTTAGAATGCTTTCAGTTCACTGTTTATTTTTTAATATGAAGATGCAATCTGTTTAGATAAGCTTTTCCTCTACAAGCGTCTTTAATTTCGGAGGAGATTTCGCGAACAAACATAAACCAAAATTTCTTAAATGATTTTTTATATGTTCAAAGAAACCCGGGAAATAATTTGCCAATTTTGGTCTTCTTGCTTTTGTTCCTTGCACATACTTCTTATAGACAAAAAAAGGTGCACAACATTATTCCCCATTTTTTTACTATTACCATTTTTTATATAATGTGATAATTAAATGTATGATTTTTGTACTTTTTAAGGAAATGAAATTTATCAAATCTGCAATTTAAATGAGAATTAAAATTTAGTGTCATTTTTTCTAAAAAAATGTGTTTATTATTTTTCTTTCTATTTTTAGATTCAAAGGTAGATAAAACTTTTTCACTGAAGTTCAATAAGTCATTTCTTTGGAAGAAAATAGCGAAAATAACTTCATACTGATACTTCGAAGAAGATTCCGTTATCTTCCGAAGCAAAATTTTTTCACTTAAGAAAATGTCTACAGAAGAAAGTTCTTCTTCTAAAGAACATCATTTTGTTCCTCAAAATGGTGATAAAGAAAAAAATACGTCCACTGGTACAGGAGAAAAACCTTTAATTTGTGAAGTATGTTCCAAAACATTTTCTAAGAATAACTCTCTAAGAAGACATCTCTTAACTCATGCAGATGAAAAAACCTTTGTATGTGAAATATGCTCCAAAGCATTTTCTCAGAATCGTCTTCTAAAAAGACATCTCTTGATTCATTCAGGTGAAAAGCCCTTTGTTTGTGAAATATGTTCTAAAACATTTTCTAGGAACAGTTACCTAAGAAAACATCTAAAAATGACTCATACAGGTGAAAAACTCTTTGTTTGTGGAATATGTTCCATAGGATTTTCTCAGAATATTAATCTAAGAAACCATCTCTTGACTCATACTGGAGAGAAACCCTTTGTTTGTGAAATATGTTCCAAAGGGTTTATTCAGAATAGTAATCTAAGAAGCCATCTGAGAAACATTCATACAAAGGAAAAACCTTTTGCTTGTGAAGTATGTTCCAAAACATTTTCTCAACATAGTAGTCTAAGGAAACATCTTTTGACACATACAAGAGAAAAACCCTTTGTTTGTAAAATGTGTTTTAAAGGATTTTCTCAGAATAGTAATTTAAGAAGACATCTCTTCACTCATACTACAACAGGAAAACCTTTTGTTTGTGAAATATGTTCCAAAGGATTTTCTCAAAATAGTAATCTAAGAAAGCATTATTTGTCTCATATCAAATAGACACCTCCTGAACACCTCCTATATTTTCTTAGTCAAAATTGAGTATGAATTCCGTATATATTGCATTTACTATTATCACATTTCTTATGTTTTAGCATTTAGTAATTAAATAAAAAATTGTAAAATTCTTCCATAGTTGTCGTTTTGGTAATAAGCAAATAACTTCGGACCTATTCATTAGATTTCAGTAAACCTTTTTGTAAAGCTTTTTTGGTAGTTAATTTTTTAGTTTCACTGTTAATAGTCCAGGTAATAGAGACCGTATATTGGCTCTACCTAGCAAAATTCATGGTAGTTCTTAAAAAAGGCTTGCTATATGTTTTTTGTGTCGCTGAATCCGAATTTGTAACTTCCCACCAAAATTTCCCTAAATTTTGGTAAAATGCACCCCCCCCCTCCAAAAAAAGGTTTTTATTAAAAATATTAATTTTCTTATTATTAAAGGGGAAAAGTATCTAGAAATTCAGAAAGTAGACAAAATTTGCAACAAATTAGATATATGACATTATGACTTAGGATGAAAGGAACTGCCTCGGAACATGCGCGCGGTGCTTCGTGAACTAAGTTGCGCAATTCCCCTTGACCACTCACACGTTTACATTCGCCCTCCCATCTCCCCTCCGAACTTTCTCTATAAGGTTTACTTTAAGATTTTTGGGTCGCTGAATCCGAATTTTTAACTTACCCCCAAATAGTTGTTTTTGACTTAAATTTCTCATTGTTTTCCCAGCTAGAAAATGTCTGCACTTTTTTTGCAAAATAGTATATATTGTACACAATTTGTGCAAAAAAAGTGACTATTTTTGAACACTTCGAAAAGTATGCACCTTTTGTGCAAACTGTCTGTATTTTTTATACATACAAAAAAGTGTATATCCTATGTTGTCAAAAACTGTGCACATTTTTTGCATAAAATAAATTAATATTCCGTGTTCGCGAAAAGTGTGCATTTTTTATGCAAAAAAAAAAAAAAAAAAAAAAAAAAACTGTAGATTCCAATTTTCCAAAAATTATATATTTTTTATGGATGTAAAAATTAGTACTTTCATTTTAAATAGTATATTTACCCCCCCCCCCCCGGAAAAAAAACGAAAATTCTCAATTCCATTTTAATTTTAAGGTAAACGAAATAAATACATTTTACTATGTTTTTCAAAATAAGAAAAAATCAAATTTTAATTATTTAAATTTCAAAATCCAGGAAGAGGCAATGGGGCTCCTCCCCCCCCCTCTTTCTTTAACGGAAATTTCCTGAGTTCCCCCCTTTATTTTAAGTCGCTTGAAAAAAATCAATTTTACTATGTTTTTCAAAATAAGCAAAAAAGAATTTTAATTAATTAAATTTTAAAATCTGCGGTACGGGTAATGGTTCACCTAAACCCTCTAACTTTACAGAAAAATATTTAATTCCTCTTTTATGTTAAGTTACTCGAAAAGAGAAAATTTTACTGTGTTTTTCAAAATCATTAAAAATAAAATTTAGAAATAATTTAGATTAAATTAAATTCGAGGGAGGAGCAATGGCTCTCATATGACCCTTTCTACCCAAGTAAAAGTTCTTAGTTCCTCTTTAATGTACTCGAAATAAATAATTTTGCTGTGCATTTCAAAATTGGTGAAAAACACATTTTAATTAAATAAGTTTCAAAATCCAGGGAGGGGCAAAATGGACCTCTCCTCCCCCCCCCCCTCCTTAACAGAAAATCCACAGTTCCACTTTTATTTTAAGTTACTTGAAAGAATAAATTTTACTTTTCTTTTTTTTTCAAAATCGGAGAAAAATAAAATTTAGTTAGTTAAATTTTTAAATCGAGGGAGGGGAAATGGCCCTCCTAAGCCCCCTTCCCCCAAAGGAAAATTCTTAGTTTATCTTTATTTTAAGTTACACGTAAATAATAAATTTGACTCTGTATTTCAAAATAGGAAAAAAATAAATTTGACTCTGTATTTCAAAATAGGAAAAAAATAAATTTTAATTAATCAAATTTTAAAATGCAGGGAGGGCAATGGCCCTCCCATGCCCTATCAGAAAATTCCTTACTTCCTCTTTTATTTTAAATTCTTCGAAAATAATACATTTTATGAAGTTTTCAAAATTATCAAAAAAAAATTTAGCTAGTTAAATTTTAAAATCGAGGGAAGGGCAGTGGACTCCCCCCCCCCCCCCACACACACACACACTCACGCAAATTCTCTTCTTTTTGATGATTACTAATAGCATCCCTTATCATCGATTAAGCATAAATTCCAGTTATTATGAAAATTACTTCTGCTTTCAAAAATCAAATGAAAAACGTTTATTTCTTATTAATTTCTTTCAAATTTCTATTTAAACATTTGGGCAGAGATCCAGATACATTTTTCGATATTAGCCAAACGAGATTGACCAATCAGAAGCCTGCATATTTGCAAACAATGAAAAGGTTGCAAAAATACAGGCTTCTGATTAGTGGATCTCGTTTCGCTAACAGCGAAAATCTATCTCGATCACGGCCTTTATTTTTATTTTCGCATGTGTAGCTGCAATTCAACTCAACACTCCTTTCCTTGTGTTTACATGCATCGAGCTGCGTGGCGGGCGTTATTAGTAGCGAAATTTGTAAGAAATAAGAGTAAAACTTCAAAAAGGATAAAGCCTAATTCTAGGAAAAAGGGATTGATATCTTCTAAAAATGAAAGTGAAGAAAATGCAATGGATTCAAATGAGAATAATGGAGATATGAACGACAGCAAGATGGAGGATGATACCGTAGCAAACGGCGTATCTTCAGTTCAGGAAAACAACGTTTATTATTTGGATATCTCACCAAAGGAAATAATACAAGCAGGGCCCGCTTAACACTTGGAAGTAGGGGAAGCCCGACGTCACACAGGGTCCCCTATTACTCTACAAATTGCTTTTTTATTTACTAAATCCCTTTTTCGTATGCTTAAATAATTTGAAATTTTACCATCAAAGTTTAGAGTAAATAACACTTAATATTAAACTAAAACTAACTACCTATATATACATACTATGAAAAAGTATTTTATTATATTTTTAATTGTAAATAACCAATTTATTTTGTAAATGACAAATATGGAACTACAGTATTTGAACTTCAAAATATCTTTTGTGATTTACAAATTGCCACATAGTAAGAACAAAAAAATTTCAAAAGAAAAATAATGCATTTTTTACCCTGATTGAGTTTCTTTTTTCTAATAATTAGTTTTGAAAAGTAAAATTGGGGGCCCTTACGTATCTCAGTGGGTAAGCACGGGCTTCATGGGCCTATTCCGTAAACAGGGCCTGAATACAAGTGCTGCAGAGTGATATGTACGAGGAAATTAAAATCGGTACTTTTCGGTTAGCTGGGTGCTAGTATTATGTATACATGTATATATACATATGTATAGATATACATATGTGGATATATGTGTGTATATACAATATATGTATATACATACATGTGCATATATATATGTATACATACATGTGTATATACATATATTTATGTGTACATAACACTGGTGCCCGGCTAACTGAAAAGTACCCTATAATCTTTTTGGAAGCAAATGGGGCTCTCCCAAGCATACACCCGCGTCGTCTAAAGAACGGAATTCAAGAAATTATTCAGTCATGAGCAAATTAATGAGTTGAAACTAACCTGGCGAGGGAAAATCTTAGCAACGACAAGCTTTCTAGAAACAGCGCAACAAATCTTAGACATCCAAGAATTGGAAGAAATACCGGTATCACCTGTTCTCCAACATGAAAGCATTACCACATGGTTCCTGCTGCATGGCATCCCCACAGATGTATCGTGTGAAGAAATAACTGGAATTTATAGCTTGGAAACTCATCAATTTACTACGAAGATAGAAGGTCAGATAGTTCCCGCCAAAACTGTGTTGATAACTAAAATAGGTACCTACTTGCCTAAAGAAATTAACCCTTTGTATCACTGTGTTGCAGATCTGCAACATACCCAAAAAGTCAATGATATTTTGACAGTAAACATCAAAACACGATTTTTGTTGAATGTTGTTATTCTACTACACTGCTAGTAGTATAATTATGTCATTAAATCCGCAACAGATGGCGAATATTTATTTTTTTTTCACGCCAAAGTTTCATTTATCGCTTGATCAGCTAAATGTGATTTTTGCTGAATTAAGCTTTGAAATAGTGGAGTTAAAAAAGTATATTGTTTACAAAGGTAAGTTTAAATTCTTTATTTAAAGACCATTTTCGAGCTAAGAAATTTATAATATGTATAAAATAAGCATAAACTTTTGATTGTTGCAGATCTGCAACAACGTGCCATGTCTTCTCTTTTAATGGTTGTTGATAATGTGCGGGAAAATTTCAAATTTCTTTGATTCATGGAAAAATAGTGAACTTCGTCGATCAGGTGCAGAAAAAAAGGAAATTTTGTTGATCAGGTGTCGAAAAATAGCGAATTCTGTCAATTGGGTGTGAAAAAATAGCGAATTTCGCCGGTCGGGTATGAAAAGATTGTGAAACTTGTCAATCCGGCGTAGAAAAATTGCGAATTTGTTTGATCGGGCATAGAAAAAGTGTGAATTTTGTCGATAATGTGTGGAAAAATCACAAATTTCGTTGATTCACGGAAAAATAGCGAACTTCGTCGATCAGGCGCGGCAGAAAAGGGGAATATTGTTGAACGGGTGTGGAAAAAAAGGGAATTTTGTTGAAAGGGTGTAGAAAATCGTGAATTTTGTCGATTAGGAATGGAGAAAATGTTAAAATTTCATTGAATCACGAAAAAATAGCAAACTTCATCGAACAGGTGCGGGGAAAATGAGAGTTTTGTTGATCAGGTATGAAAAGAAGGGAATTTTGTTGATTGGGTGTCGAAAAGTAGTGAATTTTGTCAATAAGGTGTGAAAAAATAGCGAATTTCACTGGTCGGGTATGAAAAGATAGCGAAATTTGTCAATCTGGCGTAGAAAAATCACGAATTTGTTTGATCGGGCATAGAAAAAGTGCGAGTTTTGTCGATAATGTGCGGAAAAATCTCAAATTTCGTTGTTTCACTGAAAAATAGCAAACTTCGTCGATCAGGTGCAGAAAAAAAGGAAATTTTGTTGATCAGGTGTCGAAAAATAGCGAATTCTGTCAATTGGGTGTGAAAAAATAGCGAATTTCGCTGGTCGGGTATGAAAAGATAGCGAAATTTGTAAATCTGGCGTAGAAAAATCGCGAATTTGTTTGATCGGGCATAGAAAAAGTGCGAGTTTTGTCGATAATATGCGGAAAAATCTCAAATTTCGTTGTTTCACTGAAAAATAGCAAACTTCGTCGATCAGGTGCAGAAAAAAAGGAAATTTTGTTGATCAGGTGTCGAAAAATAGCGAATTCTGTCAATTGGGTGTGAAAAAATAGCGAATTTCGCCGGTCGGGTATGAAAAGATTGTGAAACTTGTCAATCCGGCGTAGAAAAATTGCGAATTTGTTTGATCGGGCATAGAAAAAGTGTGAATTTTGTCGATAATGTGTGGAAAAATCACAAATTTCGTTGATTCACGGAAAAATAGCGAACTTCGTCGATCAGGCGCGGCAGAAAAGGGGAATATTGTTGAACGGGTGTGGAAAAAAAGGGAATTTTGTTGAAAGGGTGTAGAAAATCGCGAATTTTGTCGATTAGGAATGGAGAAAATGTTAAAATTTCATTGAATCACGAAAAAATAGCAAACTTCATCGAACAGGTGCGGGGAAAATGAGAGTTTTGTTGATCAGGTATGAAAAGAAGGGAATTTTGTTGATTGGGTGTCGAAAAGTAGTGAATTTTGTCAATAAGGTGTGAAAAAATAGCGAATTTCACTGGTCGGGTATGAAAAGATAGCGAAATTTGTCAATCTGGCGTAGAAAAATCACGAATTTGTTTGATCGGGCATAGAAAAAGTGCGAGTTTTGTCGATAAAGTGCGGAAAAATCTCAAATTTCGTTGTTTCACTGAAAAATAGCAAACTTCGTCGATCAGGTGCAGAAAAAAAGGAAATTTTGTTGATCAGGTGTCGAAAAATAGCGAATTCTGTCAATTGGGTGTGAAAAAATAGCGAATTTCGCTGGTCGGGTATGAAAAGATAGCGAAATTTGTCAATCTGGCGTAGAAAAATCGCGAATTTGTTTGATCGGGCATAGAAAAAGTGCGAGTTTTGTCGATAATATGCGGAAAAATCTCAAATTTCGTTGTTTCACTGAAAAATAGCAAACTTCGTCGATCAGGTGCAGAAAAAAAGGAAATTTTGTTGATCAGGTGTCGAAAAATAGCGAATTCTGTCAATTGGGTGTGAAAAAATAGCGAATTTCGCCGGTCGGGTATGAAAAGATTGTGAAACTTGTCAATCCGGCGTAGAAAAATTGCGAATTTGTTTGATCGGGCATAGAAAAAGTGTGAATTTTGTCGATAATGTGTGGAAAAATCACAAATTTCGTTGATTCACGGAAAAATAGCGAACTTCGTCGATCAGGCGCGGCAGAAAAGGGGAATATTGTTGAACGGGTGTGGAAAAAAAGGGAATTTTGTTGAAAGGGTGTAGAAAATCGTGAATTTTGTCGATTAGGAATGGAGAAAATGTTAAAATTTCATTGAATCACGAAAAAATAGCAAACTTCATCGAACAGGTGCGGGGAAAATGAGAGTTTTGTTGATCAGGTATGAAAAGAAGGGAATTTTGTTGATTGGGTGTCGAAAAGTAGTGAATTTTGTCAATAAGGTGTGAAAAAATAGCGAATTTCACTGGTCGGGTATGAAAAGATAGCGAAATTTGTCAATCTGGCGTAGAAAAATCGCGAATTTGTTTGATCGGGCATAGAAAAAGGGCGAGTTTTGTCGATAATGTGCGGAAAAATCTCAAATTTCGTTGTTTCACTGAAAAATAGCAAACTTCGTCGATCAGGTGCAGAAAAAAAGGAAATTTTGTTAATCAGGTGTCGAAAAATAGCGAATTATGTCAATTGGGTGTGAAAAAATAGCGAATTTCGCTGGTCGGGTATGAAAAGATAGCGAAATTTGTCAATCTGGCGTAGAAAAATCGCGAATTTGTTTGATCGGGCATAGAAAAAGTGCGAGTTTTGTCGATAATGTGCGGAAAAACCTCAAATTTCGTTGTTTCACTGAAAAATAGTGCACTACGTTGATCAGACGCAGGAAAAAGGGGAAATTTGTTGAATGGATATAGAAAAAAAGGAAATTTTGTTGAACAGGTATAGAAAATTATGAATTTTGTCGATTAGGAATGGAAAAAATCTCAAAATTTCATTGAATCACGAAAAAATAGCAAACTTCGTCGATCAAAGTGTGGGAAAAAAGGAGAGTTTTGTTGATCAGGTGTGAAAAAAAGGGAATTTTGTTGATTGGGTGTCGAAAAATAGTGAATTTTGTCAATAAGGTGTGAAAAAATAGCGAATTTCACTGGTCGGGTATGAAAAGATAGCAAAATTTGTCAATCTGGCGTAGAAAAATCGCGAATTTGTTTGATCGGGCATAGAAAAAGTGCGAATTTTGTCGATATAGTGCGGGAAAATCTCAAATTTCGTTGATTCATGGAAAAATAGTGAACTACGTTGATCAGGCGCTGGAAAAAAAGGAAATTTTGTTGAACAGGTGTAGAAAATTATGAATTTTGTCGATTACGAGTGGAATAATCACAAATTTCGTTGATTCACGGAAAAATAGCGAACTTCGTCGATCAGGCACGGAAAAAAGGGAATTTTGTGTTTTATCGGGTGTAGAAAAATAGTAAATTCTGTCAGTCAGGTGTGAAAAAATAGCGAATTTTTTCAATTGGGTGCGGAAAAATTGGAATTTTATCGATTGGCTTTGGAAAAATTGTGAATTTTGTCGATCAGGTGTCTAAATATCCCAAAGTTTTTTTTATTGGGCATGGAAATTTACAAAAATTATCTTCAAAAGGTATACAGTAAATTAAACTTTGAATTGAAGTTAATTAAAAAAAATATTATATGTTCATGACAGGGTTGCCCTCTTTTAGCCAGGCCAAAAAAAGCCGGCTGGCTTTTTTTGGTTTTAGCCACTTAAAAAAAGCCGGTTTTTATTTTTAAAATTTTGTTTACAGCTAATTTGTTTTAAATTTGGATCAATTAATTTATAATACACTTATAAATATTTTCTACTAAGAAATTTATAAATTTCTATTAAATTTTGTCAAATAACTAAGTTTTTAACTGCTAGAAGGTAACTGTGAAGGCATTATGTCTGAAAAAAAAAAAATATATATATATATATATAAATATTGAAAAGAATATTAAGTTAGACTCTAAACTGGTGTTTTGAAATTTTATATTACATTATATAGCTCCACATATACTACACATTTTAAAGATCATATTTAATTAAACAATGACAAAATGTAGCACATCAAAATGGAAACATTCTTATGTGTCCATATGGAGAGTTAACTTATAAATGTTAAAAGAAAAATTAGAAAGGATATAATATTTGAGGAGAGTTAGGTACATAAGTGTATAAAAAATAGAGCATTTAAACAAGAAAATAAATAAATAAATAAAATTTCTCTAAATAAATTTTCGAAAAGCTTGTTGTTAAGCATATTCATGCATATGCTATTCATAATGTTTTTTTAATAGTGAGAAATGATGTTTTTATTATATGACTATGTATAATTTTAAATGTTTATTAGAAATAAAATAAGACTTGTATATTAATAGCTCTTAAAATTAATTAAGTAATGAAACATGTAACTAAGTAACTATTGTCCTCTTAATTAAAAACACTTTAAAATATGTAGTTTATAATTACAATGCTTCATTGTAAAGCCGATTATGGCCAATTTTGGCCAAAAAAAGCCGTTTAAAAACAATAAAAGCTGCCGGCATGGCTTTTTTTAATTTTAGCCGGCTTTTTTGCAACCCTGATTCATGATGAATGTTTATGTGTATTTATAAACACATGCACACATAGGAGTATTACCCCTAAGCTCACATCATGTGCACATAAGTGCTTTTTTCTTGCACACAATTACTTGGTACTCACAGGAGTACTTGGTGCACCACTCGTAAAAATATTAGGTAGTTTTAGTTTAGCCGAGTGCCAGTGTTATATATACATACATATATATGTATACACACACACATATGTATATACATATATTGTCTATATCACCTATATACATATATATGTAGTATATATATTTATATAAACATGTATATAGACTTATATATGTATCTATAACATTGGCGCCCGGCTAACCGAAATAAAGTTCAAATATTACAAGCATTTAACCTTCCTTCAGCTGTAATTAGAAATTAAATTGTGAAGAATTCATCATAATGTTTTAAAATTTAAAATATAGCTTCATCGTATGTTATAAGGTTCAATTTTAGGTTATATTTATAGAAACATCTTTTTTTTTTAATTTTCTTACTATTATAAGAATATTGCTCAGCTCTCTGTTGTGCCACTGTTCCATTACAGGTACACCAATAAATTTATGCTTGTTTTTTGGTCTTATTATTGATTTTGCTGTATTGATATTGCAGTGTGAATTATGTATGTGATAGCAATATGTTTAACCCTTAACCGGAAATGTGAAAATCCCGTGCACAAACAGACCACTTAATAATTTATCAAATAGTGAACTTAAACATTTAATCTTTAATAGTAATGCATTAATAGGAGCAATTTTTTTATATAACAGCATAAAAATAAGTTTTGAATGCCGGAGTGCGAAAATATTAAGGGCAGATATATCGACGAAACCATCTCACAGATGGTACGTTTCTGGTTAAGGGAACTGAACTGGGCTTAGATGCCTTATGTTCCCTCAGCCGTTGTTTTGAATTGTTTGGCGATTTTTTGTTGGTGTGTTGGCGGTGTTTAAAATATGGCAACCTCGATATGTGGAACCCCGTGTGACATATGTATTCTGACGTGTTGTGTTCTGGCAACCACTGAGAAGTGGTGGATTTTGTGCATGGATTTTGATATTGTGTTGTATCGCTCTGTCTTTTTATTTTTATGTTAAATTTATTGGATGTATTTGACTGACTATATGGTTTCTGCAATCTGTTTAAAAGCTTTTGCTGAAGTAATTAAGAAATATGAGGAAATTTTGAGAAGAAAAGTAGGTTTGTTTATTGTGTCTCAATGCATATTCATAAGCCTATTTTGGAAAATGATGGTGGTGTTATGAGAAAGATTTCGTACTGGAGCTTTCAAGAAAGCAGATATCTGTTAAGGTAT
The DNA here is from genome assembly GCA_963932465.1 of Maratus speciosus. NCBI lineage: Eukaryota > Metazoa > Arthropoda > Arachnida > Araneae > Salticidae > Maratus > Maratus speciosus. Next base: position 36,082,220 of record OZ010794.1, on the reverse strand, counting down.
GTTGATAATTTTAAGTATATTTTGCTGCTTTAAGAGTTTTTTACATTTTGAGATTGCTAGAAAGTGAGAACTTCGGAATCTTAAGAATGCTACACCGGGAAAACTGCTGAATGCAGTGATGGTTTTTTTTTTTTTTTTTTTGGTTGATGTGCGCGAAGCGCTGATACAAGATTACTGATTGCCACTTTAGCGAGTTTCATTTTTTATGTATATTCTGCTGCCTTAAGAGTTTTTATATTTTGAGATTGCTAGAAAGCGAGAACTGCTGAATTTTGAGAATGCTACACTGGAAGAACTGCTGAATGCAGTGATGGTTTTTTTTCAGTTAATGTGCACGAAGCGCTCATACAAGATTACTGATTGCCACTTTAGCGAATTTTGTTTATTATTTACATTTTATTTTCGTTAAGCGAAACATGCATATAAACCGGTGCTTGGCGACATTTACTACTTGGCGGAAAAGGGGTTTTCACGCCAAGAAAATTCCAAGGTGGCAGCCGTGGGAACTTATGACATCTGTTCCGGGAACTGCAATAATTAAGCCTTTTTGTGGTAAAATTTAGATAGGCAAAAAAAGTGTAAAAAGAAAAGTGCACAAAATCTGAGCGTATTTGGCACCACTGATTGTGTATAAAAGGTGCACAACTCAGGTATGCAAAAAATGTGTAAACAAAAAAGTGCACAAAATCCGAGCGTATTTGGCACCACTGATTGTGTATAAAAAGTGAACAATTTAGGTATGCAAAAAAAATGTAAACAAAAAAGTGCACGCAATCCGAGCGTATTTGGCACCTCTGATTGTGTATAAAAAGTGAACAATTTAGGTATACACTTTTTGTGCACAATTCAGTGTGCACTCATTATGTATAAGCAGAGGTGCCAAATACGCTCGCTTTTTGTGCACTTTTTTTTTTTAACACTTTTTTTGCAAACTTTTTCTAGCTGGGTTAGGGGAACAGCATTACGAAATTCAGAAACTAGACAAAATTTGCAACAAATGGGATACATGACATTATGACGTAGGATGAACGAGGTGGGAGAGGGCTGTTTCTGAACATGCACTGCGGCGCTACGTGCACTAAGTTATGAAGTCCAGGCAATAGGGTATTTTACCTGGAAAAATTAATACTAGTTCTGGATTTCGACTAACTTTATGTTTTTGGGGTAGCTGAATCCGAATTTGTAACTTCCCACCAAAATTTCACCCGGCAACCCCCCCAAAAATGATTTTTTGAAAAAATTGGTTTTTGAGAAAAGCGCGCGGGGAATGTTCCGAGGCAGCCCTCTCTCTCCCCGTTTATCCTATGTTATAATGTCATGTATCCTATTTGTTGCAAATTTTGTCTAGTTTCTGAATTTCGTAATGCTTTTCCCTAAAACAATAAGAAATTTAAGTTAATAACAACTATTTTGGGGGTAGGTTAAAAATTCGGATTCAGTGACCCAAAAAACTTAAAGTAAACCTTATAAGAAAAGTTCGGAGTGGAGATGGGAGGGCGAATGTAAACGTGTGAGTGGTTAAGTGGAATTGTGCAACTTAGTCCACGCAGCACCGCGCGCATGTTCCGAGGCAGATTCCCCCCTTCCACTTCATCATAAGTCATAATGTCATATATCTAATTTGTTGCAAATTTTCTCTACTTTCTGAATTTTTATATGACTTTATAGATTTCTTCCCTAAAACAATAGAAAAAAATGATTTTTTTGATAAAAACCTTTTTTGGGGAGCTTTTTACCAAAATTTGAGGGGGGGGGGTGCCGGGGGAAATTTTGGTGGGAAGTTACAAATTCGGATTCAGCGACCCAAAAAACATAAAGTAAGCCGATTTCTAGAACTACCATTAATTTTGCTAGGTAAAATTCTCTATTGCCTGGACTATAAGTAATTTCACCCTGAAATAAGAAATTAACCTGAATGGAAAGGATCAATTCTACCTCAATATCATATGCGACAGAAAAGGCTTTATAGAAGTAACACTTTCGAAAAAATATGAGAAGTGTACTAAAAATATTTTTTGTGCAAAAAAAAACCCCTTAATCATTTGTTAAATTTACCTCTTAAAATTTTTCCCAAGGATTTAATTGAAACATATTTCATTATCATGTATTCTTTGCGCCCATCATGAACTATGTATTTTTCTAAAAATGTATAAATAATTAATGAATATTTATTTGGCAAGTTTAGTCAATCAATAAATAACGGTTGTACAGGCTTATCATATGTGCACTTTGTTTCTAACACATTGTTTCCTTTGTTTCTTTTTTGTGTTCTATATCATCCAATACAGAAATTTTTGCAGCACGGCATATAATCGTCATTTAATATAATACGACCAAATCTTGTGTGTTTGCAAATTTTATCTGAAAAACGTCTCTGATAATCTTGACTATATTTTGTATCCTACCATTCTGAGTTATGAAAAGACCATTGGGATAGGTCACATGGTTCAGAAAATTCGATGAGTGAGTCATTTTGGTGTCACTGTGGATCACTGTATTTTAATGGGAATGAAGAATCAAACGATTTAGTTGTTGAAGAGTTGGCAGCGAACGAAGTTCAAGGGCTCTCAAGATTTCGCCAGATTTGACATGAAAATCGATTTTCAAGATTATCAATGCCAATATGCATGCTTGCATCAAATGAAACAATGTCGCCAAATTTGGTACCGATATATAACTGTTAATCTGCCGAGAATTTATTGCTTTATCGAGTTGAACTGTAAGTTTGACCGAGATACGTCCAGTCTTTCCCGCTGTTATGTTACAATATGAGACGATATGAGCAAATGTTTGTGTGTGTGTATGCGAATTTTATGTAAAAAAATGCTCTAATGATTTTGATTAAATTTTGTATCTAACCGTGTTGGAGTATGAGAAGTCACAAATGTTCGAGAAAATTTCACGAGTAGGTCATTTAGGCGTCACTGCGGGTCAGTGGAAAGAAGGTTGATATAGTTATTAAATTGTTGAACATTTTTTAAAAAGCTGCTTCTTAAAAAATATATAACGGGCAGCCGTAAGTATACCATGATGAAAAGAGGGGGTATGGGAAGAATGATTGTTTGTTTTTATGCTTTAATGAACGGAAAATAGGATTTACAGAAGGGATTTGTAAATTAATCATTCTTCATTCTCTCCAAATGAGATTTTTTTATGTGTTTTTAATTATTCCTGTGCATAATGTATTGTAATTTTTTAGACTGAATTTTTTTTAATAACAGAGATTTTTGAAAGTGAATGGCATTTTATACAAATGTTAAAATGCATATGTTGGTTTGCATTTAACATTTTTTTATGCAAAGTGGCTTTGTTGTGGGTTAATGAAAAAAATTTTGCTTTTAAGCTTTATTTTTTAGAAACATACATACAATATAAGTCTTGTCAGTGTTAGTTAAGCCCTTTATGTCTGTACTTTAAAGTACCATTAAAATAGCTTGTTGTAAAATTCATTTAATACATCGATTAGTAGCAAAACAGTTTAGAGTGATTTGTAGATACATTACTTTATCTTGTTCCAAAAGCATTATGGGTTGCACAAAAAAAAATATTTTCAGAAAGAGGATTTCTTTTGCCTTTGCATCTTTTCAGCTTTCATGATGTTGAAATATTCGGGAAAAATTTCAGTTCATAAATATGGTTATTGTATTTGTGCATTTACTAATTTTGTATAAAAAAATTAAATTAAAGATTTGAGTGGAGTTATAAATATGTCACATAATTTTTATAAATTCAAACTTAATTTTAGTTGGCAAAATCCTTCTAAAATTTATTATATGATTGAGTAAATCTTCTAATGTGGTTTCAAAAGTTCACGAAAACTGCTTTAGAAGATGCGAGTTTCATGATTTCATAATTTGGAACATAAAGGGTTAACAGAAAGGGCGTTGATTAATTTTAAAAATTGTAATTTACACAAAGTTTAGTGCACAATGTTAACTATATAATGATTGTATCTCAATCGATTTAAAAAAATGTATCTTTGTTTGATGCTGAATGCTTTGGGGCAGTCTGTTGCCAAATTGCCTTTGTCTATAATCATCAGAAAATCAATGTCAGTGGGGTTTTCATTTACTTTTGTAAGGGTTCCACTAAGTGTATCTGTTTTAAAGATTGAGATTTTAATAGGGTGGAGAAATCGTGCCAAGCATATACAAAAAAATATTTTGAAAAAAAATTGCTCTTACAGTTTACCTGTGTCATACACACCAATGGAAAATGCAGTCTTTGTCATTTGTTCAAACTTCAGCAATTTCTTTTATGAAAATATTCTTCAATGTAAACAGGGTAAAATTTTGTAAAAAAAAAAAAAAAAAAAAGAATAATTGCCGCCCTGTTGTTCCCCATTGAAGGTGTTACTGGGCTGTAAAATTTGTTTTTAATTTTTAAAAGAATGATATCACACGTTAAATAAAAGCTCCGATTATGTTATGAAATGTTTGAACTGTAATCTCCTGTTAAAAATGTTTTTTTTCCATTTTTCAATATTTGGAGGGGGAAAAAAACTTTCAAATCTTAACAACTGAAGTTTGTTCTTAATTGATGTATGAATTCTTTTAAAAATGTGTTATTAATATTGTTTTTTTTTTTTTTTTTTTTTTTTTTTTTTTACTTTAAAATGTCTAACTAGATCGATTGTTTGTACTTTATTGTTCTTTTTTTTAACGAAATTTAAATTGTTTTATTCAAATTATATTGGAATTAAAAAATAAAAATTGTTGTTGATCAAGTGAAAAGATATGTTTCATTTTTTTTCTATTTGTTTGAATCGAAGACAATGCGTTTATTAGAAGTTACTTTTTTTATTCCGAGGATTATTTTTTTTCACTGGATAGCTGGGGGTTGATCTCTACATAGGTCGTTTCATACTTTTTTAATTTTGTTAAAAAGTTTTTTTTATGAGGATACTTTTACTTTCTAAACCTAGTTCTGAATGTGAAAAGTATCCTCATAAAAACAACCTTTAAACAAAATCGAAAAAGTAAAAAACCCGTCAAGTGCGGATATTACTCGCGAACAGAGGGTTCCATTACAATAAATATATGAATTAGTAACTGGGCACTGTATTACGAAAATTCCTCCCTAAAGTTGTTTTCTGGGCTTTAATAGGCTATGGTGCATAGAGCCCGCCGCCCGTGGCTTTATGTATCTTCAAACCATCCATGTCTTTAACGGTTGATATCTCGGCTAATGACCGACAGTTTTTACTTTCTTATTTTCGAAGGATTTACACGTCTTTGGGGTCAGAGATACCAAAAACATGTTTTTACAAAATGTCACATTACAAATTTTGGGCGCTGTATCTCAAAAACTAATTCACAGAACTTAATGAAAGTTTATATTCAGTTAGTCTCTGATATAAATTGATACTGATTAGTTTTTTGTGTAAATAGCTCAACATGTGGTACTGCTATGCAGCATTTTTACGAGTTCTGCAATAGCTCAATCTCCAGAACTAATGCACGGATTTTCATCAAATTTCAGATTAGTACTTGACATGAATTGACGTTTTTTACATTTTGGTGTAAATCGCTCAACAGGTGGTGCTGCTATGTTGCATTTTTTGTGATTTCCGCAATAGCTCTTATCTTCAAAATTAATGCACGGATTTTCATCAAATTTCAGATTCAGTTATGTCTTGATAAATATTGGGGTTGAATATGTTTTGGTGTAAATCGTCCAACAGGTGGCGTTGCTCTGTCGCATTTTTCACAATTTACGCAGTCGCTCTATCTCAAGAACTAATGCACGAGTTTTCATCTAACTTAGGATTCAGTTAGATGATGACATAAGATTTTGCTTATTAGGTTTTAATGCTATTAGCCCAATAGGTGGCGCTGTTATCCTTCATTTTTCAGGATTTACATAACTTTAGAGACTTTATCTCAAGAACTAATGCACGGAATTTCCTATCTTTAGAATCTTCATGATGGACATAAAGCCATTTAATTTTTGCACTGTGATAGCGAATTTTGTAATACAAACATGCATGAGGTAGGAGAAAGTTTTGGGATTGCCACATCCGACTAGTTTTCGAAAATCCTTATCAGCAATCCTTTTATGCATCTGTGATAAACCTCCAGCGCTCTTTAACGCCTTTGAAAAAAGCCTGCAAATCCAAATTTATGTGTAACGAAAAAATACGATTTTATCAAAAACTATGTAACCTAGGGTAATCGCTCTAGTTTTCCTTCAGGGTTTAAATTAAATTCTACAACCTCTAATTTTTTTCATAATTGGCTATTCAAGCACTCGAATACACCATCTCGTGGAGAAAAGTTATAAATTCTCGCTTCAGGAAAATGCCATGCAAACACATTGAATAACATGTATTTTTAATTTGTCCAGAATTTTTTTCTTTCCACAGTTTCCGATTTCTGTGTCATATGACACAGTAAAAATTAACCAAATATGAATATGTAAAACTTTCAAACACATTTACAACAAAGAAGGATTTCAATGGCTATTAGTTAAAGTAACAAATCTACTGTACCGACGACTACGATCAGCGCCTTTCTTAAGTCCCAATTTATAGTTTGAGTAGTTTCAGAAATAGAGGAGAGTGGGGGGGGGGGAGGTAAACATATTTTTACCTTACATTTTCTATGCTATCTCTGAAAATGTAATGCTCAAAATTAAATGAAATGTATTTTTGAGCTTGGCATTACAGAAGTTTTCATAAAGAAAAAAATTTTTTTTCAAGTAATTTAATTAGACCATCTACATTTTTCCGAAATATATTTGTGAGTGGTTAATAATCTATAAATATGTGGGTCAGTAGTCTTTTTTATTTCAGCCAACGTTCCAGAGTTGATGAGTAAAATAGCTGGACAGACAGACACAGGAGTGATCTTATAATGGTTCCGTTTTTACTTTTTAAGTACGGAACACTAAAAAAGGTCTTTGAGGAATATAGACTCCTTTAGATCGACTTCAGCTTATACTGAAAAAAAAAAATCAGAGATATTGAAATGCAAATGAGATATTTTATTAGTATTCTCCCATAGGATAAATATTAGTGAGCGGGTATTTTCGCATAGTGAAGTAGCCTTTCTATCATAATCTTTCTTAATGTCTGAAGAGATACATAAGAGCATCTACATAATAATACAGTATAACATCTTTAACCCGATCATCTCTAATTTGGAAATTTCTGTGATACGAACATCCAAACGTATATTCATTTTTAATTTCAATTAAAGATAATAGATGGTGCCATCACACATGTATGAATGAATTTCAGAAGAAGATTATGAAGGAAAATAAAAATACATTATCTAATTTACTGCTTCTTTTTTTCAATTTTAAAATTGAAAGATCTGTCTGATTACATAGTAATTAACCCTCTAGAGAAGTATTATCACAGCTTTGTGATTCAGGAGCACATGGGTATAGAGATGGGCGATTCTCGAGATTTTACCAATCGAGAAAAATCGTCATCGTAAAAAGTACAATCGATACAGTCATCGATTACTTCCCGGAATCTACAATCGAGATATTTTACAATCGATTATTAAAATCATTGCTTTTACATGTTTATACAGTAGTTTTTAGAAAATACGGGGCAACGAAAGATAGATGGAGTAAAAAAAAAAACACCAATAAATCGATGTAAATTTAACATTGAGATGCTAGATGATTTTGGAAAAAGATCCTGATCACATTTTCGATAAAAGTAAGAAGTCTGATACAGGAAACGTTCCTAAATGTTGAATGCGTGTCTAATTCTGTGGAATTTTCAGGTTGGTCAAAAGAAAAAGAGCTTTATCAAAAAATGGGAGGTTAACTAGACAAATAAACCAGCTAAGACGGAATCTGTCCAACACGGAATTGATTTCCACTCCCTAAATGGGCCCCTAACAGGACTCTTGCCCATCTATACCTAAATCCAAAGTAGCTACTTTGTGAGACATTCACGCACTCACTAGAATCGAATAGCATTTTTCCTTTTTTCGGTAAAGGCAAACGATTTAATACAGATCAAAGTTCCCCTAATTCCTAATGCTGTAGAATTTCACCGTTGATCGAAAACAAAAGAGCTTTATCGAGAAATGGAACCAGGCAAATATATTTGCTAAGAGTGAACCTATCTAACACGGAATTGGTTTCAGTCTCTAGCAATAACCTATAAATTTGATTAAATTCCGTGCATTAGTTTTTGAAATATAGCAGCGTTACCTGTTGTGTTATTTGTAGAACAAACAAATCAACACCAATTTACATCTAGGTCTAACTTAATCTGAAGTATTATTAATTTTCGTGCATTATTTCTTGAGATAGAGCGTTATCAAAACTTTGTGACATAAAAGACAGACAGATATTTTCTAAAAACTGACAAATTTTTCATGAATCCAATACTTTCTTCATGTAAAGATAGAAGAAAGTAAAAATGGAAAAATGCCCCATACAAATTGAATTAAACCCTTTTTAACTTGAGTATATATAACAAAATCACATGCTTCCTAATCTATATCCTTCTTTGAGAAATTATGAGTTAAACCAAAAACGCAGTAAGTGTCAATCTGACTCTGAAAGCTAAATTAATGCCCAAAGAACTTCTAACTCATAAGAAAGAGTTCTATTACTATTTTTCTAGCGGGGACTTATATCGCATTCGTTAGAGTGGCTTCCCTTCTTTACGCTAGAAGTTCTTAGCCAGCCCAGACTACGTAAACATGACGTAGATGGAATATGTTCATTCATTTATCTCTCTCTCTCGCACCTCGTCGACTAGACATATATCTTCTCGATGCAAACTTTTCGATTACCTCGAGATATCTTTTCTCGATGAAAACTTCTCGATTACCTCGAGATATCTCTTCTCGATTAAACCTTCTCGCTTTCTTTGAGATACCTCTTCTCGATTTTAACTTAGGCCGAGAATGAGAAATCAATTTGAGTTCATTCTCGATATGTTACTCTCGATGATTGTCAAGAAAACTGATTTCTCGTTCTCGGTCAAGAAGGGCCGATAAAATATATTGAGGGGAGAGCTGGAAAGAGAGATAAGCTCAATGAGCAGTGAAATGATGGGACCCTCCGATAAATATTATGTATTAAATAAAAAAAATTCAAAGAGAGAGATTGGTGAGTTTCGGGGGGCGCAAGAGTGGAACAACGGGGGAGGAGGAACCATTTTCAAATTTTTACCGAGCACGTAATCGAAAATCTCTTTGACAACGCTTTCATATTATGAACCTTTCTCCCACCCGCAGTTGAATTTCAGGATGCGGGGGAAGGGATGTGCGCGGACAAATTTTTAAAACTGTAGCGATATCTAGAATAATTATGATTTAAATGGGTTTTTTGTCGGTGCCCTCAGAAAAATAATATTCATTTATATAAATAAAAATGTAAATGTTCGTTTGTTCAAAATCGCTAATCCCCAAAAGTTCTTCACCGATTGCTTTGAAATTCACGGGTTGAGTTGCATCCGAATACGGAAGTGTTGTTATATATTTATTATGAACCTCTCTCCCTACCCCCCATTTGCCTCCACCCCCACCAGGGGGTGCTTTTTATTTTTTTCCCCAAACCCATCATGTGATATATCATTAGAAAGCCCTTAGACTGTTTTATATTATGCACTTCGCATCTATTTCCCCTCACTTTCCCCACGTGGGGGCACATTTCTATATAAATAAAAATATAAATGTTCGTTTGTACAAAATCTGAAACCTCCGAAAGTTCTTCACCGATTGCTTTGAAATTCACGGATTGTGTTGCATTTGAATACGCGCGTGTTTTTTATACTGATCACGAACCTCTCTCCTCCCTCCTCAAATTTTCTCGCCACCACCAGGGGGCGCTTTTAAAATTTTTTTAGACACACGTCATGTAACATATCATTGGAAAGCGCTATGACTACTCTTTCATATTATGCACCTACCATCCCTCTCATCCCACTTTCCTCCCGTGGGGGCACATTTCTATATAAAAAGATGTAAATGTTCGTTTGTACGAAATCTTAAACCTCCGAAAGTTCTTCACCGATTTCTTTGAAATTCACCGATTGCGTTGCATTTGAATGCGCACGTGTTTTTATATTACTATTATGAACGTCGCATCTCCCTCCCCCAATTTCATACCCCGGGGCACTTTTTTAATATTTTTCGACACCCAATATGTGGTATATCATTAGAAAGCCTTTTGACCACTCTTTCAATACTATGCATCTCCCCTCACTATGCCCTCCGGAGGGACGCATTACTGAAATATTTCGTCAGTATTTTTTATGATATTTGTTTTGTCTTTGTTTTTTTAGTTCGTGTTTTTATCTTTTCAGCTCACAGGCTATTAAAGCCTGAGAGCTAACGTGCCCGCAGGTTCTGTTTGTACGTATGCATGTGACGCGATAACTCGTGATAGAAATATCCAATTTGCTTCAAGTTTTGTAAATAGTTTCATTCTGATCAGGCGCTTCCCTGATTAGTTTTGGGAGTTCCATTGATTAAGTATAAAAGAGGAACGGGGGGCTATTCCTCCCTTTATTTAGATAAATGAATTTTTCATGCAGAATTTTCCGATTTGCTTCAAATTTTGTAAATACTTTCATTCTGATAAGGCGCTTTCCTTAGTAGTTTTGAGAGTCCATTCGTTTAGTATAAAAGGGGCAACGGGGGGCTAATCTCCTCTTAATTTAGATAAATGGTTTTTTTCATGCAGAATTATCTGATTTGCTTCAAATTTTGTAAATAGGTTCATTCTGATAAAGTGCTTCCCTGATTAGTTTAGGTGTTTTATTGGTTGTTCAAAGGGGAACGGGGAGCTAATACCCCCCCCCCCTTAATTTAGATAACAAGTTTTTATTCGATTTGCTTCAAATTTTGTGAATAGGTTCTATCTCATAAGGCGCTTCCCTGATTTGTTTTGGGGGTTCATTGATTAAGTATAACGGGGTGAACTGGGCTAATCCCCCTTAATTTAAATAAATGGGTTTTTCATGCAGAATTATCCGATTTGCTTCAAATTTGGTATATCGGTTTATTCTGACAAGGCGTTTCCCTGATTAGATTTGGAGGTTCATTGGTTAAGTATAAAGGAGGGAAACGGGAGGGTAATCCCTTAATTTATTTTTCGATGGGCATTATTCTTTGAAATAAGAGTATAATATACAATAAGTGTGAATAGCCTGTGAGCTCAATGCCTTAAGTTTAACTCGGCACATATCTTTTTAATTCACTCGATTTGACAGGGATGCCACCATACGTACTGTAATTGACAATCGGCTTGCCATTTATGTGTTGCGACATATTCACAAACCAAATCTTTGCAACGGCACGCGGCTTGCAGTAAAAAAATACTGAGGAAGTTCGTAGAAGCAACAATCTTGACAGGCACTTTCAAAGCTGAAGATGTCCTCAATCCTCGCATTCCTTTGATTCCAATGGATGTGCTATTTCAATTTAAGAGATTGCAATTACCTATTTGATTGGCATTTGTAATCTCCATCAACAAAGCTTGGGGCCAAACTTTAAAATTCTGCGGTTTAGATCTAGACATGAATTGCTTCTCACACGGGCAATTATATGTTTCGTGTTCTAGAATTGGCAAATCAGACAATCTCTATATCTGCACAGACAATGTAACAACAAAAAATATTGTATACCCGCAAGTATTGTAAAATTAAACATATTAGAAACGTGCACTTTCTCTTTTCATTATTTTCCATTTAGATAGACTGAACCACAGCAACGCGTGGCTGGATACAGCTAGTTAAATATAAAAATATTAAAATAAGAGTTGAGTAATTCCGGGAGTATTCACGATGCGTGAGTGTGGACCCACAGGGGTGCAATTTTCAAACTGTTATGAAATCCATCATGTGATGTATCATAAGAATTTTCTTTCACCACTCTTTCATATTATGAATCTTTCTCTAACCCGGTGTTGAATTTTAGGGTCGGGAGAAAGGGGGTATGCGCGAACAAATTTTTAAAACCGTAAGGATTTATACAATGATTATCATTTTAGATGTGATTTTTTGACTTAGCCCTCCTGTAATTCTATTTATTAAATATAAAAATTTCAAAGAGAGAGGTAGGTGATTTCCGGGTGTATTCCGGGGGCACGAGAGTGAACCCACTGAGTGTGTGTGTGAGTGGGGGGGGGGCAATTTTTAAAACTTTATCGAACTCCTCATGTGATATATCATTGAAAAGCTCTTGGACCACTATTTCATATTATGAACCTTTCTCCTACCAGGAGTTGAGTTTCAGAGGGAGGGTGCGAAAATAAATTTTTAAACTGCAGTGATTTCTAAAATAATTACCACTTTATATGTGGTTTTTTTAACGAAGGCCTCCGAAAATACTATTTATGAAATATAAAAATTTCAAAGAGAAAGGTTAGTGAGTTCCGGGTGTATTCAGGGGGAGCGAGATTAGACCCACGAGGGTGCAAATTTCAAAGTTTTATCGAACATCTCATGTAATATATCATCGGAAATCGTTTTAACCACTCTTTCATATTATGTATTTTTCTACCACCCGGAGTTGAATTTCAGGTGCAGGCGGAGGGGGGGGGGCAGAGGGTGCAACTTTCAAACTTTTATCGAACCCCTCATGTGATATAAAACTAGCTCTCGCAGCGTAGCTGCGAGCTTTCGTCCGGCGAAATAGGACACTCAGGGCCCAGACTAGCGCGCAACTAGCACGGAACGAGAACAGCTTAAATAAGTTTCCTCGTCGTGCACCCGCCGCCATCAAGCGGCCGCCCAAGGGTACACGCCGCCCATCGCGCACCACATACCCAAGAATTAGACGTCCGGTCGAGAACGACCGACGCTTCCCAACGCTCCAGAACGTTCCGAACGCTACCCAAGAATTAGACGTCCGATCGAGAACGACAGAAACTCCACTCAGCCAGAAGGTTCCTTTTCTTTGTCCCTCAGCAGTTCACCCCGACGACCCGCAGGGTACGAACTCCTATAAAGGAGTCGAGCCCATGAGCCACTGCCGAAGATCCCTACGGGGAATTACTTTACGGAGGTTTCTCAAGATTAACTACCACTATCAGGCAAAAACATTTTTGAGAAACAACCGATGAAAATGAAAGATACCCCTAGCGAAGATCCTCGGAGGGACGGGGAAAACCACTCCTGGCGGACAGCGCCCCGCTCAGGTTTTTGCACCGGCTCCCGCACCTCACGACAGAGCCCCTCGCGTCTCGGCGTCGGAAGTCCGAGAGTCGAACTAGGTGCCGTTAGTAGCCCCAGGAGGTCACGGAAAGCTCCACCTAGACGAGATAGACCCAGTCTCGCTACGGGGTTGGAAGGCCTGCAGTCCCACCGGGCCCACCCTCCGCCCCCATCGGGGACGGATGTGACAGGAGAGACCGGCAGAAACCCGGTCCCCCACTACCTTACCTCACGGCCGCCGAGTGTTCCTGAGCACGAATGCTCTTGTCCCCGCGCAAGAGCGACCGCTACCATGTTAGTTTGCCGAAACACAACTTCAGTCGACCCCGAACAGGCCGACGATGCTGACTCACGGCTCGTGGACCCAGCCAACGACGTTCATTGTGTATCGAGGGCACAAGACGAACCCAAGAAAGGCCAGGAGGCAATAAACCGAAAACACGAGTACGCAGAAGAACCGCACGCGACCCTCTCGATCGTTGTCCATCTCCCAGACGCAAGTCAGGTACGCCCCGGAACCCCGGGGCTTGCGTTCGAAAGTTATGTTTAGAAACCGCTATGACCACACCTTCGGGCGCGGTAAACTCCGAAAAGTCTACATACGCTGGCCATGAGTCGGACCAAGAGTTTGTCTGAGATTCAACGCAACGTCGCGTTAGTCGTGGAGCCTCCGGCCCGGTTCCCTGAGGAGACGGATCAAAGAGAATGTACCGCAGCGTGTCCAGCCACTGCGGGACGAAGCCCTCCGAAGACAAGACGACATAGCTTCGGGACACGTCTGCCTCCCTCTAAAGTCGTCCTTTGGTACGAATGGACTTCTCCTCTCCCCGCCTACCTTAGGGGCGGCTCACAACTACCTCAGCTACTAAAATCTCGGCGGAATGAGCCACCTGACACAAAAAGTATGCCAGGCGCTTTTCGAGCCTCGCTCTTCGATGGCTACGGGAGTTCCTGCATGGCGTTCCCGCGAGACCATCGTCGTCACAAACGAGCACCAAGACCTAGTTCTTCAAGGTTCGCAATCTCCTCTCAGGCTCCCTCTTGGTCAATTTGTGGGCAGGGTCCTACCACATTTGCTTACCCTTTGCCCAGAGTCACCATCCGGTCAGAAACTGGCTCTGGGATCAGGCTATGGAGCGTCGCCATCGGGCTTGCATCGGAAACCAAGGTCCCCGAGTGGTGGACCCGATGGTACCCACCGAAATGGGTTTCCAACCCCATGCACGACGTCCGTTACCCGTGGTCGTCGGAGTCATTGCCTCTCGGCTTTGAGTCTCTCGTGGAGGCTGTGGTTCGTCCCTGCCCTGCCCCTCTGGCTCGACACAACGAGCGATGCCGGGCTCCAAGTCTCCTTTCCCACTCAAGTGACCGGTTTCGGACCACTCGGAGTGCGACCGCCCCCTGATATCACCGGAAAGCTCTTTGACGACGCTTTCATATTATGAACCTTTCTCCCACCCAGGGTTGAATTCCAGGGTGCGGGGAAGAGGGGTATGCGCAAACAAATTTTTAAAACCGTAACGATTTCTACAATAATTGTCATTTTAGGGGTTATTTTTTGACGGAGCTCTCCGATAATATTATTTATTAAATATAAAAATATCAAAGAAAGGTGTTGATGAATTACGGGTGTATTCAGGGCGGCTGAGAGGGGATTCATGGGGGTACAACTTTCAAACTTTAACCGAACTCCTTATGTGATATATCACCGGAAAGTCCTTTGACCACACTTTTATATTATGTGCCTTTCTACCACCCGGAGTTGAATTTCATGGGGGTGGGGGGGGGGGACGCGAGCGGAGTGAGTGTGCGAAGAAATTTTTAAAACTGTAGCGATTTCTACAATAATTATCATTTTAGATGTGGTTTTTTGACGAAGGTCTCCAATAAATATTAATTATTAAATTTAAAAATTTCAAAGAGAAAGGTTGGTGAATTTCGGGTGTATTAAGGGGGAGCGAGAGTAGACACACAGGTGTGCAATTTTTAAATTTTTATAGAACCTCTTATGTGATATATCACCGGAAAGCTCTTTGACGACTGTTTCATATTATGAACCTTTCTCCCACCCGTAGTTGAATTTCAGGGTATGGGGTATGCGCAAACAAATTTTTAAAACCGTAACGATTTCTGCAATAATTATCCTTTAGATGTTATTTTTTGACAGAGCTCTCTCATAACATTATTTATTAAATATAAAAATATCAAAGAAAGAGGTTGGTGAATTCCGGGTGTATTCAAGGGGTGCGAGAGTAGAGTTACGTGGGTGCAGTATTCAAATTCTTATCGAACCCCACTTGTGATATATCATCAGAAATCTCTTGGACCACTCTTTCACATTATGAACCTTTCTCCCACCCGGAGTTGAATTTCCGCGGGGGCAAGGGGATGCGCGAACAAATCTCTAAAACCGTTGCGATTTCTATAATATGTATAACTTTAAATGTGTTTTCTGATGGGACCTCACGAGAAATATTATTTACTAAATATAAAAATTTCAGAGAGAGAGATTGGTCATTCCCGGGAGTATTTCAGGGGCGCGAAAGCGGACCCAAGGGGTGGGGATTTTCAAACTTTTACCGAACCCCTCATTTAATATATCACCGGAAAGCTCTTTGATCACTCTTTCATATTATGACCCTTTCATTAACCTCGGAGTGGAATTTTGGAGGATTTTCCCATGAGGAGGATAATTTTCAAACTTTTTGCGAACCTCTCCTGCGATATATCGTGAGAAAGCCCTTTTACCACTCTTTCATATTATGAACCTTTCTTCCTTCTTCCCTTGATTTGCGCTACCGAAGACGCATTTATAACTGGAAATCTTAGCGTTTTAAACTATAAATATCATTTTAGGTCGGATGTTTTTTACTGAGCACTCTAACTAACACCTAAAAAGTGTGTTTACTGGTGTCATACACTCCAGGGCTAGATAAAAAAAAATATTTCCTATGTTATAGTACAAGAACTCAGTCCGCAAAATCTTTATTAACGCTAACTCATTCCAGTTCAACCCCAGGCGATTCGTGATAAGATTGAATCGGGTATCGTATAAAAACAATTGGCAAACTGCAGTAATCAAGAAACACTTTACACAATCGAAATATATCGAGATGTCCACACAATCGAGAAAATCGATAAAAACATCTCGTTATCGCCCATCACTAAAGAAAACCAACAAAGAAGCCATCAAAATACCAGGACCAAATCCTGCAAAAATAATCAGAAAAAAAAGAATCGACTTCGGTGAGCCATCACTAATGCAGTGATGGGCCATTGCGGATGTAAAGTGGCCCATTACTGATGTTTTTGTACATTTTAGTAAAACAAATCTTATAAAGGAATAAATTTTTATTTTGTTGATTTTCTTGACACAAAAGTCTTTTTACCTCCTTTCTTGTTTTATTTTAATCATTGTGACAAAAAATGCGCACGGCATAGTAATTATTAGCTAAAAGTCCAAAATTCATCCTTAACCTGACCATCACTGGTGGTTTTACCCTAATTCTTAAAATAAAGTTTTTCCTAATGAAAATATAGATAGAGATGATGATAATAATAATAATGTTACTAACGTCCTTTGCAAAGAATAATACATGCCGTATAGTGTGTGCAAAATCCTCGAATCGAGACACCAGAATTTTAAAATACACATTTTCGCTTTATCTAACTACAGTTTCATGCCCAGAAGCATTAGTAAAGCAATAGCATTCTGGGAAACTCAGGGTTATGGACTAGGGGCCGGTGCTCTTATGAATGTCCCAGGGGTGATTCAGAGTAAAAAGATTTTTTTGAAATTCACAGCAAATTTTCTGAAAGGTTACAACAGAGGGTGGAAGGGGGATTCCCTTCCAGCATCAACTATGTGATTTTTCTGCGGCCCTTTGGCGTAATTATGTTTTTACTGCAATCCGTTAACGGAATTCGGGTTTTTTCTATTATTTGTACAGTTGCAAAGAGTGGAAAAAAACGGGTTTACTCCCGGGAATAAACCGGGTTTTTGGGGAGGGAGATTTTGAAAATTCCGAGACATTTCAGAAAATTTCAGGCATGGAATTTTTTTATTTATTATTTTTAAATTTTTTAATGATATCAATGTAAGCAAAATATTTTTTTAGAAATGCAAATAAAACCAATAAAATAGCTATACAAAAATAGCACAGTTTACATGAAAACTAACGAAATCGATACTTATAGCTGCAATATTAAGTAAGAGTTATTAAAATATTATAAGTAATTTAATATTTCAATAGTTGATAAGTAGAAAGTAAGAGATCTAGAAGACAGATTCATCTTGCCTTATATGAAAATAAACATTTCGTCAAATTATCCAATGTAAACAAAAAAGAAAATAAAAAAGGTGAGAGAAATTAATGAAAAAATACAATGCAACTCACAAGAAAACAAATTCAGAGTATGCCTGAATAATAGATATGCCAGCAAAAAGAAATTAAATAATTTTAATTTTTAAAGAGACATTCCAATCATCACCAATTTTTAACCGGTATTAATGTAAAAAAAATCAATTTTAAGAAATTATAAAACATAGAACTCAAGATCATATTTCGTGAATTAATAATGAAAAATCTGTCTTAAACGTCTCTGAACAGTAACTGAAATTTCTTAAAAGTAAAAATTTCAAATTGAAAAAAATGATTGGTTTTCTATACTTTGAAAACTCCTTCAAAATTTCCGATATTCCCTAAAATTCCGGGTTTATTACACCCCCCTCCCCAAAAAAAAAAAAAATTCTTTGAAAAAATTTGTGTTTTTTTCCGTGGTTCTTTGACAAAATTCGCATTTTTCCGTGACTTTTTTGACGAAATCAGCGTTTTTTCGCAATGTTTTGGCGAAAACGGTGATTTTTTCAGCGAAAGATTCACGAAATCGATTTTTTTAGCGACCATTTGTAGAAGAAATTTGAGATATTTTTCCATGATATTTTTATGTCTGAATTTGCGGAAAATTCGGAACAGAATCACCCATGGAGTACCCAATAGACCCTAAGCTCGCAGGTGTGACCTCCGAATCACGCAGCTTAATCATAGAGTCTTTAGGTTTTGCTGTTGTAATGACTCTGTCGTCCAATGATGCGTTTGGAGTGCATGGAGAGAGACGTGCGCTAGGCTGGGCTCTTCCTTGGCTGGTAGCACGTGTCATGGTGGCACCATACTGAACCATTTCATTTCCCTCACAGTTTTGCATAAGCGTTTCTCAGAGCTTATACTGGCGAGATGACTTAGAGTGTGGAATGTTCATTTTATCCAGTTACAGCGATTAAATAGTACAAAAAATCCTTTTCGTAAAAACATGTGGCTGAAAAATTAAAAGGATAATTCTTGGGTGTCACCGAAAAGGGATTCCGAGTAAATAGTGCCTAGCAACAACCGAATTTCGGTCCCCCCCAAAACAATTGAGCTCAGATAAAGCAACTGACATTGACAAGACTATTATAGACAAGACTGTATGTGTGTTTCTAAAAAATAATGCTAAAAAGTTGCCTTTTTTAAAAGGTCTTCCGGCTATTCCCCCTAATAATAATCATTCATCCATGAGTTCCTTAAAATAGGTTTTTTCTGCAGAAACAATGCAGCAACAGGTTTATGAACCCGCAATTAAGTCACTTTGCCAAAAAAGATAACTGCTACCCAATACATGTAATTTAACATTTGTATAAAACACCATTCGCTTTCAAAAATCTCTAACATTACAAAAAAGCCTAAAAAACCTAAATTACAATACATAATGCACAGAAATAATTAAAAATACATAAAAATTATTACATTTGGAGAGAATGAAGAAATGAATAAGTTACAATTCCTTCCTTCCTTCAAATTCTACTTTCAGTTCATTAAAGCATAAAAAGAAACAGTCATCCCCCCAACTCTTTTCGTCACGGTATGCTTACAACTGTTCATTACAATTTTGTAATAAGAAGCTTTTGAAAAAATGTTCAATTTAATAACTATTTCAACCTTCATTTCCATTGACCCGCAGTGACAACTAAATGACCTGATCATAAAATTATTTCGAACATTTGGTTCTTATCATACTCCATAACGGTAGGATAGAAAATTTAGTCAAAATCATTAGAGTCATATTTTAGATAAAATTCACATACACACACAAACATTTGCTCGTATTATAGCATAACAGCAGGAAAGACTGGACGTATCTCGGTCAAAATTAGCCTCGAGTTCAACTCGATAAAATAATATATTCTCGGCAGGGTAAAAATTATATATCAGTGCCGAATTCGGTGACATTGCTTCTTTTCACGCCAAGCACACGTTTTAGAATTGGTTATCTTGAAATTCGATTTTCCTGCCAAATATGGTCAATTGTTGCCAACTCTGCACCTTTATTTACTGTCAACTTTTCAACAACTTAATAACTCTTTGAACCTTTTTTCCTATTAAAATGCATTTGCCCCGTAGACTCATCCACTTTTCTCGAACATCTGATCTAGCCCAATGGTCTTGTCGTACCTCAAAATGGTATGTTACAAAATTTAGTCAAAATCAGTACAGCCATTTTCCACTTGAAATATAATGACCCATAGGGACACAAAAATGACTCATTCGTCAAACTTTCTCGCACATGTGACTTAGCCGAATGGACTTCTCATACCTCAAAATGGCAGTATGCAAAATTTAATCAAATTCATTAGAGCCATTTTTAGATAAAACTTGCAAACACACAAGATTTGCTCTAATGTTTGGGGACAATATTGTCATGCCCTAAAATATTCTGAATTCAATGATAATGGGGACAAATAGGAAGAAAAAAAAGATTTCAGAAACAAAGTGCACTGTTGATTAGCCTATATAACCTTTATTTATGAATCGATTAAACATGCCAAATAAATATTGAATTAACTAGTATTTATATGTTTAAAAAATATACTTTAATTCCTTGGGAATTTTTTTAAGAAGAAAATTTAACAAATGAATAAGTTTTTTTTGCACGCAAATATAATTTTAGCACACTTCTAATATTTTTTCAAAACTCTTACTTCAATAAAGTTTTTCCTATCGCATAAGATATCGAAGTACAATTGATCCATTCAGGTGAGATCAATTTCATACTTTTCGATAAGATCACTTAATTGTGGAATAAAAAAATTACAGCAAATACCATAAAGGCTTTACATAATAAAGGTTTACTGAAATCTAATGAGAATGTCCAGAGTTATTAGCTTATTATCAAAATAACGCTATACTGCGGAAGAGTTTTTCAAGATTTTGACAAATAGTGTAGAAAATTTTTATTTTATAACTAAATGGTAAAATATAACAGATGTGATAATAGTAAATGCAACAACATATACAGAGTTCATACTCAATTTTGACAATAAAAGTATGAGAGATTTTCAGGAGGTGTCTATTTGGTATGAGAAAAATAATGCTTTCTTAGATTACCATTCTGAGAAAATTCTTTGGAACATATTTCACAAACAAAAGGTTTTTCACCTGTATGAATCAAGAGATGGCTTCTTAAAGTACTCTTATCAGAAAATGCTTTGGAGCATGTTTCACAAACAAAAGGTTTTTCACCTGTATGGGTTAAGAGATGCATTCTCAGGTTGCTCTTAACAGAAAATGCTTTGGAACATGTTTCACAAACAAAGGGTTTTTCACCAGTATGAATCACGAGATGTCTTTTTAGACTACTATACCTCGAAAATGTTTTGGAACATGCTTCACAAGTAAAATGTCTTTCTCCTGCATGAGTCGAAAGATGTGTTCTTAGACTACCATTCGTAGTAAATGTTTTGGAGCAAACTTCGCAAGCAAAAGGTTTTTTCCAGTATGTGTCAAAAGATGTCTTCTTAGAGCACTCTTATCAGACAATCCTTTGAAACATATTTCACAAACAAAGGTTTTTTCATCTGTATGAATCAAGATATGATTTCTTAGATGATCATTCCGTGAAAATGCTTTGGAACATATTTCACAAACAAAGGGTTTCTCTCCAGTATGAGTCAAGAGGTGTATTCTTAGGTAACTATTCTGAGAAAATCCTTTGGAACATATTTCACAAACAAAGAGTTTCTCTCCAGTATGAGTCAAGAGATGTCTTCTTAAATTACTATTATCGTAAAATTTATTGGAACATACTCCACAAATAAAACCTTTTTCTACTGTATCAATTGAGGAATGTTTTACTTTATCACCATTTTGAGGAACAAAGTGCTGTTCACTAGCAGAAGAATTTTCTTCAGTAATCGTTGACATTTTCTTAAGTGAAAAAGTTTTGTTTTGGATGATGAGAGAAACTTCTTTTAAGTATCAGTATGAAGAGATTGTTGCCATTTTCATCCAAGGAAATGACTTATTGAACTTCAGTAAAAACGTTTTCTCTAACTTTGAATCTAAAATCGGAAAGAAAAATAATAAACATAACATTTTTAATAAACTACACTACATTTTAACTCTGAATTAAATATCAGATTTTTCAAGTTTCATTACTTTAGTACAAAACTCACACATTACAAGTGGTAGGGGATAGCTCAAAACTTAACAAACAAATTTATTTACAGGAACGATAGGTTCGTATAGTGACTGGCAGTGAATTGTTCACCGCGCTTATGTATCACCTCATCTGGCGAAAGAGGTGTTCCGCTCCTTGTTTGTGTTCTCAGTTGCCCCCTTTATCAAAACAATTTTAAAGATCAGGAAAAACACTAGTAGATTTTCAATATAAATTTAACATATAAATTTGCAAAACGTATCACACAAAGAAAAAAATTGTAAGATATACACAAGTTACTTACGACAGTAAATGCACTATAACACTAGATTATATACTGAAACAATATACTGTAGAGTTCGCATGAGGCAAGAACAGAAATTTGTGACTCAAAGGGTAATATACAGGCATCTCTAACGTTTCTCTTAAGAATTCATCTGTCAAGCAAACATAAATTTACCGTTCTTATTGTAGTGTCATCTCTTAAAAACTTGAGCTATTCTACCAACCAACCACTTGGTATAAGGTAAATTTTCCTGTCTTATCAGCACCAAAGTTCCCTTCTAAAATCATCCTTTTTAAATTCCCATTTTCTTTGTTGTAGATTACTCAAATAATCTCGCTACCACAGTTTCCGAATTCTTTGGCTAAATTTTGTTATTTTTTATATTTTAACAATCTATTTTCATTAATGTAATCTAACTGCGGTTAAGCGATTGAATTGATAGGTTTTCTTGTCAGAAAATGAGCAGGGGTTAAGGATTTAAAATTTTCAAATTCTTGTGACAGCAGGATAAGGGGACGTGAGTTTAAAACTCCCTCAATTTCAGATAATATTTTCAAAATGTCTTCTTACATCTTAGATAAATTTTTTATTATTTGTTACCCTTTTTAAAAGAAACTTGAATGATTTTACTCCTGCTTCCCAGATGCCACCAAAATTTGGGGACTTGAGGGGAATAAATTCCCGTTCGATACCTTCATGGGTTAAAAATTTGCCCAATATCTCATCTGGGGATGGAACCATTTTTTGTAAATTTTTCAACTCAATGTCAGCTCCAGTGAAAGTTTTTGCATTGTTTGACATAAGTTTTGAACATTTGCCTCTTCTGCCAAAGAAATGTTTTCCGCTGGCTATAAAGGCCTGAGTTGTCAGATCTGATATCTAAGTCCAGGTGTTATTGCTTTTGTCTACAAGCATACACACACTACAACATATATTTTATTTAAAACACCCTTTTTTGGCTTTTAAATTTAACAAAAAAGGTCTACACTAATCTAAGTATGTTACAGAAAAAGAAAAATTTGGTGTTACACATTCCCTTGGCAGATCGGCCATCATTTGAAAACTAACTACAGATTTGTTTTAAAAATAATTAATACATTTATGAATAATTCTGCGACAATTATTTCTGCCATATTGTTTGGGCAAAATGGAAAAGAAAGCCCTGTGGCCCTAAGTGAAATCTTTCATGTGGAAATATTTCAATATAATCTCCGTTAATTTATGATTATGATAATTTATGATTATGAAGTTATGTGCCTATATGTATAATAAATTATGATTAATTTATGATACAGGTAAAATTATGGAAAAGTTAGAGTTAAGTGGCAAATCTGCAGGAGATAAACGCCCACCAACTCTGATTAATTTATCATCACCTAAAAATACAGTAGAACATCTTTATAACACAAATCTATATAACACACAACTTCTCAGATGTAAACAATGAATTTTGCAGTTAAAAAGCAATCGCATTCCCACACTGTAAAAAATTGCTACTCTCTAGGGTAGTGAATTTGATACAATAGTTCAACTTTATCTCTTAATTTAAGACCTTCTTAATGAAAAAAATTGCCATTATTACAATAAACATTTTTGAAAATGAGTAACATAATGAATGATTTTGACCAAGTATATTTGACCAATGTTATAAAGTGAATTTAACAATGTGTAGAAGAATTATTTTTATTACACAAAAATTTATAATCTGGATAACTCCTGATAACAAGAAATGTAGTATAAAGATATTCTAATGTATTATGATATGTTTCAGATCTATTTGGCCATGTTTACAAGATAAATTTAATGATGTATGAAAGGTGTTCCATATAACGCAAAATTCTGTATAACGCACAACATAGCATTTTTAGGTTTGCATTATAAAGAACTTCTATTGTACATTTAAAGAAGAGTCTACTTTTACTCTGAACTGGCTTACCTTTTTCGAGAAATTTAAATTCTTCAATAAACACTCTACGCTGACCAGGACTAATTTGTAACAACAAAAAAAGGTACTGGAGTTCTGAATTTCTGCAGGGATAACCCCCCCCCCCCTCACTTTCACCAGCATATTTATATTTCGTACATTATTTGCGAGATTTAAAGAAATTTCTTCTTTTGCACAACTTTTTAAAAATATACTTTGACTTCATCTATATTCATTTATATACAGGGTGCATCATAAGTTCGTGTATACTTAAAAAATCGTAATAAAAGGAGAATTTTTTTTTGTTTTGAGAATATGATCAAACAGACATTGGAATTTTTTTCCATACATAAAGAAAAATGATTCCAAAAGTAATCTAAAGAGTGCACTCATACGTCATACTGAGAAGCTTTATGCAAATCAGACAAACATAAAGACAATGAAACAAATCATAATAACATTACACTGTGCATTAATTTAAAATAAAAGGTATCAACATGCCTGGGTGAGGTCTCGAGATCGTAAAGGCCACTCAAATTTACAACCTTGATTTTACCTCTTGGTTTTCAGTGAGAGTTTCCAACAGGAATGTGGATGATCCCCCAAACTCCCTGTTTCCCCCAAAACTTGTACTAAATTTAGTATTATATTCAATGAAATAGTTTTTTTTTCGTCTTCAGCCTTTTGCCCATGCAAAGCTTTCGCAATGCAATAGTTGTGGGTTCAGCATTCTTGTAGTTCAAAAGTTTAACCACCAACTTTCGATCTGTTAAAGATAGCAAGTTTCCGAGATGGAATGACGAATCTATTTAAAGCCAGTTGTTTTATTTCTAACTTTATTTGCATAAAACGTCTCAGAATGACGTGTGAGCGCTCTCTTTTAGTTACTTTTAGAATAATTTGTTTATACATGAAAAAAATCCAATGTCCATGTTATTATTGTTTTTCCCAAGCATTAGCTTTTTATTATGAATTTTTAAAGTTTACACAAACTTATGATGCACCCTGTTTAATAAAACCCAATAAATGAACAGAGCAAAAAGATTAAAATCAGGAATGGGGGATTTTTCAAAAAATTCTATTTGCCAAGGGTTTCTCTGCATCAACTTGAAAAACACAACACACAGGGTGAGGATACTTGAGCATTTGCTGCGTGAAACATTTACTGAATATATTTTTTATGTTTTTAGTAAAACTGTATTCAAGTCTGTGTTATTTTATTTAATATTTATAAACTCTGGTGGATTAGGACTGAAATGCAAACATTGATTAAAAATAAAGAAGTAGGGGAGCGTTCTTGTGAGTTTCAATACAAATCAAGTACCCCGAGGATCTAATAAGTTGATCAGTACGAATATTTTACAAACACAAACAAAAAGCAATGAGTCAACATAGCATGACCACAAGAAAAAACAGCAGATTGGGTTGTGGTTAATTCTGGCCTTTCTCGCCGTTGTTTGAAAATCATTAAGTCTACCTTTGCGAGCGCTCGATAGAGGTATACTCCCATGTATGTGACATGCAACATCACATATGTAAACGTTTTGATAGGAAAAAAGTTTTATTTAATTGTAGAATGTGTCAATGTCAGTGCTATGTCATTATTGTCAGTATTTTAATCAAGAACCAACAAGATCTTTCTCAAGGTTTTAGCGAGCAACATTTATGTGTCATTTGCATTACTCCCTATCACCATAAATCGATGTGGCCTAGGACAAAGATACAGGTAAAGGGCTGCCACAAGATACTATTTTTAAATTCTAACTGGCACCGCTTTTCCAAAACAAAAAATCTTAATGCACACTTTAACAATATTTGCAAGAGAAATATAGTTCAAAATTTAGAGAAGTATTATTAGAAAGTACTTAAGTAATATTAGAAAGTAGTATTTATTAAGTACTGGTGCGAACAGAATATAAAAATAGTCGCCTGTGGCAGCCCTGCAGGTAGGATCTTATGAATTTATTTTCTTTGGAGAAGAACCAGATGGAAGATATTATATAGTACTAATATTATGGATAGTATATAGCTAGTATATCAATATATGAATGTGCAATAGCCAGGGAGTCTTGAGAAAATAGGTCTCAAAGTTTATATTACAGTTTATAATAAGATAAATTTCATCATTTGGCAAGCAGCACAGCAGCGTGGTTGGCAGCATGTTGGATTTGTGATTTTCCTTGTTCAGTTCCAATCCCAGTCAAGCTTACTTTCACAGCAAATTTTTTTATGAATAATTAACGAACCGCAGTTGACCAAATATGTATAACAAGTAAAAATGAAATTTAAAATATCAAAAAAATCGACTGCGTAAAAAACGAACTAATTAATTATTTCTCATCGATGTGAAACCATTTTTTATATTAATTACCTATTTTTTTATTTGTATTGATGACTTTTAAGGTGCGTTTAATTGTTAGTTCCTATATATAAACACTGTTTTGATGAGGCCTATAGATGTCTATGAAGGTTAGAGTTGCAGTAAAGCTAGAGATCCTACCTACACAACTTCCAGGTTGTGTAATATTTAAACGGAGCTTCTGACTGTAAAATAGTCAATGAAACATCGTCTTCATTTTGAAAGACCTATCCAATGATATGCCACTCGATATGGTGCGTAAAAATTTTTTTTCGTCTCTACCGCTATTTTGTATTTTACGGCCGCCATTTTGAATTTATAAAAACAAAACCTACCCTATAACCATCGGCGGTTAAGACGAATCGATAGAGACATCATTCGTTAAAATCCCTCCAGCCGTTGGGAAGTTTCAAGGGTATAAAGACATTCACATACCCAGATACGCGTGAAACACATCACCCTTCTTGGCAGTCGGGTAAAAATATACATTAAATATATGTTTTGTAGCTTATAAGCGCATTTTTAACTATGCAACTTTGCATGCTTAAAAATGTAACAAAAAGCAAATGAAAACAAAGCAGGCCAATTTATATTTCTATAGACCAGAAATTTTTACTGTTATTTAAAATTATTCACAAATATTTGGATGAATAATCTACTATTTTTAACGGAGAAATAAATTAAAATATGTGATATAAATATATTATTTCAATTCTGTTTCATTATACAAATATTTCGAATAATTCATAAAAATCCTTGTACTTTAAAGGGGTTTTGAATGAAACAGAAAATTGTAAATACTAACTTTTTCACACTATTTAATTGAATTATTCACAAATAAAATATCCGCTTAGGGATCACAATACACACTCGCCGAGATCCACAAGCTCAACTGGTAAAGAAAATTAATATCAACAACAAATCCCCTCCGCAGAGGGAAAAACAGAGTACGTGTTTTTCATTTATCCCTACGCAGAGGGAAAAGGGCTGGAATATTCAGCTTCACTTTAGAACAACTGAAACATATGCAATTACGAATTATAAAAGCAATTTAAAAACTAAACTTTCTCCGGGCCTTGAAAGCCGAAAGGGTTTGAAAAATTTACTCTAAAGGAAATTTACATAACTTAGTAATTGGCCTTTTCAATACACTATTTTCAGTTCTCATGGTAATTACACAAACCCTTTAATCAGGTCCAGGATGTGTTTTAATCACTCTAGCTAATTTCTATTGTAAAAGGGAAAGACCTTCATTTTTTATTATAACTAAATCACCTATCTTAATATTTGGCTCTTCTTTAAGCCATTTTACTCCCTGTTGTAGGGTCGAAAGGTACTCATTTCTCCATCTTTTTCGTAAGAGTTGGAGCATTTTCTGCACTAATTGCCATCTGGTCAATCTTGATGCAGGTGCCTCTGAAATATCAACTTTTGGTATTGAAGTAAGAGGAAGACCAATTAAAAAATGACCAGGGGTTAAGGCCTGTAAATCATTAGGATCGGAACTTAAAGGGCAACGGGGTATAGAATTTAATCAGGCTTCGATATGAGCTAAAAGAGTTCAAAGTTCCTCAAATGTTAAAACTGAATTGCCAACGGTTCTTTTTAAATGAAATTTCATCGATTTAACACCAGCCTCCCAAAGTCCTCCAAAGTGAGAGACTGGGGGTGGATTGAAATGCCAATGGATTTTACCCACGAATGGCAACAGCCACGCCTCTGCGGGGGGAGAAAACCTCCGAAAAAGACTGTTTATTGGACGAAGGGGGAGCAGTAATAAAATGTTCTTCACGCCTATTGGTGTTTTTCTTCTGTTTACCCGCGAATGACATCACATGGGTAAAGCTCATTTATTTCTTCCGAACTTAAGTACTTTGCCACTTCTTCATTATGCTGAGAAGAAGTTGCAAATTTATACAATTCTTTCAACTTCTTGCTCGCACCAATAAAATTTTTGGCACACTTATAATTTCTTTTGGTTTGCGTCGTATGGATATAAATCGCTTGAGACAATCTAAAAAGGCCTGAGTAGATAAATCAGTCACTAATTCAATGTGAATTGCGTGAGTAGGAAAACATATATGTAATGAAATATAACACTTAAAAGCTTTTGTACCTCTACCTTTTCTAAATCTTCACAATATAGGTCCTGCATAGACAGTTCCTGTAACAAGGAACGGGCGTGTAGGTTGCACCGTAGTAGAAGGTAAATCAGCCATGATTTGTTTAGACATAGAAGCTGAAGCACGAGCAGAAATTACACAATTCTTTTAGAAAACTTTCTTACAATACTTCTTTCACTTAAAATCCAATATATCTGTCTGATAACACACAATAGTAGTTGAGAGGCAGCATGAAAGTGAGATAAGTGAAAATATGTAATAATCAGCACAGTCACTGGATGATTTTTTGGTAACAATATTGGATGAATTTGAGCTTGTGTGACATTTGAATCACGAAGACGTCCTCCCACTCTGAGTATTCCTTCTCCATCAAGGATTGGAGAAAGATTGATCAGTTTGCTATTGCGAGGTAAACACTTACCAGAAGTCATACATTTAATGTCGTCAGGAAATGATGACTTTTGCACTTGTTTGATTATCACTTTTAAGGCACTCTGAATTTCTGTGTTTTTAAGAAAAACCCAAGTTTCTTTCTGAAACAGGTAAACGAGAATTCATAAGAAATCTTAAACACCAAGCAATTACACGTTTTAGCTCAGTAAATGACGATATATTTGAGAGAATAGGAATTTCCTCACTTAACTGAGCTTTAGCACAAAAATATTTTTTTCTTTGCTCTATTAAGGCTTCGTTACACAAAACACTCCCTAATTGCGGTTCTGTAGATTTGAAAGATGGATCACTAATACCTCGTTCGCACTAAGTGACTTAACTTATGTTTCTGAAGCGGGCGACTCGGAACGAGGCTTAACCTCCTCATCAAGCTTTGGTAACTTTATTTCATTAACTCCCTTCTTTAGATTGTCCACATCTATTTTTCTAGCTGTAATTGTATGTTCGATTTTTACTATCAATTCATCAAAGATGTCTTCTTGTTCGTCCTTCTCCTCTATAAATGAATCGATGTCTTTTTCTTCACACGCAGAAAAAAATCGTTTTAAACAACGCCTTTAATTCTTCCTCTAATTTTTCTTTTTCCCTTTTCAATAGTTGAAGCTGTTCTAATTCACACACATTCAGATCAGTTTTAAGGAATTTATTTTTCAATCTCGTTATTGGCGTTTTCAACACTCGTTTATTGATTGCTATTTTTTTATCCATTTTTTGTCTCGCACTATTCTAATTTGGCACAGTTTCAATGAATTCACGCTTTCAATTTCAAACGAATTTTAGATACGCATTATTCTTTTAATTTTTTGCACTTACTTCACAATACTCCGGCTCGGTGGACCAAATGTACTTTAAAAGGTTTTTTGAATGAAGCAGCAAACTGTAAATACTAACTTTTTCCCACTATTTAATTGAATTATTCACAAATAAAATATTCGCTTAGGGATCACAATACACACTCGTCGAAATCCACAAACTCATCTGGTAAATAAAAATAATATAAACAACAAATTCCCTGCGCAGAGGGAAAAACAGAGTACGTGTTTTCATTTATCGCTACGCAGAGGGAAAAGGGCTGGAATATTCAGGTTCACTTTAGCACAACTTAAATATATGCAATTAATAATTATAAAAGCAATTTAAAAACTAAACAATCCTTTTTAAAAAAGGACAAAAAATCATGCATCCATCGTATATTATGAAACACTTTCCATCCAATTCAGAATAGTGTAACAAAACTTTACAGTTTAGGATGATTTCTTTTGCATTTGCACTAGTAATACAACAAATAATGGTTTGGCCGAATAACCGAATACCAAATATTCGGCCTAGTTATGGCCGAATAATGAACTCATTTTTGTCTAAAAACAAAATTTAGTATGCATTATATGCGCTATTCTTGTATATGTCACAATTAAAAGGGATTATTTTCTTTTTTAAAAATTATTTCTATGCAAATTTAATTTTATAAAGCATTATTTTATTCTGAAAAAATATTCGTCTATGTTTATCCTAAAAATTGCGTCAATAACCCCCCCCCCCCCCAAAAAAAAGAGAAAAAAATTCTTAGCAAAAGTTCGTTATCAGCTACTATCTAATTACATTTTAGTAGATATTATGTATGTTGTTGTTACATTTTAAAATAATGACAAAATTTTAAAGTACTAGAAAATATAAATGTTCGTTATCCGGTACTGTCTAGTTACATTTTAGTAGATATTATGTATGTTGTTGTTACATTTTAAAATAATGACAAAATTTTAAATGTACTACAAAATATAAATTTGAACTTTCAGATGAAAGAAAATAAAAAATAAGGAATCTTAATACCTCAAGAAAAATCACTAATAGAAACGAATATCCTCTAAAATGGTGAAAAGAAATAAGTGTAGACTTTATAAAGCTCACAATTAACAAAAGAGCCATGATTTTTTTTTCTCTTTTTCCTTCTTTGTTTTGCTATATCAGCAGACAGCAAAAATTAAAAAAATGTATATAGTCAATTTTTTCAGATTTAGATGAAAGAAATATCTGTAAGGAAAATAAATTTCAAAATATTGACTATGTAGTATTTTAGCTACTATATTGTTACAATTTAATAGATATTTTGTATGTTGTTGCTGTTACATTTTAAACTAATCACAAAATTTTGAAAGTACTGGACAATATAAAGTTTCACATAAAAGAAAATCTAAATTAAATAGAAAAATTAAATAGTAAAACATACATGCATACTAGGGTGGAGCGAAAAAAATGAATTTTTTAAAATCAAAAACGGGTAGGTGCCAAAAGTTGCCTTTATACTAGTACATCATCTGCGTGCAATATTACTGCTGAAAAAAAAATGGCTTGAGTCTGCGCTTTTGGTCCAAAAGTCGAAATTTTGGGTAAAATTTGACATTTTTTCAAAAAAATTAAAAAATTCCTATGGAGCTGGCTATTATTTAAAAGTGTTATTTAAACCTTTATTATTAATGACTTGACATATTTAAACGATAAAACGACATCATTGTTCTGTATAACGGGAGCAAAACTGACAACTTTTGGTGAAAAAAGACGTTTCCATTCTGTTGTGCCATACAACTAATTGTTGTTTGGAATATGCTTTCAAATCTACCCAGGAGGTATCACGTGGAGGTGACTGCATTTCAAGACACAACAGTGCATAGCTCGACCACCCTTCCATCTGAGCACAATGTTTTATTTATATACTGAATTGTGATTTTTTATCAAAGACTGGCATAAGCTTTCTATGTATCAACCTAGTCCATCTATTCTCTGTATCCACAGACGTTGGGTGATGCTGCTGTGACACTCTCTCACGTATATTTCTACTGCTTGTGTATGATAATGCAAGGAAAATAATGTAGTGGAATTAACGGAATCTATTCAGCCCTCTAGTATCTTCACCAAAATTGCATCCAGTTACTGCATAGTGATTGGGAGTTCTGTTCCGACAACATTAGGTATTTCATCTTTGAGTATGCCATCATTTACTCAACCTCTTGTATTTTTTATATGCTGATAAGCTTGTTCTTTAATGTGATGGCGATCGTCATCAAAATTGCAATAAGAATTTGCTCTCGATGTGAAATGCTACCATTGTCCTAAATAATTTTTTTTAGTATTTGTTTTTTGCTGTTTTCTGTGATGTTTAGTAGCCGAGTAATTTCTCATAAGTTTTCAGACCAATTTTTTAGATGTGGATTATATTTGGTGTAAACTATACTGAGGCATAAACTTGGATTGCATACTTTGTGAGTGAACCAGACTCTGATGATCAATCCATGCACATATAATGGCGAATAATTTCATGCGCCTTTGTGAGCGATCTTGCGTAGGACAAGTTTATTGGGTTCCTATTCGCTAATTCTTCTGAGCAATATCTTGATGAAATAACTTTGCAAATGTCTAGCAGGTATGTGCTGAGTACACTTTTCTTGAATTCAGGAAATAATGTTTGAAAATTACTCTCTATGGCTTCAAAAATTTAAATAAGAAGGGAATAAGCACGCGGACAAAGATTTTCCTATTGGTCCGTCGAATCCCTGTGGGTTAGAATATAATTTTTGCCAACGAGCTTGTCTAATAAATGATGCAGAGGAAATTCGCTGGACTTGGAGGTGGAATATGATCAATTGTAATGGTTAATTCTAAACATGTCCCTCGCAGAATGGATGACAACGACTAACAGAATTATCCGCCTTCGATGGGCACTCACTGCCCATCAAAATCTCTATGTTCACTCAAAAAGTATTATGTTATCAAAGTTTGGCCCCAGGATAGTTTACAGTAAAATGTAATCCACAGCTAAAGAAGGGATCTAAAAACTCATGAGAAATTACTCGGCTACTAAACAACACAAAAAACGGAATAAAACAAATACTAAAAAAGGTTATTTAGGACAATGGTTGCTTTGCATAGGCAAAGGAAATTCTGATTTCAATGCTCTCTGACGATTGCCATCATATTAAACAGCTAGCTGCTCAGCCCATAACAGTTGAAAGATGAGAGTTAATGATGGCATACGCAAAACTGAACTATCACCAATAAACCTTGAAGCGGATAATTATATAAATCTAATTCATTGGAAAAGTGTTGTGGTAACAGAATCTCTAATCAATATGCATTTATCAGGTGCAATCTTGTTGAAGATAATAGATGGCTGAATAGAATTACATTAATATCATCTGCACTGAATTACACTGTTTATCTTTTCTTACACAAACAGTAGAAAAATGCGTAAAGGAGATCACAGCAGCAGCATCCAAAGTGTGTGAATTCAAACAAGAGATGTACTAGGTTGATAAATAGAAAACTCATGCCAGTCTTTGATAAAAAATCACAATTCAATGTGTACATAAAACATTGAGTTTAGATGGTAGGGTGGTCGAGCTATGCACTGTTGTGACATGAAATGCAGTCACCTCTACGTGATACATCCTGGGTAGTTTTGAAAGCAACTAGGTGTGAGCTGTATTCTAAACAACAATTAGTTGCATGACACAACAGAGTGGCAACGCCTTTTTTTCACCAAAAGTTGTCAGTTTTGTTCCGGTTATACAGAACAAAGATATCGTTTTATCGTTTAAATATGTTAAGTCATTAATAATAAAGTTTTAAATAACACTTTTAACTAATAACCATCTTTATAGAATTTTTTTTAATTTTTTGAAAAAATGTCAAATTTTACCCACAATTTCGACTTTTGGACCAAAAGCGCAGACTCAAGCCATTTTTTCAGCGGTAATATTGCACGCAGATGATGTACTAGTATAAAGACAACTTTTGGCACCTACCTGTTTTTGAATTTAAAAAATTAATTTTTTTCACTCCACCCTAATACATACTAATTAAAAGAATTTAGTACTTACATTTCTTTCATTATTTAATAATAAATCGTAACACACTTAAAAAAAATTCCTTTTAAATTATATTTAACTTTTAAGTATGTTTTACTCAAAAAAAATAAGTATTGTAGCATATACAGCTTAAATATTTATGTTATACATACAATACATCCATATCTATATTTATGTTCTTTATAGGTCTAATTAAAAATATCATTGAAAGAAATATTTTGTTATGTAACAAGGGATAAATATTAATATTCCCATTATGCTTAAAAAATTAGAATTTGCTTGTACGGCTCTGTTAGGAAAATTTTGAATAGATTAATTTTAAATTTAACAGATTATGTTAGCTTATTACAGATATTTTTTGTACTTATTGATATAGCATAAAAGTTTTAACATGATTCCTAAATTACCCTCTTACATAAAAATGGGTAGATAAAACCCATTCAAGGTATGAAAGTTAAAGGCAAAAAAAAAAGTGTTACTTAATTTCAAATAAAATTTTCATTATACATGATGAATATAAATTGCCAAATAAAAAGTTTTATTGTACAAATAATATAAAAACATTTCTTAACAGTATTATTTGGCCAAGGCCGAATAATGGACTTGATATTCGGCCGAAACCGAATATCAAGTCCAGGGTAGATTGAAAGAAAAATTTTAATTTTAAGCCCTGATATATAAAAAGAAATATAGTTTTTATAAATTATATTTCAATATATTTAAAATCTTTTAATGATGTGTGAAACATGTTTGAAATTTATTGTTCTCAGATGGCATTATACAAAAAATAAATAAACAACTAAAAGCATATCTAGAGCCGGATATCAGTATCTCGCAGGCAAAGGAACTTTGGATAACCAATACCTGGAAAAATCAATATCCAATTCATCCCTAAAAATTATAGGTACTTGGTGTTTGTCCTTTTAAAACCATCCTCAGAAGTTAATTTTCTAAAATGTAAATTGGATAAAATTATTTGAATGTTACATAATCGAAGACATATCCAAACGAAAAAAAGTAACAGAAATTTCATAAATGCATTTAAAATAACCTCAGTGGTGCCACCTCATATCCAGAAATGAATTTAAACAAAATTAGTAGAAATATTATGCAAAACCTAGAGTCCTTTCAAAATACTGAGCCAAACTCCTGGAATAGAGAGGGGCCCACCGTGGCTGAGTGGTCAAGGAATCACACCGCTAATCGCTTGCGAGTGTAGGTGGATGCGGGTCCGAATCCCGCTGGCATGCTCTTTGTGGAGCTCCCGACTGTATTTCTCTGTGTTGTAAATTTCCTTGTGTGTGCTACTTCGTCTCTGTATATATTGATGATGACTTAAAAGCGGGCGCTTGACGTCAAGCACACAAGTCAGATGTATGTTAATAAAATGTCAAATATCAAATGGAATAGAAAACGAAAT
Source organism: Maratus speciosus (assembly GCA_963932465.1). Classification (NCBI taxonomy): domain Eukaryota; kingdom Metazoa; phylum Arthropoda; class Arachnida; order Araneae; family Salticidae; genus Maratus; species Maratus speciosus. Next base: position 36,047,189 of record OZ010794.1, on the reverse strand, counting down.
AATGTTGTTAGATATTTCTTGACTTCCTAAACAAATCTCTAAAGATTCTCAGAAAACTGCTTTAAACAGATCGACCTATAAGTATAAATTTAGGAAAGGAAGTATAAATTTATACCTGTTTTCAAAGATTCCTGGTATTGTCAAAGTCAATAAACGAAACACTTCCTTTAAGGAAGGTTCTTGACAATGCAGTGGAGTATTTATTGTACTTTAAATCATTTTTATGCTCTTTCAAAGAGGCGACATTTTGTCATCACAAAATATCAAGAATCTGTACTATGTCAATAAGTAAAAAGGGTATTTCATAAATTCCAGAGAAAACTGAAGGTGGAACAGGATTCATTTTCTACTCATATATTAAACAAAGTCCTTGCAAATATGCATAATATTTCCAGTAATTTTGTTATAATTCATTTTTGGATAAGAGATGGTGCCACTAAGCTTATTGTAAATGTTTCATGAAATTTTATGACTTTATTCAGTTTGAATATGTCTTTGATTATGTAACATGTAAATAATTTTTTTAAATGAAAATTGGCAAAAAACTAACTCCTAAGGATGATTTAAAAAATAAACCAAAACGTCAGCAAATTTTTGTAATTTTAATTTTTATGTCAAAGTGTATGTATACGATAAAGTGTACGCTGGATAGTAACTTATTGTTTTTGTTTTCTCATTATACAATTTATTTTATATAAAGAAGCCATTTATCTTTTTTTTCATACAAACAGAAGTAATTAGTACAATAGACTCTGTAAAATCCGCCACCCTAAAATCTGTAAATACCTAAAATCCACAAATCATTTCAGATGTGAAACAGTGAAACTTACACTTAAGAATTTGGTGAAATTTTCAAAATTTTTAAAATTTTTATTTCATTGTGTACGCATTCTAATATGTAATTCTGGTTAATTATGATTGAACTTGAACTTTCTCTCGAAGAAAGTATAAATTGATTTCTCAAAAAATTCAAATGGAGCTGACATCCGTGGCAATCACAATCTCTTTACCAAATACATTTATGTATTAATCTTTTAATAGATTTTTCGATTATTAAGTAATGGCTAAACATTAAATAAAACTTTGTTACATACTTTAAAACTTTGATGTAAATTATTAGTGCACCTTTTGAGGCATATTTCATTGAATAATTTAAAAAAAATCTCATCTTTGTTATGCATTATAAATTATTTACTTGACCTTTACTTTTAATATTTTTTTAAAAAGTAATTTTCTAGACATTTAATAGTTTAGTTTATAAGTTTACTTAATTATTTTACTTTACTGTAAGCATTCATTATAATTTCAAGGTTATTCAAATTACTATTTGATAAATATATACAAAATAGTGATCAGAAATCCACAAAATTTGAAAACCTGCACAACGTCTGGTCCCAAGTTATGTGGATTTAAGGGAGTGTATTATATATAAAAAACATTAAGATACATATATTAATAAGATATTTAGATATTTGTTTATAAATGCACATATAAACATGCATAAAGTTCATTAGGTATGTTTACCTAGCTGTTTCACCATTTGACAACGAATCTCACTTTCTGAAGCCGAATTGTGCAAACCTCTTTTATAAAACATCAAGGCCCCTATAGTGAAAAAGCACAATAATTTTATCAAATTCATGCCATTCAATTATATATCTATAAAAAAAAGAGATAAAAGAAGGAAAAAATGATGACATATCAATGAACAATGTATGTCATAAAATGGAATGCATAAACTCTACAGGTGAACATAGACGATTCTAGAAATTGACATGAGGAAAGTCACTGTGACTTTTCCTTCTGAAAAATGTTTTTTGTTTTGATTCAGTAAGCATTAGGCTTATTTAGGGAATATTTTGTAATAGATTTTTAGATTTAGATGAGAGCGATTTGCTCTGTTACTTGGTGATAAAATGTAAATATGTTTACTCTTGATATTATTTTATGTCAATGTGATACGTCTAGATTAAAAAAGGTTCATTCCATAAATTTGAAGAATTTATTTCGAATGTTTGTATGATTTTGTTATAAAGTTATCCAAGATTTTAGGTTTAATTCAACTGTTGCATATAGAAGTTATTTGGATCATCAAACACTCGATGCAAGTTAGGTTCGATTAAACCCAGGATCGCTGGCTTTTAACTAGGCCAAAAAAAGACTGCTTTAATTGAAAAAAGCCAGTTTTTATTTATTAAAAGATGGTTTACAGTGTATTTTTATTACACTTATAAATATTTTCCACTAAGTTTTTATTAAATTTTGTCATTGGTCTTTATAACCACTAGAAGAGAACTGTAAAGGCATTATGTTTGAAAAAATATATATAAATATTGAAATCAATATAAATTAGACTCCAAAGTGGTGTTTTAAAAATCTATATGACATAGCTCCACGTATACTACTTGGTATACCACATATAGACTAGATGGTACCCGTCAAGATTTAACGGTAAATAACTTGAATGTTTCATTAGAAAAACTCTTGAATTTTTAATGAACTGCTTTTAAATTAATTATTGAAATTGTGACAAAGCATATTATTGCATAAGTGATTCCTATTTCTTTAAAGCGATAGATGGTACAGTCAGCCAAACCTTATTCAATGAAGTCACAGAATTTTAACTTACAATTTAATTTACAACCAATTATGCTTCTTTTTACCAGAAATTTAATTAAAAATAGTGGGTAGAGCATTTAATTTTATTTACTATGATCTCATTTTTTCAACAAAAAAAAAAGTATTTATTTTTATTTATTTATTATGATTTTTTAACTACATGACCATTTAAAGCTGCCATGCATTTTATTTTTATCAGTCTCATTCTCTTAAAGCCCAAATTTGAAACTTGGTGCAGCATATATTTTTTATTACTTGAACTTTATTTTACATTTTATACATTTTTTAAATATTAAACAATGGATATCAAGGTAATTTTTTTAATAATTCTTATATGAATATCTTTCTTTCTTTCCGTTTTCTTTTTTTAAGGAAAAGAAAGGCAAAGTTTTCTTTCTGACACACACACATTCTTGATAATGGTCAGAAGATATAACAAAAATTGTAGATCAGCTCAATTTATTTAATTGATAATTACATGAAAAATATTTTAGCTTAAATATTTTAAATATAAAATTATTATTATTTTAAATATTGTTCGGCGTTAAATTTTATTTAATTATAAAGCATTCAAATAATAATAATAATAAAATAAAAATCATATAACTTCTCCTCCTAATAAAATATGTCATTATTGAAATAACTTATCGTGAAAAATATTACAGAAATCCTTTTGCCGGGAGTTGGGTTTGAACCTGCTATCCACCACAAAATATCGGCGCTTTAAACTGCTGCTTTAGACCGCTCAGCCACCGAGAAATCGTTCTCAATCACTCTAAACTGAACAGGGTTGATGCATGTGCAGATGTCCCGAAATGGGTCTACTTAAAATTTTACCTTTGCGTTCTAGTATATATGATGATTTTATAGTTTTTGAAGGTTTTAAAAAATAGAAAGAAGGACATATGTTATACAAAAAAGATTAAATAAGGCAGTTGTCGACTTATAATGCGGCATCGGAATGCTTAAGCCTAATATGGCCGAAATAAAATGGCTGATTTTAACGAAAGATTATCAAGATCCGGATGAGTTCACTCCGGAAGCATTATACACTATGCGCCATTATATATATAATTATATTTAATTGAATAATGGCAAAATGTAACACATAAAAATGGAAATATTCTTACATGTCCATATGGAAAGATTAAATCATAGAATGAACAATGCTGACAAAGTAATTAGGAAGGATATAATATTTGAGGACAGTTTAGTATATAAGTGTATAAAATAAAGACATTGAAACAAAAGAAAATGTTCTCCAAATAAAATTTGCTGAATTAAATTTTTGGAAAGCTTGTTGTTATTTAAAAGAGTGCATATTCTTGTATAAATTCATAATACGGTTTTTAATAGTGATAAATGGTATTTTTATTACAACACTTTATATATGATTTTAAAGTTTTACGAGAAATAAAATAAGACTTACATATTAATGGCTCTTAAAATTAGTTAAGTAATAAACATGTAACTAAGCAACCATTGACTTCTTTAATTATACAAAGCAGTAAAAGTGAAAAAAAGGGGGGGGGGGAGATTAAAGGTCAGTGTAAACCAGATAAAGTAATTGGTATGGCCCTTTTAAAATGTCGCTGACCTAATTGCAATTTTTACTACAAACACTAGCAAGGAGAATGGCTCACCTTATACACTTTTTTTCTTTCTTTTTCATTTTTTTAATACTGTTCAATTGTCAAAATTTTACCCAGTATTCACTCTTTTAATCTTTGCCTACATTATTAAATAGCTTTTGATCTTATATCCATTATATAAATTTAAAAATACTGTGGAAGATCTTTATAATGCAATTCTATATAATGCAATTCTCCATATCACGCACAACTTCTCAGATGTAAACAATGAGTTTTGCAGTTAAGAAGCATCTGTTGAGTTTTTTAAATATCAGCTAAGTGATCAAGTAAGAAAAAAAAGAAGAACAGTTTATTTACAATAGAAGAAAACATTTAAGTAAAATTTTCCGGACTTCACAACATCTTACATCAAACCAAAACACCGGCACAGCAACTAGATTCATTTTTTACATTCTAAGTTCTAAATAACAACATAACATACTGTTGCCAATCCGGCAATACAAAATTGGTGTTGCCACAAACATTATTAATAATTATTTCCCAACACACTCCCTTAATTATTAATACAGTTGAAAGCACTCCCTTAAAGTCAACTAGTCACATATACATTTACAGATATAAAGTATTACATTCAAATCAAAAGAAATATTTTTACATATACAAAATAATGAAATCAATTTAAGTAAAGTAATATATACATACAAAACTAGTAAATATTAAATTTAAACAAACATATTACATTACCAATTTAGCTTTAAAAGTTTCAAACTTGTTTGGTCCCAGTGCTTTAGTAAATACATCAGCAATTTGAATATCAGTTGGGCAATATTTTATATTAATCAAACCCTCATCAACTTTCTCTTTTATGAAATAAAAACGTACATCTATATGCTTGCTTCTTTTACTTACAACCCCATTTTTAATTATATTTACAGCACTTTGATTATCTACATTTAAAGTTATAGAAATTTTATCATTTGTAATTTCCTCAAAGTTTTGAGATAAATTAGTTCTTTACAACATTCAGCCGCTGCAATATACTCAGCTTCAGTACTTGATGTAGCCACTATAGGCTGTTTTCTCGAGCTCCAACTTACTGGACCTCTACAAAAGTATATTACATATCCAGTTTTACTTCTACGAGTGTCAGGATCACCCGCATATTCTGCATCAAAATAGGCAATCAGTTCTGTGTCACTGCCATTCGTTGTATACACTACACCCAAGTCCTTGCTTCCTTTTAAATATCTTAAAGTTCTTTTGAGATTAGAAATGTCACAGTCGGATGGATTTTCTACATGGCGACTTCCATAAGCAACACCGAAGGACAAATCAGGTCTTGTTCTGCATGATAAATAAAGAAGACTGCCAATAGCTTCTCGATAAGGGAACACACTTTCTTTTTCTTGAACACAGCTGACTGTTCCATTTTGCAACAGAGGTGTACTTGTTGCCTTTGCATCTAGCATTTGAAATCTTTCTAACACTTGTTTTGAATACGGTTCTTGATGAATTTTTAGTGTGTCTTCATTTAATTCTAAATTCATACCTAGAAATGAATTTGGTTCTTCATAAGTTACCTCAAATTCACTTTTTAATTTCTCAAGAAAATCAATTAATCTTGCATGATCACACCCAATTAGAATTCCGTCATCAACATAAATAGCTAATATTATGCCTTTGTCTTCAGTTATGAAAATGCACTGTTCAGATTTAATTTGTACAAAACCACTTTCCCTCAAAAAATCTGTTAATCTTTTGTTCCGTTTTACGGGTGCTTGTTTTAGACCATATAACGATTTTTGAAAGTTTACATACATTAGATTTGTCATCATATCCTTCTGACTCATGTAAAGTTCTTCGTCCAATTTTCCATACAAAAAGGCTGTTTTTATGTCAAATTTTATCATTTTATATTGTTTCTTCAATGCTAGTCCAAAAATAATTCTCAATGGAATAATGCTCACTACTGGACTATAAGTTTCTTCATAATCAAGGCCATATTTTTGTTCACAACCTCTCACAACCAAACGTGCTTTGTACTTACCATTATCTTTCATTTTAAATATCCATTTGTTACTTAATATCTTTTTATTTCCTACTGCATTTCTGTCAACCACTTGCCAAGTTTCATTTTTTTTCAAAGGATTTCTTTTCATCTTCTATAGCTTCTTTCCACAATTCTTTATCATCTGCACTAAGGGCCTCTTCATATGTCAGCAATGCATAATCACCAAAGTGAACAGGAGGTTTCTTTATTCTTTTTCCTCGTCCAAATTCTTCAATGTTTTGATCTTCCGAGGTTGTTTGTTTTATGTTGTTAGGATTTTCCTCATCTTCACTACTGTCATCTTGAAAATTAAAGTAGTTGAATGGTGATATTAAATCATTCGGTTTATCAACTTTGGGTTCAAGGAATATCACATCTCTTGATATTTGTATTTTCTTAGTTTTGGGATTCCATAATCTGTAGCCATTTTCAGCATATCCAACAAAGATGAGCCTATTACTTCGACTATCCAATTTCTTCAGTCAACCAAGTATTTTAGCATAAGCTACACTACCAAATATTTGTAATCTTGACAAATCTGGTTTCTTTTGGAACCACATTTCAGCAGGAGTAACACTTACAGACTCTGTTGGGCTTCTGTTAAGGAGATAGGCTGCAGTTCGCAATGCTTCACCCCACATTTCTTTCTCGACTCCTGAATCAAAAATTAGAGCTCTGACTTTTTCAAAGAGTGTTCGATTCAGCTGTTCCACTTTTCCATTAAGCTGTGGTGTATGTGGAATGCTATAATCCAAAACAATCCCTTTATATTTGCAACTGTTAACTAATGTATGAGAAACATATTCTCCTCCATTGTCACAGCGTAATTTAGAGACACGGAGTGACCACTTGGCTTCGACTTCTTCAATATATTGTTTAAGAACATCTGCAACTTCAAACTTATTCTCCAATAGAAAGACCATGACAAAATGAGTATAATCATCCAAACATGTTAAGAAATACCTTTTTCTGTCCCATGTACTCACCTCTATTGGGCCACAAACATCGGTATGAATCAGCTCCAATGGTCTAGTTGCTCTTGTTCTTTGTGATTTAAACGGAAATCTAGTCTGTTTGGCTCTGAGACAAATGTCACACGGATCTTCTATCATTTTAATGTCATCATCTTTTAGATCTAAGCCATTTGAATTTTTCAATAATATTTTTATATATTTACTACTTAAGTGTCCAAGTTTTCGCTGCCACAATGTCAGATTTTTCTGTTCACAAATCAAAGCTTCATTTTGTTGATTCAAATCTATTTCATACAGTCCTTTATTGTTTTTATAGCCTTCTAGAACAATTTTTCCATCTTTTGAAATTTCTACTTTATCTTCAATAAATTTTACTTCTCCATTATTTTCTGTAATTGCATTAACAGATAACAGGTTTTTACTCAGCTGTGGAACATAGAGTACATTTTATAATGCACAACTATCAGCTTCTATTTTTCCAAAACATTCAGCTGTCATTACTTCAGCTTTTTTTGCTAATCCAATTTGAGTAGAAATCTTCACAGGATTTTTCAGCATTATTTTATTATTTACCATATGGGAAGAAGATCCTGAATTTACCACAAATTTATTTGTACTACTAGATTCTTGAGCAAGAAAGGAAACTGCTGGTTTACCATTTTTACGAAAATAACAATCTTTTTCAGAAGGATTATCTTTCTTACAAATGCTGCACCGAGAACGATTATTTTTACTTTTATTACAATCTTTAGCCAAATGAAATTTGCTGTCACATTTAAAACATCTCTGTTCTTTAGCACTTTTTACTGGATTTTTACTTTTGTTACACGATCTTGCTAGATGATCAGCACTATTACATTTGAAACATCTTTTCTCCAATATTTTGAAAGCAACTGGTTCTTCATTCTTATTTACACTTCTTGTACATGACTCTTCATTCAATAATCTTGGTGTTAAATTTTCTAACGTTTTTTCTTCTGTGTTAGTAGAGTCCCATGCTGTTCTAAAATGCTTATAATTTTCTGGAAGTGTGGATAAAATTTTAGATATGACCATTTCATCATCAATTTGTTTATTAAGGGCCTTCAATTTAAAAGCAATGTTTTTTAATCTGCTTATATGAGTAGCAATATCGGTTTCTGCACTAAAACTGTAGTTGAAGAACTCTTGTAATAAGTTACACTTTTGTTGTTCTATCTCTTTCAAAAATACCACATAATTTCTTGCACATCTCATGAGAATTTTCGCAATTTAAAATATACATCATCACTTTCTTATCTATAGTTGTTACAATTACCTGTTGAGCTTTAGCGTCTTTCTTTCCCACGACAACTTAGCATCTGCCGTTAGGCCTTCTTTCTTTTCAGTTCCATTTACAACGTCCAACAGGGAATTAGATTTTAATGTAATGTTTACTTGAAATTTCCAAAGCGCGAATGAATTTGAATCACGAAGCTTTTCAACATGAGAAATATCTTCATACATATTCGTCATTTTATTTTTGTTTTTAAGCGAATTTTACTGAACTTTCGTTTTTACGTTGCTTCTATTGTTCTTAGCCACTAGCTCGATTTGCAACCGCGATCCGCTACCATGTTGAGTTTTTTAAATATCAGCTAAGTGACCAAGTAAGAAAAAAAAGAAGAACAGTTTATTTACAATAGAAGAAAACATTTAAGTAAAATTTTCCGGACTTCACAACATCTTACATCAAACCGAAACACCGGCACAGCAACTAGATTCATTTTTTACATTCTAAGTTCTAAGTAACAACATAACATACTGTTGCCAATCCGGCAATACAAACTTGGTGTTGCCACAAATATTATTAATAATTATTTCCCAACAGCATCTGCATTTCCACTATAAAAAACTGCTACTTTTTAGAAAACTAAATTTAATACAGTAGCTCACATTTCTATCCTAAATTCAGAACTTTTTAATGAAAAAATTGCTATTATTACAATAAACATTTCTGAAAATGAGTAACACATTGAATGATGTGATACAGGTATATTTGGATTGGACCATGTTTCTAAAGTAAATTGAACATTGTGTAGAATAATTTATATTATGCAAAAATTTATTAACTCCTGGTAACAAAAAATGCAGTATAAAGATACTGTAATGTATTTTGATATGTTTCGGATATATTTGCCCATGTTTACAAGTTAAATTTAATGATGTGTGAAATGTGATCCATATAACGCACAATCTTGTGTTTTTAGGTTTGCGTTATAAAGATCTTCTACTGCATATATTTATCAAACTTGTGCTTTGTCCCAAGGTGTCCCAATTGGTGGGACACCTTGGGACAGTTAAAAATAGATTTGAAAAGTTCAATAATTGAATTACAATATACATGGAATTTTTTTTTTCCACGAAAATAAATTTATTTAAACTGAAATGACATTTCAGCTTATAAATTTTTGCAGCAGCTTTCTGAATATTGTCAGCATGAATTGCTGCTTTTTTTTTCTTTATTTTAAATTTCTAATCTTTGCCATTGATAAGCCTAATGACTTCTTAAAAAAAGAAATAATAACTATTAATAAATACATGTTATATAGATCAAATAAAAAATATTTTAAACACGTCTTTTTTTTTTTTTTTTTTTTTTTTTTTTTTTAATATTTCAAATAAAAGTTAGTTAGGCATCTATCTTGTGTCCCAACCCCACCCAAGGTGCGCCATATACTCACTATGAAATTTTAGAATGTCATGCTGTTAGGTTTAGTACTAGAACTATTATTATACATCAGTTTTATAGAGAAAGCTTTAAATTTCATTATATTACCTTTTATTTAAAAATATTTTCAATCAAATTGCAGAACAGATGTTATATATTCCCACGGCTGCCATCTTGGATCTTTTCTCGGCATGAAAACCCCTTTTCTGCCAAGTTGTAATGTTTTCATTATTGACAAATTGGGTTATTTATTAAATTCTAAGTCAGTTAAATGTCATTAAATATAATTAAAAAGCACTTAAAAATGTGCACTTTATAATTAAAATGCTTCACTGTATAAAAGACAATTTTGGCCAAAAAAAGCCGGTTAAAACAAATAAAAAACACCTGAGTAGCTTTTTTAAATTATAGCCAGCTTTCATGCTACCCTGCCCTGGTTTTACCTTATTTTTAAAAAAGATTATTTTTGCAATTTAAAACAAAAACTATATTTGAATATAAATGATTATCGATATTTTTTTACAAGCTGAAAACTTCTGTTACAGATTATTACACCATAACTATTATTTTTTTTTAAAGGGTCAACTTGAAACGGCATTTCTTCTGGAAATTACGTTAATTTAGAAAACAGGCATGAAAATAAATAATCGTTCAAACTAATTATGAAGTAATCCTTAACACAAAATAAATATTTTGATTTTTTTATACAAGATTTAATAGACTGAAAATAGTAGTTACAATAATATAACAATGAGATAACAGAGTGTTGAGGAACGCTCTGCCTACTAAGAATTTTTGATACTTACGTATCCTCTGTGCCAGGTAGATAGATTGTCAAAAATGATGGTACTATACGATAATCACCAATTTTGTTGTCAATAGTCAATCTCATTCAAAATAATAATTTAATGTACTACATTTATTAAATAAAAAACATCCCTAAAAATGATGAACAATATAAAAGCAAACAAAAGTTATAAAAACAGTCAATTAGCGTACATTTATTAAATATGAATGTGCAGCATCATTGATGGCTTTTAGCAATAAACAATACGAACAATTGTAGTTTTATTTTTTACGGTTTGTTAATACCTGCCAGAATGAATAATATAAATATACTGTATCAATGAATATAAATATGTTATATTTATATCTATGCTATATCGTATTATATAATTATATTATGTAATATAACTGCAGTTAAAATGAAAAAAGCAAAATAAAATAAATTAGTATTAATTTATTTTATTTTGCTTTTTTAATAATAATAAGGGTTATTGTAACTAATATTTTTGATGTCATTATTGCCACAGTGAATATGACATAGACCAGATAATATACAAGCACCAAAATCTTCACAAAAAATAAACAATCTTAAACATATTTTTCATAACAATGAGCGAGCGTTATGTCTCACAAAGTCACATGAAACTAGTAATACGAATGTGAGAGAAATTAAACTGGAAGTTGAACGTTTATTATTAACTAAAGTGAATTTTCTGTTTATTAATAATGAATCATTTTGTGTTTAATGTAATTTTTATTCGATAAATGCTATTTATTATTAACAAAGATATCAAATAAAACAAATTCAGTATGTATAAAAATGAGGCTCTAGGAACCCTTGATCTGCAGATGTAACAGTTAGGAATGTAATCCCTATTTAGTAATAGTGGTGCCTTTTTATGTACAGAGTTAATTTGTCAGAGATTATTCCAGAAACATTTAAGACAGCCTTTGAAACAATTCAGCATCTTTAGAAAATGTTTATATTTAAATGGTTAGGAATTCAATCTTAAGAATCCTCTACCCCCCTCCCCCCTCCCATTTCAAATATTACCAATAAAAGGGGGGGGGGGGATTTGTTTTTATAGAATGAAATTTCACAAAAAATAACAAGCTTCTAAATGGAATTTAGTGCAGGAGCCTACATTTTAACCAGATTGATCATTTCTATAAATATTTGATTGGGTAATAAGATAATACATATTTCCACAATTCTGGTATTTAATTTTTCTGATAAAAATTTCAACTTAAAAACGATACTCTTCTATACAAGAAATTAAATACACAGTCCAAGATCTTACATTGTGAAATCTTCAGAAGGATTCATTCTTCATCGCAACAGAATTCATTTAAGACCAAGGAAGTTCCTGTAAATTCACAAGAAAATGCCGATGTAATGCAAACTTGCAGCCTGACTAATACAGAGATTCCAAAAATGTCAAGTCCTCAACTCCATGACAGTCCATTAATTCATCCTGATTCTCCATCAGGTCAAAGAGTCACCATCAATCCCAAACCTACTTCGCCAGTACCATCTACTCCAAATATAGAAAGACCTAGAAGAAATATAAAACCACCCACTCGCTAAAAAGACTACATTAAAGTTTTTCTTTAAGACTTTTCATTCAAACTCTTCTTTGAACTCTAAATATCCCTTATTTTTTTTCTGCTATTTTGAAAAGAAAGTGCATGTAATAATACGTCCTAACTACTACTTCAACTTCTACTGTAATTGTAACTGTTGTTGTTCGAATATTTACTAGTTAGTTTTCGAGACGTTAATATGAAATGTTTCTAAAGGCCCCAAAGCAATCTCCACTACGGTGGACTTCAATGCAAAAATGAAAGGCCTGTGTGGCATATCCTTTATGTGCTTAAATTAATATAATTAAAAGTAGTTAGTTATTGATTATGTTTATTTATTTACTAAAGTAGAGAGCACCACACAATATGACAAATCTTACGGAGGTAGCAAAAATATAAAATAACATTTTGACAAACTAAACATTTAAATAAATCGAAGCTTACAAACTTTCAGCACGTCGTAAAAGTACATTGTAATAATTGCACAGTTTTTTAATTTTTCATGTTGTCGGGTACGCGATTAATAAACTAACCTTAAAAAACTCTTAAATTGATAAAAAAGTATCAAATACACAAAAATATAATTATTTTTAAAGAGACGCCAAATGATTTGATTCAATTTGAATGATTCGTAGTCTATGCAATGAATCATTCAAAGTTTTAACTGCATTTAAACTTTATATTTTATTATGGTTTCCCAATGTCTCAGACGCTTACCTATACACTGGATGTGAAGTTGCCCTGCAACTAGATAATCCATTGAGAAGCCTTACATTGTTCCGCTTAGAGATGATCTCTAATGTATCAACACGAATGAATCATTTCGATTCATTATTCATTCGTTATAGGCTATGATTCATTCCTTTTATTGGCGTCTTGTCCTTTAATCCTGCTCTCGGTAATCTTGGCTTTGACATAGGAATTTTTTTATCGCACACCACACTATTTAATAAAATAAGTTAAAGGAAATATTTAAGGGACTATGTAGTCCCAGATTTAAGATATTTTTCTTCGGTAACTTTTGTATTAAAATTTCTACAATTTGTGATTTGATCATACGATGGCACGAAATTTCAATAGTCATTTATTAAAATGTTTTTTGTGACATATAATTTCATTTATTTGTTTATCTGTAAGTAGTTTGATGATTATATTCAGATTTATGTTAAAAATAGGAAATTTATTTTCATTTTCTTGGAGCGTTTCATTTTAAAACATTGTGTGTGCAGCTCTAAATGAAAGTAAGTATTTTATGTTTACAATTGATCGCATACTAATGTACCTATATAATGTTTATCAGAATTTACCTAAAATATAAAGCCAGCTTAAGTAAGTATGACAACTTCAAAAAACTAAAAATTTTTAAGTTTTGGTATTTTCGCAATGTTAGATAGGTAAACAGAAGTGCTGTGCCTATGGTGGTAAAAAAAAAAAAAAAAAAAGGGTACCTTTCTGTTAGTCTGGCGCAAATCTCACAAATATCATGTCATATTTTTTGTTAGTGTAAATTAAAAACACTGCTTTGATATTGAAATAAAATGTTTTAATTATAATAATAATTATGGCTTAGATGCTTTATGTTCATTCAACCATTGTTTTGAATTGTTTGGCGATTTTTTGTTGGCGTTGTTTATGGATATGGCAACCTCTATATGTGGAACCGTGTGTGACATGTGTTGTGACATGTCGTGTTCTGGCAACCCGTGAGAAGCTCATTTTAGGTTAGAATCTTGTGGATGTATTTTGATATTGTGTTGTATCGTTCTGTCTTTTTATTTTTATGTTAAATTTATTGGATGTCTTTCATTGACTATGGTTTCTGTAGTCCGTTTAAATGCTCTTGCTGAAGTAATTAAGAAATATGATGAAATTTTAACAAGAAAAGTAGGTTTGTTTATAGTGTGTCAATGCGTATTCATAAGCCTATTTTGGAAAATGACGACGGTGATGTTATGAGAGATATTTCATGCTGGAGCTTTCAAGAAAGCAGATGTCTGTTAATGTATGTTGATAATTTTATGTATATTTTGCTGCTTTAAGAGTTTTTTACATTTTGAAATTGCTACAAAGCGAGAACTGCAGAATTTTGAGAATGCTGAATCCAGTGATTTTTTTTTTTTTTTTTGGTTAATGTGCGTAAAGCGCTCATACAACGATTACTGATTGCCACTTTAGCGAGTTTCGTTTTTTATGTATATTTTGCTGCTTTAAGAGTTTTTTACATTTTGAGATTGCTAGAAAGCGAGAGCTGCTGAATTTTGAGAATGCTACACAGCAAGAACTGCTGAATGCAGTGATGTTTTCTTTCAGTTAATGTGCGCGAAGCACTCATACAACGATTACTGATTGCCACTTTAGCGAATTTTGTTTATTATTTACATTTTATTTTCGTTAAGCCAAACATGCATATAAACCAGTGCTTGGCGACATTTACTACTTGGCGGAAAAGAGGTTTTCCCGCCAAGAAAAATTTCAAGATGGCGGCCCCAGGAACTTATCACATCTGTTCCATAATTATTATCATCGTCATCTTTATTTGTAATTTAAATTAAATATATGCAAAACAAATGATGGGGATGAATACAGTATTTAGTGATATTTTGTATCCAGCTAACATAAAAGTAACAAAACTTTGGGGGTTTCAATCCCCTTCTTGGCAACGGTTTATTCCACTGTGCGATAACCTCACCAAGCCTGGCAACCCCCAGTCTTTGAGACATGCTCTTACTGGCAATTCTTCGAGCAGAATTTTCTCTTTGTGCTAGAGAGAAGTCTCTGGTGAGAGAGAGCACATGTACTGTTTACTTATTTGTGTTAGGTGTTCTTGATTGATAAATAAGAAGAGAATTTACTGGGAAAATAACGTAGCATCTTTTTCAATTGATCCTCGTCTAGCAAGTATTTCAGTTATGATTTTTCATTAAGCCATTGTAATATAAATGTGTGACAATTTAATTAATTTTTTTTTTTTTTAAATAGTTTGCTTTGTTTTTAAAAGCAAAGTGTTTTGGACATTTCTTTTGTCTTTGGATCTTAGAGATGTTTTGTTTTCTATTTAAAAGTAGATGTTTTGGACATTACTTTTGTCTTTTGATATAGAAATGTTTTGAATTTTAATGTTTTTTAATTGCGTATTAAAGAATTAGTAAGAAAGTAAAAAGATTGCTGTGACAGCTTAACATATTTCAACATAATTTCTTTGAAAACTCATTTGTGTAATATTTTTTTAATTTAAGGAAAAAGTTGTTTTGTATTTAAAAGCAAGTCATTTCTTTTGCCTTTTGACCAGGTATCTTCTAAGTTTGAAAATTATCCATGTTTTAAGAAAAGTGATTACCAGGGGTTCGAGGGCACTGAGCCCCCCTGACAAAGAATTTTTATTCACTTATCTGCAGAATTATGGATAATTTATTTTACATTAAAAATATGGTTACAATATCTTTATTCGGAAAGTTCTGAAAAACATCTGTGTTTTAATTGAAGTTAGACATTCTGTATTTTTCATCAAAAAAGTGGACTGTAACTTGGTTAGCTATACAAAAATGTTTGTTATGATGTGTTCTACTTCTCGTTAAAGTCTCACACTTGAATTCTGTATTACCCTAGACACACAAAATAATTAAATAAATAAAATCATTAAATGTTACAAACTAAAGTTCTTTACTGAACTAATGATGGACGATGTCGATATTTTTAATTGATACTATAACCAAATTGATTATATCAATACTATCAATTTTTTTTATGCCTCAATTCAATGTTATTCTTAACTGACATCAGATCTGGTTTTATGAAGAATTGCAATAAAAAAAATTAAGATTACTTTTGCTGTTATATTACTTTCATTGTAATATAACTAATTTTATGCTAAGTTTCACATGAGCTCTCGAGATATTGAGATTTTGTTCAGAGTTTCTAAAAAGACGAGGAAAGTCAAAAAGCTTAAGGGAAGCGTTGTTCACCGAACGCCTGTCAAAAATGGAAGCTGAAGACAGTATAAAAGCCAATAAGCAAATTGCAGTATCTAATGGCAAAGAGGATCACAATTAAAAAGGGGAAGTGAAAACCAAGACAAATGTTTGAAGTTGTGTGATGATCGAATCCATAGCATCTGAGATATCAAATAAAGAAATAGAGTACACTATGCATCAGGAAATTGCAAGCCCCAGGCAGAGAGAATTAGAACTCAAATAATGGTGGTGTTGGCACAAAAGATACCAAAATGAATGGTCCAAGTTGTGCGAGGATCAGGCCCATAGAACTTGAGATACTGAATAAAGAACAGTAGACTATGCAGCAGGAAATTGCAGTACCTCTAGCAGAGAGAACCAAAACTCAAATAGTAGCGCTTTTGGTGCAAAAGATACCAAGACGAATGGTTCAAGTTCTGTGATGATCGGACCCATAGCATTTGAGATATTGAATAAAGATTAAATGTACGCTCTAGGGATCCTCTCAATAAGAATCATTCATTTTTTGCATCCACAGACAGCATTAAGGCAACATCATTTGGGTAGAACCACTCTTTTTATTTTGAAACAAATCGCCACTGCGGTCTACTGGAAACAAGTAGTGTAGTAGTAGCATCGCTCATTTTACCTTTCATTTGAAATTGTCATAGTGCATCGATATGATGGATCAGTTAGCACCCTGTTATATCGTCTAGGGTCGATTTTACTATTTTAGAAGCAGAGTTGCTGTCAAATATCGTATAAGAGATTTTTACACTGATTGCTATTGAAATTAGCATTAGAATGGCACTTATTTTCAAGGTTATCTTTATTTTAGCTTTCTCAAGCATTTTAATCTTTACTATGTTTAATTACACTGCATATTATGAGATTTTAACACTCTCCGACAGGAGAGGATTTTTCAAAATTATTTTACTCCCGTCATGTAATACCTTAAAAACTTGGTCATTTCATTAACCTTTCTCAATCTGCTTTTCTTTTGTAAATCGACCGATAATTTTAAGCCCCTGGGCCTAAAATTCTTAAAAAAAAGACACCTGCCAGCAGTTTTTTCGTACTCTAGTACAGTATCTTCCACTCATGTGAAACATATCAATCTGTGTCTAAATTTGAGAAAAAAATATTGGTATATGTTACATAATTTTAACTTACCTTTTTCTTTGCAGGAGGGCGCTTTAAAGTTTTATTTTTTTAAACTGCTTTTTGAAAAATTATTTGCCCAAAAATTAGGAAATTCATAACATGCAAGCTTCAAACCTTCCTCTACCTTCTTACTCTAGTTTCATCTTTCTACCACCAGGGATGCCCCGGTTTCAATGGGACCTTGTTTGATGTTTTTCCCGTCATTTGGTTACCAACAAAACATTGATATTCTAGCTACAGCTCTTATGAGCATTATTTATAAACAGTAATAAAAATTTTAGGCTTATTTCCAGTTCAAAAATGTCATCCTTGGTTTAAAGCCACGTTACTGAGGGTTCTCATTAGTTGCATTGTATCTCTCAGGTTTATCAAAGTGTTTGTGTTAATTACATTTTAAAAATTCCTGTGATTTACAACCAAATTTAAGGAGTTATGATACTTTGAAGTTTATGAATTTTTGAAGCTCTCCGACACTGTTTCATTAATGTTTTTCAAGGGTACACACATGAAAATGTGTGCTAAAATGCTTTTCTTCAAATAATATATTGAACAATTTAAACAAAGTACCTCCAAGAATTTTGTACCATTGTTTTATCTCGTATATATGTATACAGGATAAAGAATACAATGTTGAATTAAGTTGTTGGAATTAAGTATCAAGCTTGTATAAAGGACCATAATGAAGAAAGTCATGAATTGGGTAGAAAGGTGGAGGTGAGAGGATATGATCTTGAAAAAGTACAACTTAATAAGATAATAACTCAAATAACAAGTCTTCTAAACTAAAAATATTATAATTTAACCCGGAAAGAAAAAAGCCATTATACTAAATTTGATAGCAATTCTGCTACTAAAATAGTAGAAATCAAAAGAATAAATATACATTGCTATGAAATTAGCGCCAGAAGTATCGATCTATCCCATTATCAGAATTCACTGTCAAATTCCCAACTGATTTGCTAAGTTTTTGAATTACTAATTTTGAGATTATCTGTGTGAATTTGAATATTAAAATATCGATACTAGAATTTAGGAATCGATTCTTATTGTGATTGATGCAGTTTTATATGATGTTGATTTTTATCGATTCTCTAAATTTCCAGAATCTCCCATCACTAGTGAGTAATAGCAGTTCGCCATAAAGTTTGGAGTCCATCGCAACATAGTTATCTGAGTTCTGCTTATTTCACAGAGGATAGGATTGATTAGACATCAGTGTCATGCCTCAGACAAGGAAATATTGTTTTGCCTGTTTAACTCATGTTTTCCAAAGGTTAGTTAATGAGCAAGTTTTCATTATTGAAATCCGTAATGGTCCCCATTAACAAGATAGCAGCTGACATCACTCGCATGAAATTGGGGTTTGTGTTTTGCTTAAAATTTTAATTGTTGCTCTGACTCTCTAATTGTAAAACTGTCAATCAGTTGACAACAGAATGCAAGTCAATAGAGAAAAACCATGAGTTTTATTTTTAACAAGTCAAAAATAACAATAAATGAAAAATAAATTTAAAATTAAAAATAGTTTTCTTTTAAACACTCTTTCATCTTGTTTACATTGTTCTAAAAAAAATCACATAATTTTTTTTTTTCTGCAACTCTTATTTTTCCTCAAAAATTTCCATTACAATACATTCGTTTGGATTGTGCACTGAACTCAATTATGAAAAAACTGCTTTTTTATACTTGGTAGAATGTGTAGGTGAGGATTTTTTTTTAAATACATAATTTATACTCTGTTTCTTTTTTAAGGTAGGGCAACAAAATAGTAAAAGTGAAATATTTTAAAACCATCTTTTTAGGATTTCTTAATGTATAACCATAAATTAATTAATATTAAACTATTAATTGATAAAAGCGTACTTTTTCTAAGTATTATTCTCGTCATTTTTTATTTATAATTTATTTTCTACTTTTTAGCCTTAAAAGTGTTGCAGTTTTTCAGCCATTTGGCCTATTTTGGCGAGCTTGTATTTGTGCATCATTACATACTATAGTCCATCTTTACATACCAGGTTGAATTTCATAAAACATTGTAAAAATTATATTTTTTAGAACATTGCACTAATAGAAATGGACAGAGTTATTGAAGGCTAACTATAAGCTACCATAAATAAATAAACATTATTAAATTAACCTTCTCAACACCGTTAAATGATATAACTGTTCACTAAGCTACAGCTTTCACTGTTATAAAAACATTATTAAAATTAATATGGTATGACTATAAAACATTAAGTAATAATTAATACTCTCAACCCCTTGCGAAGGATTGTCCCGTATACATGGCGCATAAAGTGCTCAGAGTCTTTAATTTTTCCCACCAGTTACTTTTATTGCAAATTTTGCCTTTCCAATCTGGGTATTTTCCCTGATTAAATTAGGCAAAAATTTCTGTTTTAAAAAGCCAGTGATAAAAGATTGAAAATTCTGTAAAATGTGCTCATTGCGATTGGCTTAAGGATTATATTCATTATGTAATGAATTTTTTCCTATCATGTTGAAAAAGTCACTTTTTAGCATATTTAAAAAATTGCAGGGAAAACAACATTACAATTTTGCTTTTATGCTGGACAGTCAGCGATGCATTCCTTTTGGGTATATTTAATTTCTTCAAATAACTCTTAGAGGGACTTTCTAAAAAAGGATAGAATATCAATTTGCCAATTTTTCGCTTATAATGTATTGAGACATCCCTTGTCTATTCTGCATAAGTTATGTAAAGGTGAAAAAGGCTTTTGACTGCACCCATTTCCTTTTCAATATTTCAGAGTTGCAATCTTCAAATTCAGTTTCCTCAGTTCGTGATTTTTCACTATATTAGTAGGATTAAAATGCTTAAAGTTCAACCTGTACTTTTCAACTGACTTGTTATTTCTCTCTTTTTGACAATCCAAAAGGAACATTATAAAATTATATTTAAAGATATACAAATCTTAAATTTGAACTTTCTGTGTATTTTTTATGCATGTATTAAGACTTTATTTACATTTTCTTCAACTATTTATTTTTTTATAAACCTGATCTATGGCATTGTAGAACCCACTTTTACTGAAACCATGGGAACAAAAAAATAAAGTTCAAAATTGTAAGCGAAGTAAAGTTTTAAAATTTTATCCTTGTTAATCACCTATACCTTGTTAAATCTTATACAAGCATCTATTCATTCTATCTCAGACAATAATTTAGTTTCTTTTTCTTTTAATTTATGTCCGATTTAGTAAAAAAAGTGACAATTTTGGATGATAGCTGCAAATGTAGAATAATATTTAGATTTTCATGAAACAATTTTGGTTATTATTTTTTATACCTAATAAAAAATCTGTTATAAAGCTATATTTGCCATGGCGAATCCCTCTTTACTTCCAATTCTCTTAAATTAACTTTCATTGTGTATACTATTGTATTCTGTATACATTGTGTAACTCTCATTCAGCATATATGCTGAAAATAAAAAAAGAAAAGTGCCCAGTTAAACTGATGCATTGAGCTCACAGGCTATTCACACTAATTGTATATTTACTCTTAAGTCAAAGAATAATGCCCCTGCAAAAATAAATTGAAGAGTATTAGCCCCCGTTTCCCCCTTTTATAACCAATGAACCTTCAAATCTAATCAGGGATACGCCTTATCAGAACAAACTGTATATCAAATTTGAAGCAAATCAGATAATTATCCACGAAAAAACCATTTCACTAAATTAAGGGATTATTAACTCCCTCTTTCCCCCCTTTATACTTATCTAAAGAACGCCCAAATCTAATCAAGAATAGCTCATTATCAAAATTTGAAGAAATTTTTTTCAAGAAAATTGGATAATTCTGCATGAAAACCTATTTATCCAAATTAAGGGGGGGGGGGCTTGCTCCCTTTCTCCCTTTCCTACTTAGCCAATGAATCTCCAAATCTAACCTCCTATATCGGAATAAAGCGATAAATCAAATTTGAAGCCAATCAAATAATTCAGCATGAAAAACCCATTTATCTAAATTAAGGGGGCACTACCCCCCCCCTTTTATCCCCTTTGTACTTAACCAATGAACCTCCAAATCTAATCAGGGAAGCTCCTTATTATAATAAACTGGTATGTAAAATTTTAAGCAAATCGAATAATTCTGTATGAAAAAAACGATTTATCTAAATTAAAGGGAGGATTACCCCCCCCCCCCCGTTACCCCCTTTATACTTAAATAATGAACCCCTAAAACTAATCAGAGAAGTTCCTTATCAGAATGAACCTAGAAAAAAAATTTAAGCAAATCGGATACTTCTATCAAGAGTTATCGCGTTACGTACATACTGAACCGGCGGGCTCATTAGCTCTCAGGCTTTGTTAGTCTGTGAGCTAAAAAGAGACATTTTTAAAGAAGAGATACAGAAAAAAAGAAATAAAAAATGTTAGTATTCTGGCGAGATATTTTAAATATAAGAATGCACGCCCATAGGCTTAAAGAGAATTCAGAAACTAACTGACTGGCAGCCTTAACAAATGCTTTGACAATGACAGCAACTATGTCAAAAATAAGGCATATATCAGTAAGTATTTTGTAATGGATATTTTGTTTATTAAAAGTTTTTGGAATGAGCATGCAGCATTGTATTTATACTTTTCGAATAACCTTCTTATATTTTTTACTATAAAGCTTCAAAAATGAAATAATTTGTAGGGGAGACTGGGGATGAAAGTTACACTCAAAATTTCAGGAAGAAAGAAAAATGTACAAAGTTTCAACTTTGGCTCAATCGATGACGATACTTGTTCTGTCTTAAGTAATCCTTATAACTGACGTCAGCAATTGAAGCGTTGTAGGTGGTTAAAGCAAAACCTGTTTTTGATATAAAAAAGTAAATTTTGATCTTGTTTTTCTATTTTTCTCTAAAAATTAATATTGTGTTTAGAATTATAATATTTATGTTATTTAGCAATGTAAAGTATGCACTTTATGTGAATACTTAGTATATACACTTATTTATGTGCATGTGTATATATTGTTAGCTAAAATACTGTCTTGCATGAATACATTTTTAATTTCGCTAGGTGGTATGGGGTTGAAAGGGACAGTGACGCTCATATTCACGAATTACTTCGACCCCGAGTTATGCTGAAAACCAGGGTCGAATGCTCAAATGGTCTATTTCACTGAACCGGTTCGAGTTTGCAATCTAACGCCGGGTTCAGTAACCCAACTCTGGTCTAGAGCAGGTTCAAGTCAGAATTTCTCAACCGAGCATGCATGGTTAACGAAAAACAAGCGGTGAGGGAGAGAGGACGGACATTTTACAACGGCGGCGTTATTGAATGAAGTGCTCGTGCTGTGTAAAATATAAAAGTTCTGTTAAAATAAAACAGAAGAACATTCTGTAAAGGTATGTAATCTCATATTATATGTATTAGCCTCAATATTTTTATTTGATTTGTTTATATTTATATTTGTATCCTCTATATATTATATGTTGAATTGTTTGGTTACATAAATACGCGTGATCGCGAAAAATTTATTTGCCTTAAAAATAGCCAACATTTGTTAAATGGCCGATAAATTGCTACTGAAGTAACAACTGTTGCGTTTAAGAACATTTATTTTTTGCAATTTTGATGTTAAAAAAATTCACTAATGTATTTTAACTGTACCGAAATAAATATCGTATACTTACATAAGTTCTAATTAAAATGTGACATCAGGCTAATTTGCATTTTTTTGTTTAAGTAAAGAAATACACAGATTATCTTCGAATATCCATAGATTCTCTGTATATTTTTGATCAATAGAATGTTTGAAAATTAAATTTTGGGTCTATTGTGTGAACGGAATATTATTGTTTATGTGCAAACTTAGATAAATATATATCAGATCTATAAATTAGATATTTTAATTTACAATTTGAAAATTCATTTGAGTTTTATTACTTTATTGAAAAAAATTTAGGAGGTTTATTTATTTTTTTTTAAGTATGAATACCATATTAAATACCTCTATCATTGATTAACACTATAACATTGTTGTTATTGTTTGTAAGCTTTGATGTTATGTTTCCCAATTTTTTGTGAAATTTGAGATATTTATTTTAATTACATTTATTTTTCAATTGTATTTTAATTTCAGAATTATATATATAATACAAAATATTGCAAGAAAATTATTTTATACGAAAATAATAATAGTAATATTAAATCCGTTTTGGCTATTTAAAACAGGAGCCTCAGAGTTTTAAAATAAAAATTAATCTCTTTTCAATGTTATACTCTAAAATTGTAAAGTTTTTTTTTTTTTTTTTTTCTTTTTTTTTCTTGAGATCACTAATAATTTTTGCTTCTTAATTGATAGGTAAATAAAAATAAATTACTAAAGGGTTGAAATACGCTAATAAAAAACTTTTCTTTTTTAAAATAACCCCACACCAAAAATACTTTTATCAGCCTTTTTAGTAATGACTATTTTTTAAGGCAAATAAATTCTTCGCGATCATGAGTATTTATGAAAGCAAACAATTCAACCTATAATGTAGGAGATATATATAAATATAAACAAACCAGTTAAAAAATTTACAGATAATATATATATATATATATATATATATATGAGATTACATACATTCTTATATTTTTGGTAATATGTAATTTAAACTCTCTTTTTATTTCTTTATCTTACACAGCATCTGGAGTAACGTTTTAATTTATTTTAATTAACGACTAACATTAAAAAAATGATAATAATATAAAAAATAGAGGGAATGGGTAGCGTGGTGCAAATGCACACTTGTTCTGCTACACTGATTCACAAACAAAAGGTAGCTATTTTATTTATTAGATAATGTAGAATTATATGAAATTATCAAAAATGAATTTGAGCTGTTTTGTTAGATTACTATCATTACTCTGCCTATCTAGTCTAGAAATCTATCATTAATCAATCATTAACAATAATTATAATATCTCACTTTTTATTTCTATTCTAAATAAAATCCTTATTACATCTATCAGAAGTGATATCTAAATGAGTAACAAATATAAAATTAAGAGCTAGAAAAAATATAGAAAATAAAATATCATTTTCTTAATAAATACAGTCTTTTAAATGGTGCATCCAAGCATAGGTGTATGCATTCATGTAATAATATTTCGTAATTACTAGGCTAATATACCAAAAAATAGTCAAAGAGAATCAATTGAATAGTTTTAATCTTATAAATCTGATAATGGAAAAATTGTCATGCAAAGAGGGGGGGGGGGGTCCTAAAAGCTGGTCAATAAAAATTTAACTTTCTGTAATATTTCACATTTATTTGTCTAGATAGTGTTCAGAATTCATTTATGATTTAGAAAAGGCTTTATTCGATTGATTCTGTGTGTTGAATGGAAATTCATACACTAGTAGGATTAAAAGATTTAAAATGTCTGTGTTCCTAAAAATAACATCTTATAAAACATTTCCACTGTACACAGTTTAAACTTAAAGGAAGTGTGGAGTTTTATTTAGCGACTAGTTAAATGAAAAATGTTTATCAATCGATCGGAAGTGATAGCTAGATGCGCCTCTGCGGCTTGGTGCCTGGTGCCAGGGCACCGCCAGAATCACCTGCTCCACTTTTTCTGCAGTTCTGTTAATGTTATTTCACTACTTTTTTCCAATCAACCTGGAATATTAATTACTATCTAATTCAATTAGAATTAATCATTTTAATTAGCTCGCTGAAAATCCAAACAATAAAATGAATACATTTGGATACCATCTATACTAATAAAAGAAATAATATATATAAAGTACAACAGGTTTTTACTTTCTTCATTTTTTTACTTTTTCCTCCATTTTAATGTTTTCCTTATCAGAAATTGTTTAATTAATTACTAATTGGAGCTATTAATAATGGAAATCAACATAGTTGCCGTTGAAACAAAATTTCAGTTTTTATTCAAATCAAGTTTCATTAGTTTTAGTCCAAATCAAGTTCATTTTTTAGAAACTATGCGCAAATTTGTTTTGAAAAAGAATCTTCTAACATTTATTTTAGCAGTTAACACGTTTAATATCATTGATCTAACTCATTTATCAATTAAAAAAAAAAAATGAATGAATGAATTATTTTAAAAATATTAAAACTTTCAAGAAATTAAATTAAGTTAATCCATATTTAGTGATTACAGTTTTTATTTTGTCCATACATTTGGTGGGGGGGGGGGGAGAAAAATCCACACTACATCTGAATCTTTCTTTTCCTTTCTAACTTTTTTTTTCTGCGCTTTTCTTCAAAAGTAAAAACAAACGATGTCTCGACGCGAAACCAAACAAAACATGTGATTTTTTTAAATCAATAAGCACACTTTATTCAACCGGGGTCAAAGATCTCTGAGTTGGGTAACTTTTCATCCGAAGTAAACGTTGAATACGAGTTTTCAACTCCCTATTGAAAATACCAACCTGGGGTTACTGGACTCGCGGTTTAATCCTAGGTCGAAGTTATTCGTGAATACGAGCGTAACTGAGAGGTTTGTTTATGATTATTTCAACAAAATATTATTTACGTTTTGTAAAATTTAAGTTATGGTTTTTAGTTTTTTTATGTAGAAAGAATGAATGCAATATTAAGTAAAACAAAAGTATGCAAATATTTCAATAACATATACCTACAATTAAGGTATTTTTTCCTTTTCCAAAAACCACCAAAAAGTCAATATGCTTCGAAAATATAAAAGGACATTGAAAAAAATCGAATTACCGAAGAAGAAATGATGTGTGCTGTATCTGAAGTAGAGGAAAAAGGAGTGTCTACAGCTAAAGCCTATGGCATTGATAAGTCCTATTTAGAAAGAATATTTCTAAAATTTAAGAATACCCAAGCAGACGAATTTCAATACGCCCATTTGATAATAGAAAAGTTTTTTATGAAGCCCAATAAAAAGAGTTAGCTTCATATTTGTTCCAAGCATCTAATATGAACTATGGTTTGACAATATTGTATGTATGCGAATTCAAGTTCTTTGAATTCTCCAAATATGTCGCTGTCTGGCAAACAAACAAGCAAGCTCATATTGATTGGTTCCAAGATTTTAATCAACGAAATTCATTATTTTCTCTTAAGAAAACCTATAGCTATTAGTTTAACAAGAAGTACAAGTTTCAACAAGGCTAATGTTGATATTTTTTAAAACCTTCAGGCAGTTATGAATCGCTATAAATTCACACGGAATATAATATATAACTGAGATGAAATAGATTTAATAACAGAGCACAAGCCGCCTAATATAGTAGAAAAACGTGGTGAAAACAATTTTCTCACGTAATATCAGCTGAACGTGGTAAACTTGTCACACTTTTGTTTCTGCATCAGGTAACCCTGTTTAACAGTATTCGTTTTCCCAAGGAAGAATTACGAAGAGAAAAGAAGAATTACCTCATCCCAAAGGCTTGGTCTTGCTCATCAAAGTTGGTGGATGACTGCAGAATTTTTTAAAGCAATTGAGAATTAGCTAAATATTCTAGATATTCTAGATATTAGCTAAATATTCTAGATAAAAAATTGTTGTCAACCGAATGAAATGTGTGTAAGAGACGCCCGAGTCGAAAGGGTTAATGATATTGTGATGAAGTTACCTAAATCCGTAACTGGTGGTGAGACAGATAGAGCTACATCTTTCTTAAAATTTTTGACTGATTTAAAGTTGTTTTATGTCAAGTAGGCCTAAACAAGTTCTTTTTCTTGTTTTTGTTTTATCATATGTTGCAATATATTTATTTTTATTTGTGTATTATTATCTTTTATTTTTGAATAATATAATCGCATTTAAAAGAAAAAAATTCACAAAAGTGTTTTATTTATGTGTAACTCTTTCGACCCCGCACAGTGTCCCTTTCATCCCCTACAATGTGGTTTAAAGGGACATTTCTCCCAATTTATAAAAATGCATACAGATTTTAAATTACTGTACTTGAGGATAAGAAGTTTTTCTATTATCAAAGTGAAGGTTTTAAACGAGAATTTGGTGCAAACATCAGAATGATATCTTTTCATGCCATTATTTTATAAGCTTGTAAAGCCAAAATGTCCCTTTCATCCCCCATCTCTTCTACATTACTCTAATAGGGTTCTGTGTTTACATTGCGAAGACAATGTTTATTATATCCATTGTACAAAATTATGCCTGTATCTTGGGAATGATGTTATTTCTAACAAAATACTCATTATCAGTAGTTTTTTATCATTAATGGGAAATATGAGGGGACTTTGATGTAAAACATTTGTGGCCACCTTGAATATATTTCATAAATTTGGTAGCTATGAGTCTATAAATACCGTTATGGAAACACCCATGTAGAAGACTCTTCTATCTCAAACGTGATGACTCTAATGGGATAAAATGAAGTCATCTGTGGGAGATGTGTGAACGATTTTTACATTCCAATAAAACTCATTCATATTTTTAAAAATATACATTCAACACTAGATATTGTAAAAAGAAAAAAAAAGGTTTATTGGAATAAGTTAAAAAAAGAGTGTACAGTTGGCAACTAAAGAAATTAACAATAAAACTGAAATGTATAAAGCAGTATGCTAATAAATAGTATTAATAGAAGGTATGAAAACAGTGAGAAAATAAATGCACACACACACACACATATATATATATTTATAATTTTTAAATAAAAAGCAGACTTTGTGTTACGAGTTTTTTTCTATCAATTACCTTTTCAATGTTAATTAAACTTAAAGTTATTAAATCTCCAGTAATGGAGGCTCATCATTCAACTCCATCTCACTATTATAAATTATTTATTCTAAATCTATTTTCACACTTTCATACTAAATTCTACAATCTTATTCTTAAACAGGCAGTTTTATACTGCTTGTACAGTCGTGGGGTAAAAAAAGTAAGCACCCCTATTAACTCTGCAACTAATTATAGTAGAAGAAAGCTACTGGTACCAATCGATTGAAAATAAAGTCTGCTTTTAAATGATGCATATAAAGTTTGCTTAGGGGCCCATCAACAAATCAAAACCAAACCAAACTTCGTTTTTTCAATGGCAACACCCGATTTTGACAATATAATTTAAATCTTCGGTTCAAACTATGCCCAGAAATGAAATTTCTAGTCATTTGAAAGATACGATTTTGAATTATAAACATTCAAAATTTAAAGCTTCTAATGTTAAATTACATTTTCCTATTTTTATTAATATCTTCTGAAATTGTAATAATAATGAGATAATTTTTTGTGTGCTTATAATAATAAAAAAACCAAACAAAAATACATTAAATTTGTAATTAAAAAAATTGATAACATGAATTGTTAAATTATTATTCGAAAAAAATATGAATTGCAACCTACAATTTTTTTTATAGATTTATATTTATTATGTCCTGCTGTATGCGAATCCTCAATTTTAAATTTTTTTTTCAAGTAGTTTTCGATTTATCATTAAAAAACGTCAAAATGGTGGTTTAAGGGGCCGTCTATGATGTGCCGAAAAGCATATTTGAAAAAAGTATATTTTACTCTTTTTATCGAAATATTTCGGCTGGCAATAGTTGAAATATATTAAGCGAGTGAAATGGTGCTATTGGCAAGAAATAATACATTAATTGAAGTAACATAATCATACTGTAGCATTTCAACAATCGAGTACCGAACTTCCATTTGGATACAGCCCCTAAAATAGGCTCATTTTAAATTAATTAATTTCTCGTAAACTACTCGTACGAATTTCATGAAATTTTGGATTTAGGCTAATTGAAGGGTGTAGAATTTATTTATTATATCAAACTTAGGCACTGCTATTGAAAAAAAATAAATTTTATGTTCGTTTTGATATGTAGATGACCCCCTGACAAATTTTATATACATCATTTAGAATTAGACTTTATTTTCAATCGTTTCGTATCTAATTTTCTTCTACGATAATTTGTTGCAGAGTTAGAAGGAGTGTTTACTTTTTTCCCCACGGCTCTCATTATAAGTGCAGTGCCATTATTTTAAATATTGCTGTTTTCAAAATTTTGATTTAACATAATGCACGTTTTATTGACTAATTTGCTTTTGAATAAAATATTTCTTTTTTCCCTCCCATCTGATGTTCTGTTGTAACTGTTGTATTTTCTACAGACTCTTGTTATAACTTTGTTTAATATACTCTTCAAACATTTCATCATTACTTTGCATAGACAGATCCAAGAATGTATACCAAAATTTAAAAAAGAAAAATATTTTTTCTTACCTATAATCTATTATATGGAGCTTTAAACACGGTATAAATGCTAATATAAATTATATTATTGCAAATCAATGTAAACCAAATTAATCATGCACAATGTTGTCCCAATCATCATTTATTTTAGATTGAAAAACTTCACAAATCTGGAGGAGTTTTGACTAAACACTTCTGTGTATTATAATTCCCTTCACCATAAGAATTGCTTATTTTATCTCATTGCTTATAAAATGTATCATTGTTTTCGTAGATGATATGAAATTATTGAATTTTCTCCGTAAATTTGCTTTTTTTATTTATGAGGGCTATTAAAAATACTTTTACTTATAAATGCTTTATTTATTAATATTTGATTAAATTTTTATTTATAATTATTTATTATTTATAATATCTACACTAATAAGAGAAAGTTCTGCCCAGTCTGTGTGATTTCGCAGTGGTTAGCGAAATCTACCGTAAGTGCAAGACTGAAAATTTGTGTGAGTTCAGTTCAAAGATTCTCTTGGTACGCATGAAACTCTGAATTTGAATTTTTTGATGATTAGCAGAGTTATTTATTAAAAATTCATCAAACACGCATTTTTTTTCTGAAAATATGAAGAAAACCAGAGCATGCTCATTTCGATGCAATCCTTTTTATCTGAAAATAGAAAATCTACTTCCATTTGAAATGGCAGATGATGGAATTTTTTAATTTGAGAAAATTGGGAAAACTATTTGAGGTATCAATTTGAAACTAAATACATAAGTAAAAAAAGTCAGCATCTAAATATCTAATTTTGAAAAAAGTAGTCTTTAATTTTTCTAAATATTTGCAAAAAATTAACGAGATTATTCAAAAATGATCAAAAGCAAGGGTCGGCATATTCATTATAAAGAGTCGATCCCTCCGGTCCCTTCGGTCGATCCCTCCATTTACTTTCGGAAAATGAAATAAAATAATTGCGAACTATAAAATTATTAAACCTGTGTATGTAAAACTCAAATGTGAAAACAGGAAGGGACAAGGAATAAGTGGGGGGGGGGGATAATCGTAGCTTTTTCTACAATTTAGATCTTAGATTTTAGAACTTTTTTATGGAACCCTCCAATACATATTATTTATAACATAAAGACAGGCGGGGAATTCAGGGGGAACGATGGTTGGCCCAAGGAGTGTACAATTTTCTAACTTTTGTATCATCTAACGATGTATTATTAAACAGCCCTTTGACCACTCTTTTATACTATGTACCTCCCGTGCCCTCTGTACCCAACTTGACTCCTGGGTGGCACTTTTCTAACTGTTTTCGAACCCGTCAAGAATGAAAAAGTCATGCACACAGCATGGATTACGGAACACTTATCAACACATTTTGAATTCTGTAACACCTATGATTTTCATTCCTCTGCAGAAATTCTACCACCCTGTGAAAAAACAAAGCATAATTAACAAGAACAAAAGATCTTGTGTACAGCATGGATTATGAAATACTTTACAACACTTTCTCAATAATGTTACAAATATAGTGTTCATCCATCTGCAGTTATTCTATCACCGGTGAAAAGAACAAAACATAATTAACAAGAACAAAAAATCATGCATACAGCACATATTATGAAAAACTTTCCAACACATTACTGCTATCATTTTCATCCATCTCCAGTAATTCTACCATCCTGCGCAAAGAACAAAACATGATTCAGAAGAACTAAAAATCATGCATACAACATATATTATGAAACAATTTCCAACACTTCTGAATACTGTATCACCTATCATTTTCATCGAACAGCAGTAATTCTACCACCCTGTATAAAAACAAAATGTAATCAACCAGAATGAAAAATCATGCATACAGTAAAAGTTTTGAAACAGTATTCAACAAATTCTGCTGCAGGCAGAAGAGACCGTTGTCGGATGTTCGTATAAAACATATTGTGCCATCCTGACAGTGCAAGGTGGAACTAAAGAATTTTGAAGCGCATGCGCAGCTTCCTGCTATATGGTGCCAGAAGCAGTGGGCACGTGTCGGAGTTCCGTTCGAAAGGGGGATTATTTAGAGGTTGTGCGCCTCTAACTGTAGAAAGTAGAACTAACAGATTAAGGAGGGCACTAACAGATTATGCGGGGCATGCACAGCATGCCTGCTATATGGTGCCACAGGGACACGTGTTGGAGGTTTACTTAGAACATGCGACCCGTAGCAGTGGAAGATGAAAATTTTTGGCAGATGCACTATACGCCCGGTGTATTGGTGCCGTCCCTTATGAAAAAAATTCATAGAGCTGAATAGAACTCTATAGAATTCTTTACAAGTTTTATAGATTTCTGTTTCTATAGAGTTTCGAAGAGTTCTATTGAATACTTTTTCTAAAGAAAGTATTTCTATAGAATTCGTTAGAATATTTTTTCTATAGAACAGTTTTTCTATACAGCACAATAAAACTTATAGAAGCTCTATAGACTAATGATTCTATAGAAATTTTATAAAATAAAAAAAAACACATTTTTTAGCCTTTAAAAATTCATGTGTACTAATTTATCTATACATATTAAATAATAATAATAATTAACTTTGTAAAACATCAGTGTAATATAATAGTACTCCATAGATTTAATATCATTATAATTTAATTCTTAATTCTAATACATTGGGATTTATTTGTTAATGTAATAATATATCAATCGAACTATATTTTTTAAATTAATTTGTTTGTTTATGATTCATTAATTTTTCATTTAATATTTTCATTTATTAATTTGCTGTTAACTTCATAAAAACATTCATCTACTTTAATAAACTTTATTCACTAATGTTAATTCATCTAATTTAATAAACTTTATTCACTAATGTTAATTCATCTAATTTAATAAACTTTATTCACTAATTGTAATTTTTATTCAAATATTTTAATCTGAAGTATAAAAATATTTAAACAATACGTTTCAAGTTTAACAAATAATGATTTATTAGACTTTAAAATATTTTTTCTAGTCTATATTAAAATACGAGTTATTTTTATCACCCCGCATCCGATGCTGCCAGATGAATGAATTTTAACAGAAATGAGAAATCTGAAATGAATATCTTAACACGACTTACACTGTGAAGATCACTTGAAACTGTAAATATTATAGCACCACTACCACCAACAAAATAAATAAGTAAATGAATAAATAAATAAATTCTTTATTTTAACGGACTTTTTTTCTGCTTAAATCTGGTTTTCTAATTTACAAATGATTTCGGTTTTCATAATTTAAACTGTTGTGAATTAATCATTGCATAAAATATATGATTTCTATACAATACAATAATTTCTATACAAATTTAATGATTGGGAATGCAAATCACAAAAGAAACAAACTTGAAATAGTGTAATGAGAGTTGGCAAACTGTGAACAGTCGTAGATTGCGCTGAAAGAACTGGTTCACGTCCAATAACTGAAGCCAAAAAGCATCGAGCACGGTTAGTACTTGGGAGGGTGTATATATTTTATCGAATATTTTTATAGAATATATTCGAATAGTTTTATAGAATATATTCAAATATTTTATAGAAATTCTATAGACATTTCTATTGAATTTCTACAGTTATTTCTATAGATTTTGGTGAAACTACCTTATAGAAAAACGAGCCATAGTTCTATGGGATCCTATAATACTTTTTCTATAAGTTTTTGTTATAGAATTCTTACAAGAAATTTTTGTAAGGGATAAACAGTAGGAACTCAAGGTATGTTTTGGGCAAATTGTGATGCAAATTCAGTCTACACTGCCTAAGACAGCGGAGCCCCATTCTAAACGTCCATTTTCGGATATTCTTTTTTAAATTTTTAATATAAATCGAGAATTTAAATATTCGTATTTGTTTGGAAAATTCGACAGACATGAGCAATCCCGGGGGAGTTAAATAGTTTATTTATAACATTTTCCTTACGATAGGTTATTTATTTTATAATGGTAGTTATATATTATATTTGTTCTAATTTTAGTTATGGTTTAATATTTATAAAATTAGGAAATTCATCTTTCACATCATTGGTTCCACGAGCATCAGATAATTAGGAAATCTATTGTAGATTTTAATATTGCGGTAATAATTTTAGTTCACTTCAGTTTTCTGTGTTAATTTAATTTTTCATGATAAGTTTATTTTTTTCGTAAACCTCTTTTTCAGGAACCTTAAAAAGTAGTAGATTAACTTAATTCGATATATTACAGAAGAAAAAAGCAATAAATGTAGATGCACGTCACATAACTTAAAACTGTCTTTAAGGTGTGAAATATGCAGCAAAATATTTCTGTACAAGACCTTTTTAAAAAAGCAGCTTCTGACTCACAGCAAGGAAACTCTTTTGTATGTGAGGTATGCAGCAAAGGATTTCCTCGACAGAGTCATTTAAGCGAGCATCTTTTAATTCACACTCGTGAGAAACCTTTTGTATGTGACATATGCAAGAAAAAGTTCTCTGCAAAGAATAACTTAAGGAAACATCTGTTAATTCATACTGGTGAGAAACCTTTTGTGTGTGAGATATGCAGCAAGAAATTCTCTCAAAAGGTTAATTTAAACAGTCACCTGTTAATTCATACTGGTGAGAAACCTTTTGTGTGTGAGACATGCAAGAAAAGTTTCTCTCAAAAGGTTCATTTAAACACTCATATGTTAATTCATACTGGGGAGAAACCTTTTGTATGTGACATATGCAACAAGAAATTCTCTGCAAAGAATAACTTAAGGAAACATCTGTTAATTCATACTGGTGAGAAACCTTTTGTGTGTGAGATATGCAACAATAAATTCTCTCAAAAGGGTGATTTAAATAGGCATCTTTTGCTTCATACTGGTGAGAAACCTTTTGTGTGTGAGATATGCAACAAGAAGTTCTCTCACAGGAGTGCTTTAAGAAAACATCTGTTAATTCATACTGGTGAGAAACCTTTTGTGTGTGAGGTATGCAACATTAAATTCTCTCAAAAGGGCGATTTAAATAGGCATCTGTTGCTTCATACTGGTAAGAAACCTTTTGTGTGTGAGATATGCAACAAGCAGTTCGCTCACAGGAGTGCTTTAAGCAAACATCTGTTAATTCATACTGGCGAAAAAATTGTGTGTGAGATATGCAAAAAATATATTTCTCCAACAAGCAATTTAAGTATTCATTTTTACTTCCACTATTTTTTTAGCTGACTAATCTTGGCATATTCTGGTATTAAAAAAGATTTCTTGCCAAATATTACAGTGACTATTATGAAACAGGGACGAACAAAAATTTTGCCAATTTAAACCAGTACATCAACAGATCAGGAGCTTCTCTATCAGCTTTGGAAACCACAATTTTATTTTGATCATGCTTTATATTATCCTAAAATTATTACAAATCTCTATTTTTTGCACCGTATATATTTATTATCCTGAAATATGCTTTATGATTGATAATATTAAAAGTAAAAAACTTTTGTTAAATATGATTTTTTACAATAAATTTCTTTGACTGTAAAAGTGATTGTTTTATAAACGTTTTAAATAAAAATATTTTTTTTTTAAAAATAAGTACAGCCCCTATATTCTCCATAATATTGAAAGTAAAAGATAATTAAGTGTGCTTGTGTGTTTAATACACCGATTGATATTTTAAAAGGTAATGATGAGGTTTGAAAACATAAATAAATGTTGCTAAAAAAGGCTTTAAAATTATTCTCTTCTCATCAGGATTCTATAAAAAAAAGTACCTTAATTTCATTATGATGTCATTACTGATACCTGACTAAAGTGCCTTAATTTCAACATCTCCTTAATCTTGATTGTTCTTTCATAAAGTAATAACGATCTGCTGTAATTTTTAAATGTCAATAAATGTTGGTAAAAAGAGTTTGAAATTTTTGCTTTCCTCAGCCAATTCCATCTCTTCTTAAAACTTTCCATTATACTTAAAAATTGTTTATGACTTCGATTTTACCATCTCCCATCTGACTATGATCTAACTCTTTGGAATTACGCAGATTACCATGTAATTATTGTAAGATACTGAGATTGATTACGCCTCATTTGCTATTGAAAATCAATTGAGTAGCAGTTATAGTTCATTCAGAGAGACATTCTATCCGAAAGAGATTCCATTTTATATTATGGTCGATGGCGAAAATCGTTTGTGGTTTACTTTACATTATTTACATATTGAATGAAATGAGAAGAAATTTCCGAGGTTCCCTGAAACATGCTTTCTGTGGAATAGGGACTGCAAAGTATTTATTATACATTTACATGCTGTAAATTGTCGATTGTAAACCCTCTTTTTTCCAAAGCAAAAACAGTTAAATTGGAAGAGGAGCTTATAATCGCGATTTAAAATAAATCATTAAAAAACCGATTTTATCATTAGCTTATAAGTAAAAAAGGTGAAATACCGGAATGAGAATTTTCGGCCTTTCTGCAGATTTCTACTTAGAAAAAGGAATTATCTAAATTCTCTCCGCAAAATCCTCCCTCCCCAGCATGCAAAATTTAAAATCTTTATTTTCTTTATATTATTTCATCATTTGATATTTTATTTTAACAATAAATAATCTATCGTCGAAATCCTCCCCGTGAGATTGCTTCTCCCACTTTGCCCACTCTGGTAACAAACACGCATAGTTTAATCTTTATCACTCTAAATTTAAATTAATTTATTTTCTGATTTATTTACTAAATAAATAATGACATCAAATAAATAAACATATATGTAATAGTGTATATGTATATATGTAGTAATAAATATATAATCTATCACCGATGTTATATCCTCCTCCCAAAATCTCTACACTTCTCCACTTGCATTCCCCTCATCTCATGAAGATCTCACCCTCCTACCAGCACATTTCATAAAGTTAAAAAAATAATTAAGTTCTTTATTTTTTCTGCTCTATTTGAGATTTCCTTGTAACGATATTTAATTAATAATGTTAAATTCTTCCCACCCCCAGTCTCTACAAAAAGTTCTCTTTTTTATCCCTCCTTTCAGTTTAACATCTTTTTTTTTTTGCTTTATTTATAACTTTCTTGTAACAATAATAAAACGATCATTTAAATTACCTCTTCCTCCATTTAAAAAAATTCTATTACTCCCTCTTCCCAGCATACAAACTTTTAATTTTTTTTTTTTTACTGTACCGTTACTTTGTAGCAACAATAGATAAATAATCATCTTATTCTCCCCTTAAATTTCCATTCTCCATCCCCAGAAAAAGGGGTGAATGAGGCGGTGAGGAGTGAGGCAGAGAGACGATTTTAATCTCTTGTTATTTGGTTGTTCTTACCCTTGATGATATATTTTGTTAGGGGGTGAGGTATTTTAAAGGAGATATTAAATCCTAAATTGTACATGTGATTCGAGGATAAGAATAGTAAAATTGTAAAAAAGAGGAAAACTGTTGCTTTTCGCACATAGAAATCCTCTCCTACCCGTTTGGGTTGAAAAAATGAAGCAAACTGGGTGAAGATTTTAGATGAGTCACCTTACTATAAAATAAGAAATAGGGAAGAATTTTTTAGAAATTTAATATTAAACATTTTAAACTGTTTGCTGTGTGGAAGGACCGAAAGGGAAGTGGAACTTTTGGGAGAAAGGCGGGTAATTTACACGACTGACTATTCATTTATTGATACCAGAGAGCAGCAGATTATTTTAAAATAGATTTTCAGAGATTTTAAATTTAGGATGTGTGTGTGTGAAGGGGGTTCCTGCATTTTGAGGTTAAAGATATACTTTAAGTGGAATATTATTTATTTTTACTAGAGAGCAATAAATAGGACAAGATTATTTTTTAAATAAGTATTTTAAAAATTTATAACTATGTATTTTTTTTGGGGGGGGGGATAAGGGTGAAATAGAAATTCCAAAATGTAATTTGTAAATGATTTGTAATTTAGATGATTTGTTAATGGCATCAAGAAATAGGACAGAAGATTTTTATTACAAATAGAGTTTCACAGATTTCTTTTTAAAGTGGATGGCAAATTGGTATGCGAACATTTTGTGAGTAGACGGATAACTGAAATGGTTGATTATTTATTCATTGCTACTAGAGAGCAACAGATAGAATGTATATTTTTAAATAGTTTTAAAGATTTTAAACTTTGTATGCTGTGAGAAGAGGGAGGGAAAGAGAAATGCACATTTTAGAGGGAGGGACGGGAGTAATTTAGATGACTGATTATTTACTTATTCTTACTAAATTACAACAAATATGACAGAAGAATTCCTTCGAAATAGATATCATTATTTTTTTTTGCTAGAGTGTGACAAAGATGAGGAAAAGCAGACATTTTGGGGGAAGAGAGCTAGTTTAAATGGCTGATTATTTATTTTTTGTTACTAGAGAGCAAAAAATACAGCATCTTTTTTTAATATAGAGTTTTAAATTTTGTATGCTGAGAGAGGGGAAATGTAAAATTTGGATGAAGGTGCAAAGTTGAAATTTAGACGATTGAGTTTTTACTTATTGTTACTGGCCAGCGACAAGTAGAGCAGATTTAAATTTTTTGTGCTGGGGAGGAGCAGAGAAGGGAAGCGAACATTTCATGCAAGGGGATTGATTCCATTAACATTACATAAAAAGAAGTAGAAATCTGCCAAAATGTGTAAAAATGGAAAAGTCCCCTCCTTGGATTTTTTAAATCATTTTTTGTAAAAAAAAAGTTTGTGGAGAAAGTTTTTATGTTTGGGAATAAAAAGAGAATCAAAATTGTTTAAAAGTTGGTGGAGATTTTGTTTTCAAGGGGGTTTGCAATTAATATATTATAGTACTCATTCATCCATATTTATGAAAATATGAGATATTCATAAAATATTAATAAAGACCTGAACTATTATTTTATATTTTTTTGGCAAGAAAAAAATTCGCTTGTTATTTTCAATCAGTTAAAAGTTATGTTCAAATACTATAATTAGCATTTTTTCAATCAAAAGTCTTTTT
Source organism: Maratus speciosus (assembly GCA_963932465.1). NCBI lineage: Eukaryota > Metazoa > Arthropoda > Arachnida > Araneae > Salticidae > Maratus > Maratus speciosus. The sequence continues at coordinate 36,008,629 of OZ010794.1, read as the reverse complement.
AGTTGAAATCCTATTTATGTTTTAGTGGTGTATATATTTTTATTATTAAATATTATTTAAAATTAATTTAATTATCATTATGTATTTTTCCACTTCAAATAATAATAATAATAATTTTTTGCATTGAAAAAATGTCTGATTTCCTAAAGGAAGTACTGATATTTTATGTTTGAAATTTGGTTACTGAACTTTGTTATTAACTTTCTTATATTGCTTTGTTATTACAGATGAAAAATAGAGTTACTTTTGGTTAACAGGTTCCAACAACCTGATATTTTTCTGAGAGATAACTAATCGCTGCGTATGGGTTTTTTAATTTACAAGGCCTATATTCCTCTATGTGTCTGGATAGTAATATTCGTATTTCAAAACATGTCCGAAAAATGCATTGCACATAATATGCCGTATAAAAAAAAGACCCGAAAAGCACATTTCACGTATTATTCGTATTCCTATAATAATCGCCAAAAGTGCTTCCCACATAATATCCCGTGCTATCTCCCCCCTCTGCTTAATGATCTTATTGACAGGTTACCGAATTGCTTGTTGACTGCACCAAAGTGCTCAAGTTTTAAGTCTTTGTACGATCAACTCCCCTTTTAGCTAGAATTTGTTCCTAAAAATTATCTTTTAAGTTGGGAAATGCGGTAGGAAATGTTTTCTTTTATTTCCATTCACGTACCGAATCTGTACTTAATACTGCAAAGATTAAAATGTAAATATTGCATTTTTCTTCATTCAGTTATATTTCGAAGATTTCTTAATACCACTTACAGAAAAGTTTCATTATTACGACTCACTACAAGTTAGAGATTTTTTATTTGTATTTTATTTTTTTCTCACTTTCTTTTTCTTCTTTTTTTTTGCAGTTACATTTAATGATGGAAAGAAGGTTGATAAAAACAATATAGTTCTATAAGAAATTGAGAACAATGGATTTTATTTAGATATATGTACAATAAAATTTTTTTAAGTTCCAATAAAAAAAAATAAGAGAGTTAAATCGAAGAAACAAAGATCTATTGCTATAATGTTTTCGTGGTATTGTCTGAAGCAATTTCAATATTTTATTTTATTTTTTATTTGTATTGCACTTAGTTATATGAAGGTCCCTTTTTTTCTAGAAAGTTAATTCTTTTTAAATAAAGTTAATGAAAAAAGTTGTGGTGACGAGAAACTTATATTAGCTTCAATTTTAAAAGAAAGTTTTGTTATTTCCATATTATTTACCATAAAGTAATGTTTACCATAAAACAAGAGAAATTTGTTTCACAAAAATTGCAGTTCCTTGTCATTGTTTACTTTTCGTAAATTTGCCAAGAATTCACATAATGATACAGTGATTATTTTTTGAAAGAGCAGCATTCCACCGCAATAAAAAATTAATTTTAAGCAGAATAATTTCATTAATGTTTTAACAATTAGCCATTATATTTAAAGTGAAAGTAACACTGATTCTTTAAAATAGATCTATCCTAATTTTTAAATTGATTTTCTTTTTTCTATTTTTTGGGGGGAGGGGGAGGGCGTGAGTTACGATACCTTATCATGTTTTACATAGTTGCTACATTTAAAAATTGGTGTATCGTTGTCAAAAATAGTTTTTATTTTATAAATTCTTTATTCGTTATAATGGCGCAATCAAGAGGGAGGGGCAGAGAGTTATAAGGGTTTGACGGGAATTTTTGAAGCGATTTCGATATTTTATTTATTTATTTATTTTTACATTATACTTAGCTGTATGAAGTTCACAATTTTCCTGAAGAATGAATTATTTTAGAATAAAATTAATTAAATAAAAAACTAGAAAGTTTAGTCTTTGAAATCGCGTAGTTTTGTTTTTATTTCTTATTGAAGAGTCAATTTATGGTTTAACAACTGTCAAAAACTATTTAAAGGAAACTCCTTCTTCTAAACCCTTCCCCCTCCCTCACCCTGCGTTACGATATTTTATTTATTTTTAGTGAATCCCTGTTTGTATGCAAATGTTTCAGTGATTATGAATATTATTAATTCATATTCCATGTATTAGAGGCTTAGAAATACAGTAAAATCTTTCAAGACGAAATCGCATAGGAAAGAAAAAAGTCAGTTATTAGACAAGTTCCCTTCTTAGCAGGTATATTGTCTTTTATAAATGTGTTATATTCTTTTCTCACATACTATTGTATTTATTTTGCATGGAGCAACACATTTTTCCATTTATATCATGATTCCGTGAGGTTCTTTTTTACAGGTTTTACTGCAAAAATAGTTTTAATCTTATTGCCTAGAAATTTACTTTTCTTTACAGATAATAAATTTTACTTGTATAATAATGGCAATTTAAAAATATATATACTTTTTGCAAAAGGTTTTGGGGCTGTCTTAATTTTTGATTTTTGCACTGACCAGGATAATGATTTTCATACGCGCTGGGTCGAGACTGGATCTGAAAATTTCAACCAATACAGACCTCTGAGAAGAATGAAATTCAGTCTCGGCTGAGTATGGAAAAATAAAGTTAGGCCCAGGTTAAAGTTAGGCCATTTATAGTTCGCTTACAGCGACACTTAAAACAATTTCATAACGTTATGGCCTATGGGGAAAAATAGTTTCCCTGCATTTTATTGATGTTATGATATTTCAAACATAATGAGATTTATATGCATCACTGCGATAGATGCTTTCTCAGGAGTATAGAATAAAGAATATTTATAGTTCGTTTACTGGGAAGCACAAAAGAATTTCATTATATAACAAAATTCTTTTTTGTGTTCCTGCATACAAACTTTAATGCTACACATTGCATTTGAAATAGGGAACATCTTATAGTAATCTCTAAAACAGATATCAATCATGTCGTAATCAAAACAGATTTTCGGATGTTAGAGCGTGGACAAACGGCAGTCAAAAGAACCAAAGTCAGAAACATTTTTCAACTATATTGAAAAGTGTTAAAAAATTGAAATATGATATATTTTGTTTATTAGAAATTTGTAGAAAAGGAGATTAAAAAAAGTAATATTTATTTCGTAATCCTGCGTGTAAGCTGTTATATGCCAATTTCCTGCTCGACAAATCTCTAACCGTTTCGAGGCCCCTAAATACTAATTTCCATCTTGCAATTTTTTAAATACATGACATGAAAGAACATACTTATATATTTCCTTCGAATAAAAATTGTGTTTTAAAATCATATACATTTTAAGACATTAAATGTTGAAATTGTTTTTTTTTTCTTTTTTTCCAATTTAAAAGTCCTGAGACCCATTAAATTAGTTTGTTTTTAACAATTTGACGTTTATTGCCTTTATACTGCTACTGGATATTACATTACACATATATATTATTAAAAGTTATTAATTAGGCATAGAGTACGTCGCCCCTGTGATTATGTATGTCCAAAAATCCCGTGCTAATCACTGACGATTTTTTTCAAAAATTATTATCAACAATGCTTATATACTTCTGCTACGATAGGTACCTCCAGCGCTGCTCATCATTTTTGCTAAATGCCCGCAAATCGAAATTTGTATGTAACAGAAATGTGCGATTTTCTAAAAAACTATGTGACCTAGGGTAATCGCTATAATTTTCCTTCAAGGTTTAAATTAACGTCTACTACCTCTAATTTTTTCATAATTTTAGTTTCAGTAGATTCGGAATTAGATGGGGGGGGGGACATATTTTTGCGCTACATTTTCGACCATATCTTTGAAAATAAATACCTAAAATTAAAAGGAATGTATTTTTGAGATCAGCGTTACGAAAGCTTTCACACGATATACAAAGAAAAGATTTTTTTTCAAGTAGCATAATTACCCCTTCTACATTTTTACTAAATATATTTATGAATATTTAATAATCTGAAAATATGTAGGCCAATAGTTATTATTACTTCCCCCAATTTGAACTTTCCACGTTCCATAGTTTATGAGTAAAATGGTTGTGACAGACAAACAGACAGACACAGGGGTGACCTTATAATGGTTCCGCTTTTACTTTTTAAGTACGGAACCCTAAAAACAAGCCTTGTACAGATCTATCACAACTATCCAGTGAAAATTAAATATATATGGAAATGCAAACGAGATATTTCTAAAAATTCTGACATTTGATTAACTTTAGCTTGCGGGTGTGAAGTATCAGCCCCTTAAGGTTGAGCCTTTTCTAGGTTCATAGTTTTAGGCATAAAGGGTTAAAGCAATCAAATATCTTAGAAAGAAAAAGAAAATATAAGCTTAATAGGTGACAAACATTCAATGCTTATCAATCCAGCTCCTCATTCTTGGAATGAAGGAGAAAAAAAATCTAGCTCATAATTACCCTATTGTCTTCGATTCAAATAAATAGAAACACAATGAGACAAACACTTTCTCTTGATCAACAACAATTTTTATTTTTTAATTTTAATCTAAAACAATTACATTTTGTTAAAAAAAGAACATTGTATGTACAAACAATCAATCTACCGACAAATTTTCAAAAAGAAAAAAAATACAGTGCATTTGTAACAAATTTTTAAAAGAATTCATACATCAATTAAACACAAACTTCAGTTGCTAGGATTTGAAACTTTTTTTTTCTTAATTGATTTCTTTTAAGTACTGGCAAAATTGAAATGTTGTTCTATCTCTAATATTAATTATCACTAAGTCCGTGGATGTTGACAGAACAAATAGTTTATTAAACGAAAAACACTGCACAAACACATAACAATTAATTTAAAGATAAATTTCTCACACAGATTACTTTTTCATAACAACTTCACACAGAATAATTTTTACGTCTACACTCTTCTATCGTTCGCACGCAGACTGAGTGTGGCGGGAGAAAAGACTGGCAGTGAGCAGGTATAATGCGCATAAAAAATGTTCGCTCGCCTTTAAACCCAACACACCCCTCCTGCGAGAGATACATTTTTTTTTTCTCTTTAAACAATTCCAAAAAAATACATATACATACAAAAATTACACACAAATTACATACAATAATTACACATATCATAATAGTGAACTACTTTCCATAGAATATAACAACTTATCATCATTTACACCTTTAGTAAGGAAATCAGAAATAATATGTTCACCTTGAACATATTCCAATGAAATAATACCTTCTGACAATAAATCCCTGACAAAATGAAATCTTAAGTTCATTTGCCTAGATTTATTTGAGGATTTTATACATTTAATCCACTGTATTGCTGCTTGGCTATCAGTGCTTAAAATTATTGCATCTTTTATAAATTGGTTACAATTTAACTCAGACAATAAGTTTACAGTCCATATTATATCCTTACAAATTTCTGAAATAGAAAATAATTCTGCTTCACATGTAGAAAGACTAACGCTTTTTTGTTTACGACATTTCCAAGATACTAATGACTTTCCTAACAATACAACTCCCCCTGAAAAAGATCTTCCATTTTCTCCATTTCCCCAACTAGCATCTGAACTACTATTTAAATACCCAAATTCGTTGCTGTAAAATAATTTTTTGTCTTTTGTACCTTTTAAATACCTTAATACTCTTTTAGCCAAAATGTAATGTCTTTTCTCTGGTTTGTGATTAAATTGAGACAAATAAGTTGTGACAAATGATATATCAGAACGTGTTCTATTGGCTAAATATAAAAGTTCACCAATAATTTCCTGATACATAGTTATGTCAAACAATTCATTTGTTGGAGGAAAACTTTTATCTTCACCTTTAACAATAGGTGTTTTCACAGATTTACAATTTTCTAAATTATGTTTTACCAACAATGATTCAATATATTCAACTTGTGACAGACTTATACCTTTTTCATGTTTTTCAATTTCTATACCTAAAAATTTAGAATTCTTATTTTCGTACAATTCAAATACATTTTTAATTTTAGAAACAATATTTTCATACATTGTTTGATTATTACAAAAGATAGCTAAATCGTCCACATACATACATAATATAAAAATGTTATCATTTTCAACTTTAATGAATACACAGTTATCAGAAGCTAATTGATTTAATCCAATATTACCGAGTTCCTCTTTTATTTTTAAATACCAATTTCTACCCGATTGGGGTAATCCATAAATACTCTTTTTCAGTTTACAAACTTTATTAACCCCTATCAGTTTTTCATATCCAGGTGGTGGTGACATATATAAAGTTTCTTCCAAATCACTGTATAAATATGCTGTTTTTACATCAAAAAACTTAACAATCAAATTTAATTTAGCTGCAAGTGCAATTAATAATCTAAATGACTCAATGTTTACAACAGGTGAATACGATGTTCGCTCGCCTTTAAACCCAACATGAAAAAAAGCCATTTTTAGCAGAAGAGTACAGTTCAAACATTTCATAACACAATCAGAACTTTTATTTAGCGTGTGATATTATTCTTTTAAATTTAAAAAATGAAATTACAGCCTAGTAACAGCTATACAATGGGGAACAACAGGGTGACGGGTTCAAAAAATCAAATTTTTTTCTTTCATAATTCAACCCTTTTTAGATACATTTTCCTAAAACAATAGGCTGAAATTTAGACAAATGACAAAGATAGGGGGCATTTTTCACTGGCGTGCACGACACCAAAAAACTTTAAAATCATTTTTTCCACTTATGATTTTTTTTGTAACTGCTTGTCGCGATGTCTCCTGTCCCATTGAAATTTTAGTCTTCAAAACAAATACACTTAAGAGGCTCCTTCCATCAGGCGAAAACATCCGTTTGCCAATGTTAATACAATGGGAGAATTTTTTTAAGACAACTCGTTAGCATTTCATTTTTTTCATTAGATAACTGAGGTCGGTTTGTATAAAAACTGTTTTTTACTTTTTCAATTTTGTTTTCAGATATTTTTAATGAGGACACTTTCACTTTTGGAATTGGTTTTGAAAGTCAAAGCATCCTCATAAAAATAACCTGCAAACAACACCGAAAAAGTAAAAAAGGGCCTTTGTACAGACTGACCTCAGCTATTCAATGCAAAAATATCATTTTAAAATATTGAAATGTAAACAAGATATCTTTAAAAATTTCTTCCATAGGATTTGTATTAGAGAGTGGGTGAATGAAGTAGCCTTTGAACGGAAGCCTTACGAATGCAAATGAAAACCCCCACTGAGAGATGGATTTTCTGATGATTATAGACGAAGGTAGAATGGCAACAGACAAGGTACCACCATCCTCTGTTCCACATCATACACAGATAGTGTTGCCAGGTGTCCCGTGTAAACCAGGTCTCCAAATACCACTCATTTCTTACAGTTTATTTAGCCATCTTTAATCAGCGAAAATTCTGACGTTAGATAGGGAGACAAAAATTACTTGAAAATACTGGTGCCCAGAGAATTTCAAGCCCCGATTTACACGGGACACCTGGCAACACTACGACACAGATAAACTTTTTAAATCGATAAAGATATAGTTATTATAGAGTTGATAACATTGTGTATTGCATTTTGTTTAAATGATTTTTTTCCACTAATTCATGTCTTTTTCAATGAACTAACACAGACAAGACTATTATATGTGTGTTTCTAAAAAATAACACTTAAAAGTTGTTGTTGTTTTTTTGAATGATCGCATTGTTGTTCCTCATAATAATAACCGTTCATCAGAAAGTTTGTTAAAATATGTTTTTTTCTGTAGAAACAATGTTGTAACAGGTTCATGAATCCACAACAAAGCCACTTTGCAAAAAAAAATAAATAAAAATAAAAATAAAATTAACCAACATGCATTTTAACATTCGTATAAAAGATCATTCACTTTCAAAAACCAGTACAAAAAACAAGCTTAAAAAATAATGTATGCACAAAAATAATTGAAAACACATAAAAAAGTAACATTTGGAGAGGATGAAAAGATGAATAAGTTACAATTCCTTCCTGCAAATTCTACTTTTAGTTTACGAAAGCATAAAAACGAACAGTCATACTCCCCCTCTTTCCATCACGGTATCCTTACGGCTGTTCATTACAATTTTGTAATAAGCAGCTTTTTAAAAAAATTTCAACAACTTAATAACTATCTCAACCTTAAATCCCACTGACACGCAGTGACGCCTAAATGACCTACTCATCAAATTTTCTCAACTATTTGGATCTTCCCATACTCCAAAATGGTAGGATACAAAATTTAGCCCAGATCATTAGTTATTTTTTAGATAAAATTTGCATACACATACAAACATTTGCACGTATTATAACATAACAGCAGGAAAGGCGGAGCGTAGCTCGGTCAAAATTAGCTTTCAGTTCAACTCGATAAAACAATACATTCTCGACAGGTTGCCATATTTGGTGACATTGTTTCATTTGACGTCAAGCACACGTTTTGGCATTGGTAATCTTGAAATTTGATTTTCCTTCCAAATCTGACGAAATGTTGCCAGCTTTGCGACTTCGTTTACTGCCAACTTTTCAACAACGTATTAAGTTTGAACCTTCATTCCCATTAAAATGCAATGACCCATAGTGATACCAAAATGACGCACTCATCGAATTTCCTCAACCATGTGACCTGTCCCAATGGTCTTCTCGTACCTCAAAATGGTAAGATACAAAATATACTAAAAATCATCAGAGATGATTTTTAGATAAAATTTCAAAACACACAAGATTTGCTCCTATTATAATATACATGGTGTGTTCACAAAGTTTCAAGACTAATGCTAGAATACAAAAGTTATTAAACATTTTTGTACAGCGAACAAAAATTCTTAGAAATATGACCCTTGGGTATCAACACACCGCTGCCAGCGTTTTTACCATTATTCATAGGCTCCCTGGGTGGTCTTCGCGCGCAAGGCTGTTAAGTGACCTCGTCGAAGCCGGAATCGTGGATAGCTGGAATCGTGACGAATTGCTTCCCTTTCAGGTCTTTCTTGATCCGGAGGAATAAAAAAGTCTTTGGGAGCAAGGTCGGGGCTGTAGGGAGGCTTGTGGCAGTACTGCCACGTTAAACTTAGCCAAAACTTTGGCGGCTGCGAGCGACGTGTGAGAAGGCGCATTGTCGTGGAGAACAATCGAATCTTCTCTGGTGTCTAGGCGGAAGTGTCGGGTCAGGTCATTTTTACGCTGGAATGCACCACTATTTGAAGGATAGAGTCCGGCGTGCTCGCTCAGACATCAGAGACGCGTGGATTGTTCACCCCGACAATACCCCCTCTCACACGCCGTTGCCGATGTTTTGGCTCAGTTTAACGTGGCAATACTGCCGCAAGCCCTCTACAGCCCCAACCTTGCTCCCAGCGACTTTTTAGTTTCCCCGGATGAAGAAAGACCTGAATGGGAAGCGATTCGACACGATTCCAGCGATCCAAGCAGCTTCGACGAGGTCCTTTAACAGCCTTGCACACGAAGACCCCCAGGGAGCCTATGAATAATCGAAAAAATGCTGGCAGCAGTATGTTGATGACAAAGGGTCATATTTTGAAGAATTTTAGTTCGCTGTAAAAAAATGTTTAATAACTCTTGTATTCTAGGACCAGTCTTGAAACTTTGTGAACACACCATGTCTGATGATAGGAGACAATATTACTGCACGGAAAAAATTTCTGAATTCGTTACAGCCAGTCAAAATGCAACGTACAGTTGGTTTCGAAGACTATCTAAAAAATCACTCGCCAGTGGAGAGTAAAATGATGTATTTCCCCACCCCTGATAATGAGATATGTTTAATTTAAATCCTTGGGAAATTTTTTAAGAGGAAAATTTAACAAATGAGTAATATATATATATATATATATATTTGCATGCAAACATGTTTTTAGCACACGACTTATATTTTTTCAAAAGTATTACTTCAATAAAGCCTTTCCTATCACATAAGAGAGTGAGGTACAATTTATCCTTTCAGATCAGATTAATTCTTTAATTTAGGGGAAAATTATTTTACAGTGAAATAAAAAAAATAAAAGCAACTACCAAAAAGTTTCTGCTGTAATCTAATGAATATGCGACAGTTATTTGCTTATTATCAAAAAGACACTAAGCCATGCAAGAAGTGTAAATTTTTATTTTATTACTAAATGCTAAAACATAAAATGTGATAATAGTAAATGCAATGACATAAACAGGGTTCATATTCAATTTTGGAAATAAAAATATAGGAGATTTTAAGGAATTGTCTATTTGGGATGAGACAAATGTTTTCTTAAATAATGGTTATCAGATAACACTGTACAACAGTGGTTTTGTCCTAGAACTAAAATTAGTTGATTCTAGATCAGTTTTTGGTGCTGATTCCGAATATGCTTTCCGTTTATCTCTAGTTGGTCAAGTTTTTGAGAAATTTGCAAATTTAAAATTATGCAAATTTAAGCTTTTTTGTGCTATTTTATGCAAATTTTAGATACAATATATGTCGCATCTAATTACGTTTTCTAGATAATGACTACTTGACTATTTGCTTCAGATAAATGTCACGATTTGCATATTCTTAACATTTATTTATCAGTTATTAAGCCTAATTTGCATATTTTTCAATGGTGTAGTGTTTACATCACTATCAACTTTAAAATAGTTGCCACAGAATTGACGTAATGTTTTTCTAGACTAGATTTTTATGCTGATTCCAAATCTGCAGTCTATTTTCTTATGTCATGTCTAGTTTTTGAGTAAGATGAATTTCTACTTTTGCGCGGCATTAACACAGGTTTGATATAAGATGCTTTTTAGGGGTGTGTAATTCATTGACAAGAAGGTGAACAGGGTCAGATTCATATCAGAGACATTTTCAAAAATTTATATAATCGAAAAAAATAAGTAGTAGAATCTATCGTAACTAGTTGAAGTTTATTATACAAAGTATCATAAAAAGCTATTTCTGGCTTTTTTGACTAAAGACTAAAATTTCACTTTTTTCAAAAACCAGACGTGATAGAAGAAAACAGATACAAAATTTGAAATCAGCTCAAAAAACTGCTTTAGAAACATATTAGCGTACTCGTGCGGCAGAAATATTTGAACGTCAAGAAACATTATTAGAAAAACATGAAAAATATGCAAATTAGGTACAATATTTCACAGTCACATGTCAGTAAAATCTCAGAAATAACGTTTTTGTGAAGTAAATTAGGTAGTAATCATAACATAAAACAAAAAACCCTGTCTGATATTGCTTTATACCTTAAATTTGCAAATAATTGTATAAAATTTACTAAATTTGTATAAATTGAAATATGCAAATATCTCTCAAACTTGACGTGCCGGAGTAAATCTAAAACTAGATTTGGAATAAGCACGAAAAACGGCATAAAAAACAACTAATTTCTCTTTTAGGACAGAGCAAAAGTTCAAATTTGTTGACCAGTGTAATCCTTTGGAACATATTTTACACAGGTTAGGTTTTCTTTTCTTTAAAATGAGTCAAGCGATGGGAACTTAGATTACCATTCTGAGAAAATCTTTTGGAACATGTTTCACAAACAAAAGGTTTTTCTTCTGTGTGAATGAAGAGATGTTTTCTTAGAGTACTCTTATCATTAAATCCTCTGGAACATAGTTCACAAACAAAGGGTTTTTCTCCTGTGTGCGTTAATACATGTTTTCTAAGATATCTTTTCTGAGAAAATCCTTTGGAACGTATTTCACAAGCAAAGGGTTTTTCTCCTGTATGCATGAAGAGATGTCTTCTTAGATTTCTCTTATCATTAAATCTTTTGGAACATAGTTCACAAACAAAGGGTTTTTCTCCTGTATGCATCAAGAGATGGGTTCTTAGAGCACGATTCCGAGAAAATCCTTTGAAATATATTTCACAAACAAAGGGTTTTTCTCCTGTGTGCGTCAAGAGATGGGTTCTTAGATCACTATTCTGAGAAAATCTTTTGGAACATATTTCACACACAAAGGTTTTTTCTCCAGTATGCGTCAAGAGATGTCTTCCTAGTTTACTCTTATCATTAAATCCTTTGGAACATAGTTCACAAACAAAGGGATTTTCTCCAGTATGCATCAAGATATGCGTTCTTAGATTACTATTTTGAGAAAATCCTTTAGAACATATATCACAAACAAAAGGTTTCTCTCCAGTGTGAGTCAAGAGATGGCTTCTTAGACTACCATTCTGTGAAAATCCTTTAGAACATAGTTCACAAACAAAGGGTTTCTCTCCCGTATGAGTCGAGAGATGTCTTCTTAGATCACCAATCTTAGAAAATGCTTTGGAACATACTTCACAAATAAAAGATTTTTCATTTGTATCAAAGGAGGAATGATTTTCTTTATCACCATTTTGAGGAACATGCTGCTGTTTACTAACGGAAAAATTTTCTTCTGTAGACATTTTCTTAAGTGAAAAAGCTTTGTTTCGGAAGATAACAGAAACTTCTCCAAAGTATTAGTACGAACAGATTGTTGCCATTTTCATCCAAGAAAATGACTTATTGAACTTCAGTAAAAACGTTTTGTCTATCTTTGAATCTATAAACAGAAACAAAAATAATAAATAGCACATTTTTTAATAAACTGCACTGTACTTTACTGAATTAACTGTCATATTGGGCAAGTTTCATTTTCTTAAACAGTGCAAAGATTCATATATTAAACTATCACATTATATATTCTTTGGCACAATAGAACTTGAGTATTTTTTCGTAGATACAGATACATACGTATGTGTAGGTGTGCACATTGGCGTAGCTACATTTTTTGGCACCCGGGGCAGGAAGAAATTTTGCCCCCCCCCCCCCCCCCCCCGCCCTAAAGAAAATATAATTACAATCTTTTCCCTCAAGATGAAACAAAAGACGTTTTGGCTTGTACCGGGAGGAAAAGGCAGCTTAACTCTTTCTTGTTTTTAAGGATTCAGCTAAGTTTACTCAAACAAACGAAACTAAAATGCGTGGAACCCTATTATAGAAGATTTGTAGTTTTCCTCAATACTGATTTTGAATGAGAATTTCAAAAGCTTAGCGAACTCTATCAGAAATTATTGTTGTTTTAAGAGTATGGGAATAGCAAAATTGAAAATAAATTTAAAAAAAAAAAACACATTTGCTAAAACTCCTAAATTACGCGCGGTTATGGAAAAATATCTCTTGTTTCAAAACGGCAGCCACCCTAGAATTTTAATTTGCTATACTCATCCATTTTTTAAGATAGAGGGGAAATCAAAAAATGTTCTTGAATCCGTCTATCAAGACCTAACGATTATGCAAGAAATAAATTTACAATTATAATTTTTTGTATATATATATATATATATATATATATATATATATATAGTTTGAAATCCTTAAAGAGCCGCCATCTTGAAACAGGATGGCGGATCAAGATGTCCAATGAATTAGGTCGAGATCTTAATAAACATAGTTTATAAATATGACCGCAGTCACATGAAGAGTGTCAGATATCTAGAGAAATATATGTATATACTATATATATAGAAAGAGAGATGAAGGGAATAATAAATAAAATCTTTTTAAAATTCAATTTGGACAATTCTCCTTCATTTGTGGTTCAAGCCTTGTACGTCAAATTTCCCTGGAACACCGCCCCCTGAATAGTAGGGGTTATATATATATAAATAACCTTAAAACCTATGCACGGTCGCCTAAATTTTGACATCAGTATTTTATAAAAGATTTCTTTATTTAATATCAGAAAAGTAAAGCGAAAAAAACTTTAAAAACTTAGTGGTACGTAAATTCAAGGGGACGTACACACCATGAAAAAAAATCCGACTTCGGATGCCGCCATTTTTGTGTCAGCGCTCAGGCCTATTATTCAGAGGGCGGTGCCTGTAATTGTGCGGGGCTTGACCACAGGTCAATAAAAAGCTAATATGAAAATTAAACCAAATGTTCCTACAAACTGATACCTTCGCCCCCTGCTGGAAAATATTACAATCCCCAACATATTAGCAAGAACGCGCATGAAAAAGATTAGATTTTGCCCATTTGAGATGCCTGCACAACCTACGACCATGTAGGCCTGAAATTGAACTAAATGGCTCGTGGAGTATTAGATCGAACTCGCGAAAATGATTGTAAGCTGCAGCGACGAAATAAAAGAAATAGTCTTGATTCGCATATTAAAACGCAATCGGTCAGCCAAGTCCTATCTTGGTGGAGAACACCTGAAAACCCGATTTTAACGGTTGACTTGTAGGTTTACCATTGCGTTTTACTCTTCCCAAAGGTATGAAAACAGGGAGGACTGGGAGCAGGAAAACACAATGGTAAACCTACGAGTCAGCTGCTAAAATCGGGTTTTCAGGTGTTTTCCACCAAGATAGGAAGTGGCAGACCAATTGCGTTTTAATATGCGAATCAAGATTTAACAAGTTCTAGAATTTCGTCCGTGAACTCGATGAGGTGATGGTCTGCCGGCTCCCGGTCTATAAGAGATGCTTTTTAGATAAAATTTCCAAACACACATCATTTGCTCCCATTATAATATATGATGACAAGAGAGAATACTGCTGTGCCGCAAAAATCTCTGAATTCGTTGAGACAAGACACAAACAAGAAGCAAAAGAAGGTCTTAGAAAGTCTCAAAGTGCACGACAGATGCACTTTGTTTACCAATGTCTTGCTGCTACACTTTGTTTTGTATGAACAACCGTTATTTATGAATTGAGTAAACATGCCGAATAAATATTCAATTAATTGTTTATGTACGAGGGTGAATCAAATATAAACCGGAATTTTTGTTTTTTAGTTTATTGATACAAGATACAAAACAGAAAGTTACATATTATTTTTCTATATAATGTCCTGATTTCAAAACACATTTTTCCTAACGGGTCGGAAGTTTTTTGATGCCGTCATCATAGAAAGAAGAGGGTTGTATCTCCATCCATTTGCGCAAGAAGGCTTCAACAGCAGTGTCATCGCCGAATCGTTCACCTCCTAATGCTTCTTTCAAAGGCCCAAACACGTGATAATCACAGGGGGACTATAGGGAGGGTGTTCCAGTGATGATCAATGCATTTCCTCCAACTTTTCGTGAGTTGGATTGACTGTATGGGGCCGTACACTGTCATGAAGCAAAATCACTTCTCTGATCGGAAATTCGCGTCTTTTCCGCCGATATGCACATTTTGTTTCATCCAACAGCTGGCAGTAGTAGGCAGCACTCGTGTAGAAACACAGAATGTCCCGAATGGCGCCTATGTTTTCCTCAGTCGAACTTGTTCGAGGGGAGGGGGAGGCGTGAGGGGGTGTTTTCAACTTCTGTTCATCCTTCCACAAACATTCTGTGCCAGTCATACACTTGGAATTTCTGCAGGCATGTCTCCCCAAACTGTGCTTGAAGTCTTCGTAAGATTTCAGCCGGTCTTGCACCTTCATTTGTGAGAAAATTAACGATAATGCGTTGCGCAACGTTGCGATGAACATCTCCCTTATTCATGCTGATGCCGACAGAGGAAAGGAGAGGGTAGCACATATTGGCGCGTAAATATTCATATGACATCCTCACCTGCCATGCGCAGATGTTTGAGCATCCTCGAGATGATCTTCAGGCCTCCCGGCAGAAATTCCGGTTAATATTTGATTCACCCTCGTATTTAAAAAACACTTAGCTCATGATGGATGAAAAAATACATGATAATGAGCAGGGATGGGTAATTTCTAGAAAATATTACCAGCCAAGGAATTATTAAACCAGACAGCAAAATGCAATTTAGAGTTGGTTTCAAAGACTACCTAAAAATTCACTAGCCAGTGGTGAGTAAAATTATGTATTTCCCCCATCCCTGATAATGAGATATGTTTCATTTATATCATTGGGAAATATTTTAAGAGGAAAATTTAACAAATGAGTAAGATTTTTTTGCATACAAACATATTTTTAGCACGCTTCTCATATTTTTAAAAAAGTATTACTGGGTCATTCCATGTCAAATCAACGTGAGGTCCGGACCTCAACATCTCATATTTCCATAATTTTTGGTTTATAGTTTATATCCATGAAGTATATGAAAAATCTATTTTTTTTTCCTTAGCGGATTTTTTTTTTCTTTAGCGGATTTTTTTTTTTTTTTTTTTTTTTTTTTTTTTACAGAATTTTAAAAATGGCTAAAAGTACCAAATTTAACCAAATTCTCAATCACAAAATCCTCTACAATTCTTTAACAAATTGGCCTAGTGAGTTAAGTTATATCGCATTTGAAAGCTCTTTTTATGGGCTTTAATATGATATGCAACACTAAATATTTTGAATAAAATAAATTTTTTGATAAATTTTCAAAATTTTTGAAAGTTTTTCAAAAACACCTTCTTTAATTTTTTTCAAAAAAATATATGTTAATCTTTGACTTTTTGGCTACAAGTATGCCAAATTTCAAGATCGAGAAATGATGGGGTTTTGAACTATTAACTTTTAAACATGAGTTATACATCAAAATTTTCAAGTATCAGGGGAAAATTAACAATTGTACAATTTCTTTCCATATATAATTCACACTTCTTTTTCATTAAAAATTTCAGAGTTTGATGCTAAGCAAATTTAGTTTTAAGGCATGGAAATTTTCTAAAGCATATTTCTCAGAATATAATTCTATAATTTATCCTTAAGGGGACCCTTCATTCACTTGAAAGCACCTGCTCGGTAAATTTAAACGTATAGGCAGATTGTTTTCGAATTTCTCGTTTAAATTTGAATATTTTTAAACGAATTTTTTTCTTGCATAGGATAGCTGAGATTGATCTTTCATATGTCTATTTTTTAATTTTTCGATTTTGGTCGCAGATTTTTTTAATAAAGGTACTTTCATTTTCGGACTGGTTTCGAAAGTGACAGCACCTTCATTAAAAAAATCTGCAACCAAAATTGAAAAAGTACAAAATTTTACTATTAAAGATTGACATCAGCTATCCTCTCAAAAATGGTTTAAAAATATTCAAATTTAAACAAGAAATTCGAAAACAACCTGCCCATAGGTTTAACATTACCAAGCGCATGTTTTCAAGAGAGTGAAGAGTGTTTTGACTTGGCATTTCTATCTTTTGATAGTTTAATTCTACAGTCATCACATATTTTCATGCCCTTTTGAATATTAAATCTTAAACTGCACTATCAAGTTGTTACATTCCTAAATTTGGCTGATTTTGAATGAATTGTTTCTTTATACGGATTGATCTGGATGGGTTACCCCATCCACACAGCTTTTCTATTTCCATTTTAACACATTTAATTATGACTTTTTCTTAAACACACTTTTTTTAAAAATTATTATTCTTTATTTGGCGCAGCATGTCCCTAAAGGGATTTTGTGCCATAAAACCCAATACAGCCAACCTTTATAAGGATTGCAGCATTTAACAGAAAATAATGCCCAGTCTATCTTATCTTCTGACATTATTAATTGTAGTAATTCAAGACTTCTTTATTAAAGCCTTTTATTAAATTAAAATGAAGCTTGTTTAATAAATAAATATCCAACGATTTGGGAATGTGCCAAACGATTTTGAAATGAGCCAATGAAAATCTGCATAAATACCTCGAAATGCATCTGATTGGTCAGAGCTTTCTGACTTTTCTTAGCAGGAATTGTACTTGGCGAAAACCATGAAAATAGAGAATATAGATAGGATGGGTGGGGAAAGGGAAGAATCTTCTGCATTTCGATAGACTTTTTTTTAAGGGGTCAATGGCTAAAGTGATTTTTACAGAAAGATAATTTCCATTAACTAATGAGAAAGGAGGGGGGGGGTCATCTGCATTTCAATAGCCTTCTGCTATTTTTTATGGGGGAGGGCATGTAGATTATCTAATTATTACCGTAATTTCCGGCCTATAATCCGCGTATTATCTGTTAAAAAACCTCAAAAATTTTAAGTGCGGATTATCTACCGGTGCGGATTATCTGTTGAAATTTTTTTAAGCAGAAGTTCATGTCAGACATCCAGATTCTACCGCACGATTGTCTACTGTCGACCATTCGCGGAGTTGCTCCTGATTGGTTCACATATGACGTGCTGCTAGTGGGAGTGGCTTCCGATTTTTATGTTATTTTTTTAGCCTTTTGGCAAAATGTTTCGATGCTGAACAAAGCGTTTCTCAACTCATCTCTTTCAAAAATTTCAATCTCAGTCATTTATGAAATATTGTATTGTTATGACGTTCAAAGTTATAATAATGTCTAAGAGAAAACGTGTTATTTAAAACTACAGAATTTAAACTGAACGTTATTTAAAAAGCGGAAGGTGATTTCGATATAGGTATTGATTATTAGCATAAATCTATAGCCAAATCGATATAGGTATCGGAATTATGGTAAACATAGGGCCAAATCGATGTAGGTACTGCAATTAGCATAAATCTATAGTTAAATCGAAATAGGTACCGATTATTAGCATAAATATATAGCCAAATCGATATAGGTATCGGAATTAGCATAACTGTAGGCCCAAAATCAATATAGGTATCGGAATTAGCATAAATCTATTGTCAAATATGAAAAAGCTTTTTAAACTGTAACGCGCTGAGTGTTACGATATACAATCACAGTAAAAAATAAACGTTATTATTTTTAAAATCAGTTGTTTTTTGTTTGCTTCAATGGGTCAATTTTTGTGAAATACTTTTCAAAATAACTTGTTAACATTGTGTTAATAATCTTTTAGATTACATATTCAATAAGAATTTAATCCGACACAATATATGTAATAACATAAAAGCATTATTTTAGATACTAACGTGCTATTGGGGATTAAAATATATAAAATTAAAAATAGTATAATATAATAATATACCACATCAATCATATCCAACGAAAACAACTAACATTCGATGATTCGATTACAAATATCCATTGAAGCTCGATTATTCTGAAATGATTTAGATTTTGTTTGAGTCAATATAGACATGTATTCCCTCGTGTATGCCTATTACAAGAGTCATTGTTTGGAAAGATAAGAAGATTTTAATCCTGAGTTTCAGCTGTTTTGAACCATACCATAAAATTACAAAATAATCCAGCATAAATCTAAAGTCAAATCGATATAGATGGCGATTATTATCATAAATCTACAGCCAAATCGATCACAAGATATTCTACGTTTTAGATAAAAGATTCAATGGAAAAAATTTTTGTATTTTTTTAACTTGTAATTATTTTATTGTTATTTTTTTTCAATTATTTTAGTACAATTATCATTTAAATAGAGCAACTAAATAAATAGGGAGGTAGTTTATTAGTGGTAGTTTCGAATGTTGAAAAAAATGAGTAATCCCCGTATAGTCCGGCGTATAATCCGCGGATTATACGCCAATGCGGATTATCTGTTGAAATTTTTTTATAAGGGATAAAAATTGCGACTGCGGATTATACACCGGTGCGGATTATAGGCCGGAAATTACGGTAATATTATAAAAAAAGATGGAAGAAAATATATAATTTTACACATATATGTTGGCGGCGAAGTGAAAATTTCAGAGGAGAGCAGATTCATATGATAAGATTATTTACTGTAGTTACAAATTATCGACTTCATTACAAAAGTGAGAAAAAAAATTTCAAAAAATTTTAATAAATTTGTTACTTTTTAAATTTAACATATTTTTTAAATTTTCAATATTTTAATAAATTTGTTACTTTTTAAATTTAACATATTTTTTAAATTTTCAATATTTTAAATTTTCTATTAATTTATAATTTTATTTAATTATAAATTTATTTATTTTGTAATTATTCAAATAAAGTATACATTTTATCTTTTTTTAATGATTTTATATTTAATAATTCTTATAATCATGAAGCACTGTAAGCTCTAATGATTATGAACTCATAAATAAGAAAATAAAATTGTCAGAAGTTGGGGAGGAGCGTGTTTTTACCAAGTGGAATCTAAAAATTGAATGCATAGAAAATAAGATCCAGAACGGAAACGCGAAACAATTACGTATGGGGTTGGATAGAAAATAGGGATTGCTTCGCGATACGGAACGGAATAGCAAAGTGACCACTCAGGGATTTGGTGACTGTAGCGAGCAGGGGACAGTGTCCCCCTAGTTAAAAGAAAATTAAAGTAGGACACACTTTTAC
This sequence comes from Maratus speciosus, assembly GCA_963932465.1. Taxonomy (NCBI): domain Eukaryota; kingdom Metazoa; phylum Arthropoda; class Arachnida; order Araneae; family Salticidae; genus Maratus; species Maratus speciosus. Next base: position 35,988,649 of record OZ010794.1, on the reverse strand, counting down.
AAAAACTGTTAATATGCAGAATTTATATCACTGAGTGCACAACCACAAAAATTGCAGTGCACTTGTAATGCAAACCTAAACTAAAAAAGAAAACTCTCTGTTGGCTGGTCTGATTAAACTAAAACCTAAACCAAAACTAGAATAAAAAGCGTCTCTACCTGAATGACTACAGTCAACTGAAACCAAAATTACAAACAAGAAAGCAAAACTGTAATTGAGTAAAACATCAAGTATATTAGAATTTCTATAAATAAGAACTGAAATATCTTATTAAAACACCATTAATTTATTTTTTGTTTAGTTGTTTAATGGTGTTTTAAGAAGATCTTTTAGTTCTTGTTGTTTCACACCAGTTTCAACTTATATTCTTTCAAGTAATTACTTATATAACAAGTAGTAATATAGAACTCCTTATTTCCAGGTATAAGGTACCAGTTAATCTTGAAAAGTTTCAAAAAACCATTCTTATTCAAAAATTAATAGCTCGAAATCCCATCATTCCTCCATCTTGAAATTTGGCATACTTGTAGCCAAAAAGTCGAAGATTAACATATATTTTTTTGGAAAAAATCAAAAATGGTGTTTTTAAAAAATTTAAATTCAAAAATTTTGAAAATTTGTCTTAAAATTTATTTTATTAAAAATATTTAGTGTTGCATATCATATTAAAGCCCATAAAAAGAGCTTTCAAATAAGATATGACTTAACTCTCTAGCCCAATTTGTTAAAGAATTATAGAGGATTTTGTGATTGAGAATTTGGTTAAATTTGGTATTTTTGGCCATTTTTAAAATTCCGTAAAAAAAAAAAAAAAAAAAAAAAAAAAAAAAAAAAAAAAAAAAAAAAAAAAACGCTAAGGAAAAAAAAAAAAAAAATCAGATTTTTCATATACTCCATGGATACAAAGTATAAACCAAAAATTATAGAAATCTGAGAAGTCGAGGTCCAAAAATTACATTTTTCTCGTTGATTTGACACGGAATGACCCTACTTCAACATCCTATCACATACGTTATTGAGATACAATTCATACTTTCAGGTTACATTATTTTTTCAATTTAGGGGAAAATTACAGTGAAATAAAAAAATTGAAAGCAACAACCAAAATGTTTTACAGAAATCTAATGAATATATCTGGAGTTATTTCCTTATTATAAAAAAGAGACTAAGCCATGGAAGAAACGTAATTTTTTAAAATTTATTACTAAACGTTAAAACATAAAAACGATCATAGCAAATCCAATGACGTATAGAGGGTTCATACTCAATTTTGAAAATAAAACTACGGGAGATTTTTATGAATTGTCTATTTGATATGAGAAAAATGTTTTTTAAATAATGGTTATTAGATACTCCTATTAAACATATTTTACAAACAAAAGGATTTCTTTTCTCAAACGTGAGTCAAGCGATGGGCTCTCAGAGAACCATTCTGAGAAAATCCTTTGGAACATATTTCACAAACAAAAGGTTTATCTCCCGTATGAATGAGGCGATGTCTATTTAGGGTACTCTTATTATTAAACCCTTTAGAACATAGTTCACAAATAAAGGGTTTTTCTAATGTATGCGTCAAGAGATGGCTTCTTAGATTACAATTCTGAGAAAATGCTTTGCAACATATTTCACAAACAAAGGGTTTCTCTCCAGTGTGAGTCTTCAGATGGCTTCTTAGATTACTCTTATCAGAAAATCCTTTGGAGCATGTTTCACATACAAAGGGTTTCTCTCCTGTATGAGTGGAGAGATGACTTCTTAAATTACAACTCTGAGAAAATCCTTTGGAACATATTTCACAAACAAAGGGTTTCTCTCCAGTATGAATCGAGACATGGCTTCTTAGTTCACTATTATGAAAAAATCCTATGGAACATATTTCACAAACAAAGGGTTTCTCCCCAGTATGAGTCGAGAGATGTCTTCTTAGATTACTCTTATCAAAAAATCCTTTGGAACATGTTTCACAAACAAAGGGTTTCTCTCCTGTATGAGTCAAGAGGTGTCTTCTTAAATGAGTATTCCTAGAAAATGTTTTGGAACATACTTCACAAATAAAAGATTTTTCTTTTGTATCAAAGAAGGAATGTTTTTCTTTATCATCATTTTGAGGAACTAAGTGCTGTTCCCTAGAGGAAGAATTTTCTTCTGTAGACATTTTCTTAAGTAAAAAAGTGTAGTTTTAGATGATAACAGAAACTTCCTTAAAGTATCAGTATGAAGATATTGCCACCATTTTCATCCAAGAAAATGACTTATTGAACTCCAATAAAAAATATTTATCTACCTTTGAATCTAAAAACAGAAACAAGAACAATAAACAGTACATTTTTTAATAAACTGCACTCTACTGAATTATCTGTCATATTTGGCAAGTTTAATTTCCTAAATCATTACAAAGATTCATGCATTAAGCTATCACATTATATATTCTTAGGAACAATAGAACATTCATAGATACAGATGCATATGTGTAGGTGTGCATGCAATATCAGAAATACTCGCATATCCGGCTCTCTGATATCCGGACTGATAAAAACTCGAAATTTATTTCATTGCACTCTTGTAAATGCACCTTTGTTTCCCTTAAAATTCAGCCTACTTGTTCAGCATATTCACGAAAGATATCCAAACAAAATTTTTGCCTCTTTGCTGTCCATACAATCAGTCCCAAATTAATTCCACCTCTGTTTCTTATAAGTTGTTCGAATAGTTATTCATATTCTCAAGCATTAGCGTTATGCTTTTTTTTCATAATTTTTTTAAGCTTTTAAAAGTTCACACTGAATTTTATGCTTTTTGAATTCCTTTTTATAAAAATTGCCTTGCAAACCTGCACTGCGAATCAATTCCCTCCGAAGTAGGATTGTATTGGTTTTAACTAGCTCCAGGTGTAAAACAAGCTTTAACAATCCTGGTCAAAATATGTTTTGACCATCAGTGGTCAAAGAAATAAAGACTTATTTTTGTAAATGATAAATTTAGTGCAACATTTGAAAGGATTTTTCACATTAACACTTAAAAATATTGAATATAACATTTGCAGGTGTTTGCAAATTGTACTCAGTGTTACACTTGAACTTGTACAACTTTTTTTTATTGCACAATTTTTATACAGAAATTTTACTTAGAGCTTAAAAAAGAAAAGGAATACCAATGTTGTATTAAAATCAGACAATTTCATAGTGTATTCTCGATTAGATCAAACTTCGAAATGAACCTTTCGATAGGGGTAGAGTTGGCATAACCATTCAGCGGGTGCATTATGACATTTACAAATTCAAAATAAATATTTTCATTACTGTCCAACAAATATCGTAATGTATTAGTTACACTTTAAGAAAAATATTTATGAAATGTATGTTTGTGCTAGGAATATTGATAAAACGATCGTACGGTCCTTGAGCGTCCTTATTTTTATCCAAAATTTGCAAAAGGTCCTTAAAAGTCTTTAATTTTATTTTCCTATTATCTCTTAATCAAGAGTGAAACTCTTCTTTGTTTCACGGTACTTCTGATTTTTAAAAAAATCATCTAAATTCCCCTTCTTCTGAAATGTTGTTTCCCTCGCCACAGTGTCCAACGTTCACTATCTTAAAAACTCCTTAATGTTTAAAACTTTTCTGTTATTTTTATTACTTTATTATAACAATGAATGATCGGTCATATAAATTTTAATATAATTTTATCTAAAATCCTCACACCCCAAAAAATAACTTTCTCCCTCCCCTTTCGCGCCCCCCACAAAATCGGAAGATTAAAATCTTTAAGACTCTTTAATTAAAAAAAAACTTTTTCTGCTCTATTTGTTTATTTTAATGTAATATTAAGTAATCGATCATAAAAATTTCTTCTCCACCCACTCGAAATTGGATTTTCCTTTTCGTTTCCTCCTGCCTTCTCTTACCAAGCACATAAAATTTAAAGTCTTTAAAACTCCTTTGTTTAAGTTTTTTTTAACCTATTTATAAATATTTAGTACGGTAAATAAATAATAAATTATTTAATAACTCTGCTTTATCCCCCCCAACACCCCCCAAAAACGTATTCCCTTTTGCTATCTCTAAAGTTTAAAAGCCTAAAATTCATTTTTTAAAACATTTTCTCCTCTATCTCTTAATTAATAATCAGTCATATAATTTTTTCCTCCACCAAATTTGACGTTTCTCCTTCTTCCCCCCACTCTTAACCAAACACACAAAATTTAATGTTAAATCTCTTGTTTTAATTTTAATGTTCCATTTGTAAATATTTAGTGAGAAAAATAAATGTTTTCTAATGTTTTCTCACCCCGCTAAAGAAAACCTTTGCCCCTTTACCAGCACCCCCACCCCCAACCCTTCAAAATCACCAAAGTTTTAAATCTTTAAAAGATTTTTTTTTAACTTTTTCTGATCTGTTACTTTATCCCAGCAATAAATGAAAGATCACACGATCTCCACAAACACATAAAACTGACGTTTCCACCTCCCTTCACAACGCTGTCCTATTTGAAAATCTCTAGTAAGGTAAATAATGAGTTATCTAATAAAGTCCCCACCTCCCAAATAAAACTGCTTTTTCACTCACCCTCCCCCATGCTCACTAAGTTTAAAATCTTTTAAAAGTCTTTTTTTCTTTTTCTTTTTTGTTCTATGTTACTTTTTGCACAACCAATATGTAATTAAACATCTAAAATCAAACCTCCATCCAAAATTGTTGCTTCTCCCTTAGCGCCCCTTTTTTCCTAGCATGCAAAATTTAAAGAATTTTCAATTGTTTAATTCTTTTATTTTCTGTCAATTTAATTTTTTTAAACTTTCTTTGATCTATTATCTTGTAACAATGACAATAAAAATTCATTTAACATCCTCCCACCCACCCGAAATTGCCATCTCATCGTTATTGGAAGAACGCGCTAGCACTGAGCTACAGTTGTACATGCAGCGAAACGCTTTGAAGTAAATATGTTTGCTTCAGATGGGTATGACTTGATCAATTTTGATCAAAGCTTTTAATTTTGAAGTTCATTTCGGGAAGATTTCGCATTTAATGAGATTGTGGCTGGTGTTTTTATATCTTAGTATTAATATAGTATAAAAATAAGAATTTTAAATAGTTTTAGGTTGATTGCTAGAGGTAAAATACGAATGTTATACTTTTATTCGATAAGATTTTTTTTTTGAGTAATATCGATTTTTTTCCATTTAATTTTCCTAATATCTTTTAAATGCGTTCATTTAAAGTATTTCTTAAATGCGAATATTTATTTTTAAACAACTTTAGAAATTAAACTTTATTTAATTTTATTAAACTTTAAAAAATAAATTGTGAGTACTTTTGAATGAATGAGAAAAGTAATTGTTATTTATTTTGAAATTTTAAAACTTTTTTGTCTGTTTTAGTTAAATTAGAAATCATAAATTACAGAATTTTTAGTTTTTCATTTTTAAAATAAATTCGGATTTATTATTAATAGACCCAATATGCATGCGTGCTAGGAATGAACGGAATTTCTCCCTCTTTTTTAGACGTTCGAGGAGAATTCACGGATAAAACATGTTTTCTAGGAGTACGGAAATTACTTATAAAAAATGAGGAATAATTTAGTGTATATGGACGAGTTTTTCTGACAATGAAGGATGTGGGAAAAACACGAATTTTGTCAAAGGATCACGGAAAAAACACGAATTTCGTCAAATAATGCGCCAAAAAACGCGAATTCTGACAAAGGTTCGCGAAAAACACGAATTTCATCAAAGAATCGCGAAGAAAGTAGAATTTCATCAAAAGGTCGCAGAAAAAAACACAAATTTCTTCAAATGATCGTGGAAAAAAGCCGAATTTCGTAAAAAGGCCACAGAAAAACCGCGAATTTCGTCAAATTGTTCCGGAAAAAACGCAACGGTGTCTTTAGAAAACGGCACACATACACATACAAATAGCTATAGTTTATTATCTGAAATACACTGACGGGGAAAAAAATCCCAACACCAAGAAAGACTAGTGTTAAATAAACGAAATTTGGTAAGCATGTTTATACATCTGAAAGATGACATCGATTGAAATTCCGCGCATCGCGCATAAGTGCGGGGCTAGTGGCGCCAATCAGAACTTGCAGATCAGGTTTACTTTAAATGTGTGCTGTAAAGTTCGTGGGCGTTATTTAGCTTCGAAATGTGACGTACTGAGTTGATGTTAGCCAAGAATGCCTTTAACAAGACGAAGAAGCCACTGTCAACAGCTCACCGAGTTGCAACGAGGTTGCATATTTTGGCTACGAGAAGGTGGATTTTTTTCCGCGATATTGCAGAAAGACTTGGCTGGAATATATCCACTGTGCATGATTGTTGGAAGGAGTGGTGAAGGGATGGTACTGCCTCAAGAAGACCGGGTTCTAGGCGGCCACGTAGCACTCCTGAGAGGGAAGATCGCCGTATTCGGCATAGGACTGTGGCGCATCGTACTGCGTCTGCGGCATAAATTTGAGCTGCAGTTGGTACCACAGTGACACAACGAACTGTTAGAAATCGGTTACTTCAAGGACAGCTCCGAGTCAGGCAGAGTGGAGATCAGTGGAGACCTGTTGTGTTTCTTTTTCATCAGAAAACACAACAGATCTCCACTCTGTCGTCCAATGCGCTCTGGCTTGAAACCAATGGCGTCGCAAACAGCAATGGCTTGGAGTCAGTAGAATGCACGCTACAAGGCGCCTGACTCGGAGCTGTCCTTGAAGTAACCAATTTCTAACAGTTCGTTGTGTCACTGTGGTACCAACTGCAGCTCGAATTTCTGCCGCAGGCGCAGTACGATGCGCCACAGGCGTACGCCAAATACGGCGATCTTCCCTCTCAGGAGTGCCATGTGGCCGCCTGAAACCCGGTCTTCTTGAGGTAGTACCATCCCCTGACCACTGCTTCCAACAATCATGCACAGTGGATACATTCCAGCCAAGTCCTTCTGCAATATCGCGGAAAGAAAATCCACCTTCTCGTAGCCCAAATATGCGACCTCGTTTTAACTCGGTGAGCTGTTGACAGTGACTTCTTCGTCTTGTTAAAGGCATTCTTGGCTAACATCAACTCAATGCGTCACATTTCGAAGCTAAATAACGCTCACGAACTTTACAGCACGCATTTAAATTAACGGAGTGGTTAGATCTCCGGCAGCCGGAGCTATAGTATGGTTCCGGCAGTGAACTTTTGAATCAACTCGAATCATAAGAACGATTCCTCCTTGAAATCGTTTCTACGACTCTCCGTTGAGCGTCATTCGTCGTGCCGTCATGATGTTGCTGATAATGATAAACCAGTATTTTAAATTAAGAAAAGTTAGAAAAGAATAATGTTATTAATCTCCCTTCGGTATGTAATGCTTTTCTTTACTTTACTGTAGAGTTTTATGATTTTTTAAATTTAAAATTTGTATTTTTTTAATTGTCATGTTGGATGCACATATTTAGGCCTAACGCGAATTACTATTGCGTTTCATGTTTTTGTAATTAATTTTACTGCCTGTCTCAGTGCTATTGGCAGTTTATATGTGTACCGTAATAAATATTTTGCAGGGCAATGTCATAAATTGAATTTTTCAATTTCTTGCAAAAAATTTTCTGATTTTATTGTTCGTTTCCAAGTGACTGCACAGTCTAGACTACTAATGTCATTTTATACTTTCATTTTAAAGCTTAATGTGAATGAATTGTTATTCAAATTGCTTGTATTTAGAGTATTTTATATTATAAAATGCATGATCTTTATGAATCATGCTTTAAAGCAGGCCCCTTGGACGAATGTCCAGTTAGGGTCCCCTGTAATTTGATTCTAACCACTCTTTGTAGTCTGTTTAAGGAAAATGCTTATATCTTTGCTTTCGGAGCCCTGGGCAGCAGCTTTGTTGACCTTTGTGAAAATCAGGTCCTGTTTTAAGAAACTATCACTGATATTTTATTGTATATACATTTGTTAATAAATTTCTGTTGACATTTAAGTATTTAAAATATCTTTTCAGATTCTTGAAATTTTCCCGAGACAGTGGGACTACTGTGCTACCGAGATAAGAAAAACCCTGAGTATGTTTCCAGCTTTCGAAGGTTCCAAAACTTCTAGGGAGCGGACTTCATCCATAGGACAAAAAAAGACTGCTAATTCTCAGAATGATCGGTTGAATGGAAGAAAAGAAAATGCGGGACTTCCCTAAAATAAAGTCGACTGAACAGTTACCTTGGCAACAGGACTGAGGCGAGACCGGTTTTAAAGTCTTTCTTATCCCAGCCAGACAGTACATTAATCAAAATCCAGGCACAAAGGCTGCAGAAATGTTGCCGAGTGGATGTGTGAGTGATTTTCAAGGCATATTCCTTGGTAACATTGCTCCGGCTAAATTCCGTTTCAAAGGGCCTTCAGAATCGAAGCTTTCTGGCAGAAAGGAGATGTGCATTGAACTGTTGAAGTAGAAGTGACTGTATTGCATAAAACATTTGAAGGAAAACCACCACTATATTCAGTTGAGGTATGTTAGTAAGAATTTATGCTGATTTCAGTACTTTAATTATGTTTTTTGTAATGATTTTGTTCAGTATTTCTTATTTTATTTATATGATCAGCTTATCATATCAGTTTATAACAATATTTATAATAATTGTGTCTTAGACATGACATTTATATATTTTTTAATTAAAAAAATGAAAGTTCCAAATTATGTATTGTATTATATTCATAGAAATCATTTTGCTTTTTTGTATGTTTATTTAATGCTATTCATAAATTAATTTAATAATTAAAAAAATGATTTAATTAATTTAATAAATATTAACATATTTTTACAATTCAAGAATCTATGTGCATATTCCAAAATGTTAAACCTTTGTCACGTTTGTAAATGTATTGTTATAAATTGATCTGATATAAATCAAATAATAATATGCAAAACAGAATCATTTTCTCTAAAATATTTTATTTTGGCTGTGTTTGTTTTTTCGAGATTGTTCCATAAAGCTAGTTTTATAAGATAAAAATAGTCTTTTGGTATTGTCAGTCTGTATAAAAATTACAGCTAAAAAAAAAGCAAATCATCAAATTTTGATAACTGTTTTTTTATCGTTAACATTTTTTGGTACATAAATATAAATGTGAGAAAAATAAATCGCCAATCGTGTTCAAAACAGTACTTGGTGTAATCTTATTAAATATAAATTAATAATAAAATTGGTATAATTTTGTATAAAAAAACTAACAATGTAAAAACTGTAATTTAGTATACATTTATTAAATTCATAACATCAGGTTGGTGGATTTGATCACTAAGGTATTTACAACGGTAATTTTATTTTTTGTGGTGTATTATACTTACTTAAATAAATATAGTATTGTATAAGTCCCAAAAAGCATAAACACAACACTTTTTGGGCAGTATACACCCAAGCCTAATAAGGATTTATTTATGTGAAATTGAACAGAATATGAAGTGTGATTAAAATCCGTGCATTAGTTTATGAGATACAACTATCGCGAAAATCGTGGAAAATTAGCATAGCAGTACCACCTATTAGGCGATTAACACAAAAACCTAAACAGCAACAAGTTATATCAACGTCTAACCTAATCTGAAGTTTGATGAAATGAAAATCCATGGATCAGTTCTTCAGATAAAGTTAGTGCAAAAATTATAGAAAATGCAGCATAGCAGCGCCACTTATGCACGATTAACACCAAAACCTAATCACCAATAAGTTATGTCAACATCTAACTGAATCTGACGGTTTATGAAAATCCTTGCAATAGTTCTACAGATAAAGCTAGAGCAAAAATAGTGAAAAATGCAGCATAGCAGCGCCACCTATTGGGGGATTAACACCAAACCCTAATCAGTAAATCTTACGTCAATGTGTAACTAAATCTGAAGTTTGATGAAAATCCGTTCATTAGTTCTTGAGACAGAAGTCGTATATAATAGTCGAACGATATATCACAAGAGGGGTGTCAGATATATTTAGAAAAGTGACCCCCTTGAGGGGACTAAAAGGGAAGGAGCACCGGAGGTACATAAAATGATTAAGCAGTCACAGACCTTACCAACGATATGTCACATGAGGGGTGTAAGCAAATTTTAGAAGAGTGACCCCCGGTGGGGCAAATTAAGGAATGGGGCATCGGAGGTACATAAAATGAATATGCAGTCACAGACCTTTCAAATGATATGTCACATGAAATGTGTCGGGGGGGAGGAGGGGCAAGTTGGAGGGTAGAGACCGGAGGTGCATAAAATGATTAAGTAGTTACAGGCTTTTCCAATGATATGTCACATGAGGGGTGGTGGCAAACTTTTCAAGAGTTCCCCCCAGGGGGTAAAATGAGGGGCGGAGCACCAGAGGTACATAAATTGATTAAACAGTCACAGACCTTTTTAACAATATGTAACATGAGGGGTGCCTAAAAATTTAGAAAAGTGCCCCGATTGGGGGGGGGGGCACCGAAGGTGCATAAAATTATTAAGCGGTTACAGGCCTTTACAAAGGTATGCCATATGAGGTCTGTCAACAAAATTTTAAAAGTGGGGCAAGGGGCGCCGGAAATGCATAACGTGTATAAGCGGTCACAAGCCTTTCCAACGCTATGTCACATGACGGGTGACAACAAAATTTAGAAAACTGCCCCCAGGGGGGGGGGGTGGCAAGGCACCGGAGGCACATAAAATGATTAAGCGGTCACAGGCCTTTCTAACGATATGTAACATGAGGGGTGTCCTAAAAATTTAGAAAAGTGCCCTGCCAGGGGGATTGGAGATCAGGGCACTGGAGGTGCATAAAATAATTAAGCAGTTATAGGCCTTTACAAAGATATGACACATGAGATCTGTCGACAAAATTTAGAAAAGTGAACCCTCGAGGGTGCAAAGTGAGGCAAGGGGCACCGGAAGTTCATAATATGTATCAGCGGTCACAGGCCTTTCCAATAATATGTCACATGACAGGTGTCAGCAAAATTTAGAAAACTGCCCCCCCCCCCATGGCCAAAGTGGAGGGCAGGGTACTGGAGGCATATATAACATGAGTGGTGCCCTAAAAAATTAGAAAGTACCCCTCCGGGGGTGCAAAGTAGGGCGAAGGACACCGGAAATGCATAACATAAATAAGTGGTCACAGGCCTTTCCAGTGATATGTCACATGACGGGTGTCGGCAAAATTTAGAAAAGTGACCCCTCCTGCGGGGCAGGGCACCGGAGGTGCATAAAATGATTAAGCAGTCACAGGCTTTTCGAATGATAAGCCACATGAGGGGCAATGGCAAAATTTATAAAAGTGCCCCCTCCTGAGGGACAAAATGGGGGGGGGGAGGGACACCGGAAGCACATAATATGAATAAGTGGTCACAGGCCTTTCCAACCAATACGTCACATGACGAATGTCTACAAAATTTAGAGAACTGACCCCTCCCGTGGGACAAAGTGGGGAGAGGGGCATCAGAGGTGCATAAAATGATTAAGCAGTCACAGGCCTTTCCAACGATATGTCACATGAGGGGCAACGGCAAAATATAGAAAAGTACCCCCTCCTGAGGGGCAGAATGGGGGGAGGGACGCCGGAGGTGCATAACATGAATAAGTGGTCATAGGCCTTTCCAACGATATGTCACATGGTGGGTCTCGGCAAAATTTAGAAAAGTGCCCCCCCAGGGGTCAAAATGGTGGGCGGAGCATTGGGAGTGCATAAAATAATTAAGCAGTCACAGGCCTTTACAACGATATGTCACATGAGGGGTGATGGCAAAATTTAGAAAAGGGGCCTCCCGCGGGAGGAAGAGGCAAGTTGGAGAGGGACACCAAAAATGCATAACATGAATAAGCGGCCACAGGCCTTACCAACAAATGTTACATGACGGATGTTGGCAAAATGTAGAAAAGTGCCCCCGGGTGTGGAAGTG